>CM039512.1:13078852-13651352 GCA_022432975.1 Begonia masoniana | reverse complement strand
TCTAGTACAATGGAGATCTGCACTTTCGTCCATATAATGCCTCATATGATGTCATACCTATTGTCACCTGAAAACTGTTATTATAAGAAAATTCCACCAACGATAGGTACTTACTCCAAGAACCTTGAAATTCCAATTCGCATGCTCGAAGCATATCCTCTAATGTTTGAATAGTCCTTTCAGATTGTCCATCTGTTTAAGGGTGAAATGCCGTACTAAAATTGAGCTACATACCCATAGCCTTGTGCAGACTCTTCCAGAACTTCGATGTAAATTTAGAATCTCGGTCTGATACTATTGTGATTGGAACTCCATGCAATCGTACAATCTCATGCACATACAGCTAAGCGAGCTGATCCATAGAGTATGTCATCTTCACCGGCAGGAAATGAGTAGATTTAGTTAGATGATCAACTATCACCCATATTCCATCATGACCCCTTACTGTCAGTGGTAATCTCACAACAAAATCCATCGTTATTTGTTCCCATTTCCATTCGGGAAGTGGTAATGGTTGCAATGTTCCTGAAGGTCTCTGATGTTCTGCTTTTATCTGTTGACAAGTCAAACACGATCCTACGTACTCCGCCACACTTCCTTTCATATTTGGCCACCAATAATGTTGTCTAAGGTCTCTGTACATTTTCGTACTTCTAGGATGAACAGAGAATCTAGAAGAATGAGCTTCCGAAAGTATCTCTTTTCAAAGTACTTCATTAGCCGAAACAAACCATCTATTCCGAAATTCAAGAATTTCGTCGTCTGAATAGTTGAAATTCGATTTATCAGTAGAATCCATACTTAACTTGTACTTGTTGCACTCAACATCATTCGCCTAAACTTCCTTTATTCTCTCCAGAATAGTAGGCTTCAAGGATATAGCAGAAAGCATAGCTGACATGCTGGACACTGCTTCCAGATTGAATCTTTGGAATTTTGACTCTAAAGCTAACGGCATGTCAAGAATCATTGCCAAGTTTGGCGTTGTCACTCTGCTCAACGCATCAGCTACTACATTTGCCTTGCCGTGGTGGTATTTGATCTCAAAATCGTAGTCCTTAACAAACTCCAACCACCGACGTTGCCTCATGTTTAACTCTTTCTGAGTGAAAATATATTTCAGACTTTTATGATCTGAAAATATTTCACAAGGTTGTCCATATAAGTAATGCCTCCTAATTTTCAAAGCAAAAACCACCGCAGCTAACTATAAGTCGTGTGTAGGATAATTCTTCTCATGTGTTTTCAGCTGTCTAGAAGCATAAGCTATTACCTTTCCATCTTGCATCAACACACAGCCATGATCAACTTTGGAAGCATCACAATAAATGCTAAACTTTCCATTCTCAACAGGAAGTGTTAATATTGGGGCATTAGTCAATCTCTGTTTCAAAGTCTGAAAACTGTACTCACATTCTTCAGTCCATACATACTTCATGTTTTTCCTTGTTAACCGAGTGAGGGGTGTCGCAAATCTTCGAGAATCCTTTAATAAATTTCCTGTAATATCCTGCTAATCCAAGGAAACTTCGAATATCTGTAACATTCCTTGGTTGGGGCCATTCCTTGACTGCTTGAACCTTGGCTGGATCGACAGATATCCCATCTCCCGAGATAACGTGACCCAGAAAGTGAACTTGGTCCAAGCAAAACTCACGCTTGGAAAACTTGGTATAAAGTTGATGCTGCTTTAGTACTTCTAATACCAAGTTCAGATGCTTTGCATGCTCATCATTAGTACGTGAATAGATTAAAATATCATCAATAAACACTATGACAAATTTATCTAAATACTCGTGAAACACCCTATTCATAAGATCCATGAAGGTTGTTGGTGCGTTTGTCAATCCAAAAGACATTACCAAAAACTCATAATGTCCATACCTCGTGCGAAAGGCGGTCTTTGAGATATCTTCAGATTTGACTTTCAATTGATAATAACAAGACCTTAGGTCAATCTTAGAAAAGAATCGCGCACCATGGAGTTGGTCGAATAAATCATCAATCCTTGGTAGTAGATACTTATTTTTGATAGTTAACTTATTCAATTCCCGATAATCAACGCACATACGCAATGATCCATCATTCTTCTTAACAAAAAGGACTGGTGCACCCCAAGGTGAAAAGCTAGGGCGTATGAACCCATTTTCCAACAGTTCCTCCGACTGTGTCTTTAACTCTCTAAACTCCGTTGGTGCTAATATATATGGATTCTTAGATATAGGCTCGGCACCTGGTTAAACATCTATAACGAACTCGATTTCCCTATTTGGTGGCAAACTAGGAAGAAAAATCCAGAAATACTTCTGGGAAGTCTTGGACAACTAAGACATTTTGAAGACTCGCTCCTCCTACAAATTGTGTGTCTATAACACTGGCCAAAAAGCATAAATACTCCCCGCATGGAGAAAGCCTAGCGTTGATAGGAGTCATAACAGACATCCTCTTACCCTTCTTCAAAGCTTGAAAAGTGTGTTTCAAACCACCAGGGGGTTGAAAACTGACTATCCCAGACCTACAATCGATTGTGGCATAATGTTTGAACAACCAGTCCCTTCCCAGGATTACATCAAATCCAAAAATTTCCATGATAATGAGGTCAGCAGATAGATTCATGCTTCCCACTGACACCACACTATCAAGCATCACTTGGTTAGAGGCCACGTGATTTCAAAAGAAGGTGTTTCAGTGGATCCGGCTAAGGTTCAAGCTGTAAAGGAGTGGCCTCAGCCAAGGAATGCAAGTGAAGTACGAAGTTTCATTGGCCTGGCTGGGTATTATCGGAAGTTTATTGAAGGGTTTTCAATCATAGTCAAGCCCCTGACGAATTTAACTAAGAAGGAAGTGAAATACGTGTGGTCTAAGGCATGTGAGGAAAGTTTTCAGACCTTGAAGCAAAAGCTGACCACAGCGCCATTGTTGATTCTGCCCGTGGAGAATGGAATATTCAGTATCTATTGTGACGCCTCCAAAGTAGGATTGGGATACGTATTGATGCAGGATGGAAAGGTGATTGCCTATGCCTCTAGGCAGTTAAAGACTTATGAGCAGAACTATCCAACGCATGACTTAGAATTGGCGGCGGTGGTATTTACGTTAAAGATATGGAGGCACTATCTTTACGGTCAAAAGTGTGAAGTGTTTTCAGACCATAAGAGTTTAAAGTACCTTTTTACGCAGAAAGAGTTAAACATGAGGCAAAGGAGATGGTTGGAATTCGTGAAGGATTACGACTTTGAAATCAGGTACCATCCAGGAAAGGCGAATACGGTGGCAGATGCATTGAGTAGGATGCCTAAGACCAAGGAGTCAGTCGTTTGCTGTATGCCAACTTCATTGAGAAAGTAGATTCAGAGGTATGAACTCGAAGTAGTTTCAGAGCTTTCGGCCTTACTTGCTGACTTGACTATATGGCCTACTCTTTTGGACAAAATTAAGGAGGCTCAACAGATGGACTCGGAAGAAAAGGAAGCAATTGTGACCAAGTTGACTGATGCATCTTCTGATTTCAGTTATTCAGAGGATGGCGTTATGAAGTTTTGGGACCGTTGGTATGTTCCGAAGGATGAAGAGTTGAGGAAGTTGATTTTGGCAGAGGCTCATTCATCATCGTTTTTAGTGCATCCGGGTAACACCAAGATGTACCGAGATCTTAAAGTGCATTATTGGTGGCCGAATATGAAGCGTGATGTGGCCAATTATGTACAGACCTGCCTTGTCTGCCAACAAGTTAAGGCAGAACATCAGAGGCCAGGTGGGATGTTACAACCTCTACCGATTTCTGAGTGGAAGTGGGATCATATCGCAATGGATTTTGTAGTGGGTTTACCAAGAACAACAAAAGGGCATGACAATATATGGGTTGTAGTCGATAGATTGACGAAGACGGCTCATTTCTTACCTCTAACGATGACCTACACGATGAACCAGTTTGCAGAGCTGTATGTTCAGGAGATTGTGAGGTTGCATGGGGTTCCTGTGTCGATAGTTTCTGACCGGGATCCCAGATTTACTTCGAGGTTTTGGAAAGATTTACAAAGCACTATGGGTACGAAGTTAACTTTTAGCACGACATTCCACCCACAGACTAACGGACAATCTGAAAGGACGATTCAGATACTTGAGGATATGCTGAGAGCGTGTGTGCTAGAGTTTCAAGCCTCATGGAGCCAGTATTTACCGTTGGTTGAATTTGCGTATAATAACAGTTATCAGTCCACAATTGGTATGGCTTCGTACGAAGCGCTGTATGGCAGAAAGTGTAGGTCACCGCTATTTTGGGATGAGGTAGGCGAAGCTAATTTGATTTGACCAGAAATATTACAACAACTATCTGAGAAGGTTGCTCTTATCAGGCAAAAGGTGGAAACTGCACAGAGTCGCCAAAAGAGCTATGCCGATCGAAGAAGACGAAATTTGGAGTTTGTAATTGGTGATGAGGTGTTCTTGAAAGTTTCACCGTTCAAAGGCATGGTTCTCTTTGGTAAGAGAGGGAAGTTGAATCCACGGTTTGTTGAACCTTTCCCAATTACTGAAAAGATTGGAGCTACAGCGTACAAGCTTCAATTGCCATTGTATATGGAGGGTGTACATAATGTCTTCCACGTGTCGATGTTGAGGAAATGTGTACGAGATCCGACGCACGTGGTAGAACCGATTAGTCTTGAGATACAGCCGACCTTAACTTACGAAGAGAGGCCAGTGCAAATCATGGAGTACGCTGTGAAAGTTTTACGCAATAAGTCAATCCCACTGGTTAAGGTGTTGTGGAGGAACCAAAACATAGAGGAAGCGACGTGGGAGCGCCAACAGGATATAATGGACAGATATCCAGAGTTGTTCAGGTATGAAATTTTGGGGACAAAATTCTAAATAAGGAGTGTAGGATGTAACGCCCAGAAATTTTGGTTATGGGTTTTGAGTTTTAGGTTTTCAGGTTTTCGCTCTTAGAGATATTTTTGTAAATGAGCAAATTAAGCCCGTTTTGTTAACGGTAAGTTTCGTTAGAACCCTAAAAATAAGTTGGAATATTTGGAGGAACGAGGGAGTTTCGAAGAAGCTAAATCTATAGGTGAAATAATGAAATATGTGGAAAAATTTATTGAGTGGCAAACTTGTAATTAGGGAAGCATTTTTTTAATACAAAAACACAACCATTTTCTCTTCTCTTCTTCATTTTCACGCCAAGCTCCAGGGAGGGTTCCTTTGTTCTTTTTGGGCGATTTCTTCATCCCTTTTTTCACTGCGTTTCTTCAATCGCCCACCTAACGCTCCGTTTTCTTCCGATTTGCTTCCCCAAATCAACATTCTAGGTAAGCTCCAAGCTCTAGACCCATTAGTTTCCGTTTGATAGTTGATTTTGGTTAGGGCATTTTTGATTTAGGGTTGAGAAATCGTAGGTTTTGTTAGAAATCGATAGGATTGCTTAATTATTGCTCTTTTATGGTGTTTTGGTTGTTATTTTGGTAGTTGGCAAGAACTAATGGTGTGGGTGAATATTTATGGTTAGGTTTTTGGTTGTTGGAAGGTTGTTGGATGCCATTAATGGGGTTTTGTGATTCATGAGCGTGTAATGCTCGATGAAATGTCCGAAAGAAGAGAATTTGAGTTTTAGGAAAAATTGTCTTAGCACGAGTTGTCGTTTAGTTTCGATTTTGACAATTTAGAGTCAATATTAACTTCATGTTATGAAAATGCCTTAGGTAACCAAAGCTCTCAAATGACGGTGCTCGGCATAGCTAGGACTCTAGGTAAGTGGTGTTAGGTTTCCGGCTCCTAAAGCCCTACATTATATCAATGTTAGGAATTTAATGTCTTAATGATGTTTTCACGATTTTGTGGTTCTAAAGAGTCGGGTAGACTAGGACGTTTCCTATGAGTAGTCGGTTAGGCTCGTTTATGTACGTTATGTATGTTTGGATGATCGTTTGACGCACTTTCTTCATGCATCATGTCTCCTCCTTTAAGATTTAATGATATGTTTTTGCATGCATGTTTTTAAGTAAAGTTAAAGGATGAGTAAGGCACGGGGCGCGTTAATGGCAACTCAGGGCATGACAATATGTAATGGAAACTCAGGGCAAGTGTTTGGTCTACCGGGTAGACGGGATGGTGAACGTGCCTACTCATGCCTAAAGACATATATGTAAATGTTATGTAAAGTGAATAAATGAAAAACGAACATGTTTTGAAAAATCATGCATTATGTATACTCATGTTTTAGTACACCTCTTTACTAAGCATTAGGCTTAATGTGTTTATCGTATGATGTAGGTGACAAGAACGAAGGTGAGGAACCTCCTCCTGATGATCACGTGTTGTTGGTTGATGGGCGGAGTTCGTGGCGACAGGATGTGTTTTGGCTAGACAAGAGAATCCGTGGGTGTGCTCCAAGTCATTTTGTGGTAAATAAGTGTGTATTAGAACGATATTGAAAGATGCAATCGATTTTAGGATGTATAGCGAAGTTGACGTTTTAAGGATTTTATATTGGAGGTAGGCTTGAAGCGGTGTTATTTTGAATGATTTTGTTTTTGGGAAAATTTTAGGGATTCGGACGTTTATGGAGATGGTTATTTTGTGGAATTGTTGTTTAATGATTTTAGGTCTTTTAAACCGTAAGGATACGCTCGGGTTTTAGAGCGACCCATGCAGTTTGTTCTCACGAATTTTAAACACGTGTTCGGGTATGTATTCGAGTCGGGATCTTCGGGAGTATGAAGAATTATGTGTTAAATGTGGTGTGGAATGATTTATGGAAAATTTAGGGTAAAGAGTAAGAGTTTGGAGAAGAAAAAAATTGGTTAAGTGTAAGAAAGAGAGAAGATGGGCGCGGGTGGGCGCGCTAGCCAGGCGCTGGTGCGCGCTGGCCGGGCGCGGCGCTGGTGCGCGCTGGCCGGGCGCGGCGCGCGCGGGGTGAGTGCGCCCAGGAGTTGCCCACTCGATCGATCGTGCCCGCGGCGCGATTGATCGTGAATTAGGGTCATTTTTAGTCGGGAAACCCGAGCCGGCCCGATCGATCGGGCTTGGGGTGCGATCGATCGCGTTTGGACCATGTTTGACACGTGAGGTTGGCGTTGGGAGCGCCCTGGCACGCGCGCCACGCACACAGAGTGGCTGGGCGCGCAGCAGTGACAGGCGCGCGCGCGCGCCGTGTGCTGCGCGCACGCACAGCCGGGCACCCACGTGCATTTTTTTTATTTTTCGACTTTTCAAAACATGTTTCGACCCGACCTTTTACGATACTTTTTAAATATATTTTACAGGCGATCCCCGCGTATTTTAAAGAATTTTAAGGGCCCAAAAACCGGGTCGACGTTTTTCCGAAAAAGGATTTTTACCTCATTTTAATGATTTTAAAGTTGACGACTCTTATGCCCGTCATGTTTAAGTTAAAGTTAGTCTATTTAGGGTCGATCGAGGTAGGTCATTTGTCTAAGTCCGTTTTATATTAGAGCGTTGAGTAAAAAGAAAAATTTTACGTGAAAATCCGATGGTCTAAAGTTAAGAGTACATCATGGTTTGTCCGTGGCGGCCCTGACCGGGTTATGGTCACATCCTCCGGTGAATTTGTCTGTCTGTTGTTCACATCCACTAGTGAACTCATTTTTCTGTAGTTCACATCCACCGGTGAACTCATTTGTCTGTAGTTCACATCCACCGCTGCCCATAAAATTCCATCTACCGTCTGACGTCAGCTGCATCTTCCGTCTGACGTCATCTGTTTTGTCTTATTCACATCCACCACTAGTCTATATTACCCGCCCAGTTTACTTATATTTTCTGCCTACGTCTTCCGCCTGACGTCACCCATCTTCTGCCCAGTCACCTCTACCAGTGAACTGTGATCTTCTGCCTGTAGTTCACCTCTATCAGTGAACAGTGATCTTCTGCCTGTAGTTCACCTCTGCCCGTGAACAGCCTAATTCTGCTTGTAATTTACGTCTTCTGCCTAGTTTATTTACTTCTTTTGCCCTACATCCCCCGACTCCATCATTCACTGTAGCCTTTCTTCCGTTATAATTTCCAGTTTTGTTTTCCATTTTTATTAGGTTTTCCACTGCATGTCAAGTCGTTCATCTCTGTCTGTTTATTTTCATCGTTCAAATTCTGGTGTTCCAATCCTCTCATTGTCTTCCAGAACCCTGTTTAAGTTGAAGTCAAGTCTTAGTGAGAATTCCAGAACTGTTTTCATTTCTCCCTGCTTCCAGCCTTCCTGCATTTCCTTCTGTCATTTATTCTGCAATCCGGTTTAACTGTTTCCCCTTTTGCTTTTAAATCCAGAGAAGGTTTTCTTTCTCTGTAAAGTTTTAAGGGTTTGTTGTTTACAAAAGCTTGATCCGTTTATGAGAAAAAAAAATATGTCTCGTTTTCTGTTAAATGTCCGGAGTGATGGCTCTCGGACCCCGATCGGGTCGGGGGCTATCGCAGTTATTGTATCAGAACAAATCAGGTTTTAAAAGCGATTCTGTAAAATGTCTAACTGCGCAACATGCCATGTGAGGTCGTTTCACCAACTGTAAGTGTTTAAATTCCCATAAAAGTTCTGTTTATTAAGTTAGGTTATTCTATTTATAGGGTTTCTTAGAAATGGTGAGAGGACATCAGGAAGAAGTAAGTGAAAGTTCTCGTGCCATTGAGAGATTAACTGAGCTGGTAGGTGTACAGTCCTGCATGGTGGAACGTATGATGGCCCGGGAAGACAACGGGAATAATAATAATAATCATGGGAATACTTCACGCGACACCAGTGGAGATAGATTCAGGCAACTCCAGCAGCCTACATTTGATTGACTATCTACTGACCCAACTCACGCTGAGGAATGGGTCCGACAAATAGAGAGAATGTTTAGATGCGCAGAGGTGGAAGAAAACAAGAAGGTTCTATGTGCCACGTATCAGCTCACCAAGAATGCAGGATTTTGGTGGGACACCGTCTAGGCAACAACGATGGCGTTAAGCTGGGAGGGATTTAAAAGACAGATGGTATGTTCCGAAAGACAAAGAGCTTCGGAAGAACATCTTGTCGGAAACCCACTCGTCCTCCTTTTCTGTGCATTCTGGAAGCATGAAGATGTATCAAGACTTGAAACTTCATTTCTGGTGGCCGAATATGAAGAATGAAGTGGCCAAATTTGTGGAGTCTTTCATGATATGTTAACAAGTCAAAGCTGAGTACCAACGACCAGGTGGAACGCTTAAGCCTCTCCCGATCCTCGAGTAGAAATGGGAGAACATCACAATGGACTTTGTTGTTTGCCTTCCAAGGACAGCTAAGGGCCATAATAGCATTTGGGTCATAGTGGACAGATTGAAAAAGTCGGCCCATGTTCTACCTGTGAAGACGACGTACTCTATAGATCAATACGCAGAGCTGTATATTAACGAGATTATTAAGCTGCATGGCATTCTTGTGTCGATCATCTCAAACCGGGATCCCAGATTCACTTCAAGGTTTTGGAGAAGTTTGCAGAACTCCTTGGGTACAAAGTTGGATTTTAGCACGACATTTCATCCACAGACTGACGGACAATCTGAGAGAACGATTCAAATACTAGAGGATATGCTAAGGTAGTACATGCTGGAATTTCATGCTACTTGGAGTAGATATTTGCCACTCGTGGAGTTTGCTTACAACAATAGCTACCAGGCTACAATTGGCATTGCTCCTTATGAAGCTCTTTACGGTAGGAAGTGTAGATCCCCATTGTGTTGGGATGAAGCTGGAGAAGCCAAGCTTATCGGTCCTGAGTTTCTGCAGCAGATGTCCGAAGTGATAGCTGCTATTAAACAACGAATAAAAATTGCTCAGAGTCGACAGAAGAGTTATGTGGACCATGAAAGAAGAGACTTAGAGTTCGCTGAGGGCGATGAAGTATTCTTGAAAGTGTCGCCTTTCAAGGGCGTAATGAGATTTGGTAAGAAATGAAAGCTCAGCCCGCGGTTCATTGGCCCTTTTCCTATCTTGAAGCGTGTGGGAAGTATGGCCTACAAACTGCAGTTGCCAGCGTCAATGGATGGAATTCACAATGTCTTTCATATTTCGATGCTGTGTACGAGATCCAACCCAGATCGTGGAACATGTGGACTTTGATATCATGCCGACGCTGACATATGAAGAAAGACCCATACAGATATTGGATACTTCACTCAAGGTGTTGCGCAACAAGGTAGTCCCATTGGTGAAGGTTTTGTGGCGCAATCATAATGTGGAGGAAGCCACATGGGAGAGACAACAAAATGTTAGGGCCCAATATCCGGACCTCTTCGCTTAAGCAAATTTTGGGGACAAAATTTCTATTAAGGAGGGTAGAATGTAACACCTGGCATTTTGCCATGTAAATATTCCCGGAATTTATTTAGCGGGATAAATGATTACATTAATAAAATGAATGTTTTAATGAATTTATCGAAGTGTTTAATGGGAAAAACCGAATTGATTAACTAATTAACAAATTAGTTGGAAACCAATGCAATGGCAAATTAAGAAAACAATTAAGGTTGGTGGGAGGGAACTAATGAGTGCTTGACACTTGGCAACTTGTTGAAGAAGCCATGTTCTTTTCTCTTCCCTCCTACGTGAAACCTTCATTTCTCATCTGCTTCTTTCCACTTCTCTCTGTTTTCTCTCCTCCAGGCGACTGCAACCTTTCCAAAAGATCTCATTTCTTCTGTTTTCTCCAGTGAAGGTAATCATCTGCTAAAGTTAATGAGTTTTGGATAAATTAAAATGTGAGTTTTGTGGAAGTTTAAGGTTACGATATTTTGAGAAAACTCACTGTTTTTGGATGAAAACACGTTAGTCTGTTTTCTAAAGGTTGGAATGGAGTTTGCTGCATATTCTACTAAGTTATTAGTTAGCATTTGCAGCTTGTTGATTTCCCTTTTCATGCACGTCATAGGTTCAGGCATCACCGAGGCATCACGTTCAAGACTCTCAACTCTACAGCAAACAGGTAAGTTCATATCCGTAGGTTGGCCCTTAAAGCCCTACATCGCGGAGACTCTAGGATTTTACTTCTGTCAGGAGGTTTCGGGTAGATAAGTTGGAGTTATATTCTGAGTTGTCTGTTTTTCTCTTTAGGTTCTGTTGTGCTATTCCTGTTGTCTGTTGTTTTAATCTTAAGCACTATGAATGTCCATGCATACACGATTTTCCTGAAAGTTCATGCAAAGCTGTTTTTTGTACACGGTTTGAAGTTAAGAAAGATAAAATCCGACTGTAATGTATTAGTTAAGTGCGGGACGGGGACTGGCCTACTATTTCTGTTCTGTTCTGTTTCTGTTATGTGTCTGTCGTGCACTTGTCAGTTCCCCTATAAGCCCCACTTATACCCCTCTGCGAGTGAAACGTAATGTTCTGAAATATCACTGTATTTCTGAAAAGTTCATGCATAGCATATGCATCACTGCATTTGTTTTTATATGTTCTTACTGAGTTTTAGACTCATAGGTGAACTCCCTGATGTAGGTACTGAACCCGTAAATGAGGAATTTGTGCCTTAAGATGATGATTTGATATAGTTGGCGGAGGAGCTCATGGGTTGGTTCCTGCAGCCAGACATATTTCTGTCTCGAGGTTTAAGTTTTTAAAATAAAGTTCATGTCTGTAAACCATACTCGGATTCTGCTGGTTTTGTTTTAAAACTCTTTTGGGATTCTGTTGGAAATTTGGATAATGTATAAGTTCTGATGTTTAAGTTTAAAACCTCTGTATTTGACAGTTGAGTTTCTGTTCTGAAGTATTCTGAAATTGTTTGGAATATTTTCTCTTTTAGGGTGTGCATGGATTATCTCTGATTTTATAGTCATCCATGCAATCTGTTCCCTTAAATTTCTGTCGTGTTTTCCTGATATGTCCAAAATCATAATTTGAATCGTTCTTTGAAGTTTAAAGCTTTCATACTTTCTGTTCTCACAACTTCTGTTTTTATGCAATCCTATTAAAAGATGTCAACTTTGTCTTTAAACTCTACATCCACCGGTGAACTCATTTGTCTGTAGTTCACATCCACCGGTGAAGTTATCTGTCCGTAGTTCACATCCATCGATGAACTCGTCTGTCTGTAGTTCACATCCACCGGTGAACTCATTTGTCTGTAGTTCACATCCACCGCTGCCCATAAAATTCCATCTACCGTCTGACGTCAGCTGCATCTTCCGACTGACGTCATCTGTTTTGTCTTATTCACATCCACCGCTAGTCTATATCGCCTGCCCAGTTTACTTACATTTTCTGCCTACGTTTTCCGCCTGACGTCACCCATCTTCCTCCCAGTCACCTCTACCGGTGAACAGTGATCTTCTGCCTATAGTTCACCTTTGCCCGTGAACAGCCCAATTCTGCTTGTAATTTACGTCTTCCGCCTAGTTTATTTACTTCTTTTGCCCTACATCCCCCGACCCCGTCATTCACTGTAGCCTTTCTTCCGATATAACTTTCAGTTTTGTTTTCCATTTTTATTAGGTTTTCCACTGCATGTCAAGTCGTTCATCTCTGTCTGTTTATTTTCATCGTTCAAATTCTGGTATTCCAATCCTCTCATTGTCTGCCAGAACCCTGTTTAAGTTGAAGTCAAGTCTTAGTGAGAATTCCAGAACTGTTTTCATTTCTCCCTGCTTCCAGCCTTCCTGCATTTCCTTCTGTCATTTATTCTGCAATCCGGTTTAACTGTTTCCCATTTTGTTTTTAAATCCAAAGAAGGTTTTCTTTCTCTGTAAAGTTTTAAGAGTTTGTTGTTTACAAAAGCTTAATCCGTTTATGAGAAAAAAAAAATGTCCCATTTTCTGTTAAATGTCCGGAGTGATGGCTCTCAGACCCCGATCGGGTCAGGGGCTGTCACAGATATAGTAGATAAAGAGAGATAAAAACTAGTTGTAGCTCTCATTCTCGATAATCCGTTGAATGTCGTCGAAGTCTCCATGCACATCCACCGGTGAACTCATTTGTCTGTAGTTCACATCCACCGGTGAACTCATTTGTCTGTAGTTCACATCCACCGGTGAACTCATTTGTCTGTAGTTCACATCCACCGGTGAACTCATTTGTCTGTAGTTCACATCCACCGGTGAACTCATTTGTCTGTAGTTCACATCCACCGGTGAACTCATTTGTCTGTAGTTCACATCCACCGGTGAACTCATTTGTCTGTAGTTCACATCCACCGGTGAACTCATTTGTCTGTAGTTCACATCCACCGGTGAACTCATTTGTCTGTAGTTCACATCCACCGGTGAACTCATTTGTCTGTAGTTCACATCCACCGGTGAACTCATTTGTCTGTAGTTCACATCCACCGGTGAACTCATTTGTCTGTAGTTCACATCCACCGGTGAACTCATTTGTCTGTAGTTCACATCCACCGGTGAACTCATTTGTCTGTAGTTCACATCCACCGGTGAACTCATTTGTCTGTAGTTCACATCCACCGGTGAACTCATTTGTCTGTAGTTCACATCCACCGGTGAACTCATTTGTCTGTAGTTCACATCCACCGGTGAACTCATTTGTCTGTAGTTCACATCCACCGGTGAACTCATTTGTCTGTAGTTCACATCCACCGGTGAACTCATTTGTCTGTAGTTCACATCCACCGGTGAACTCATTTGTCTGTAGTTCACATCCACCGGTGAACTCATTTGTCTGTAGTTCACATCCACCGGTGAACTCATTTGTCTGTAGTTCACATCCACCGGTGAACTCATTTGTCTGTAGTTCACATCCACCGGTGAACTCATTTGTCTGTAGTTCACATCCACCGGTGAACTCATTTGTCTGTAGTTCACATCCACCGGTGAACTCATTTGTCTGTAGTTCACATCCACCGGTGAACTCATTTGTCTGTAGTTCACATCCACCGGTGAACTCATTTGTCTGTAGTTCACATCCACCGGTGAACTCATTTGTCTGTAGTTCACATCCACCGGTGAACTCATTTGTCTGTAGTTCACATCCACCGGTGAACTCATTTGTCTGTAGTTCACATCCACCGGTGAACTCATTTGTCTGTAGTTCACATCCACCGGTGAACTCATTTGTCTGTAGTTCACATCCACCGGTGAACTCATTTGTCTGTAGTTCACATCCACCGGTGAACTCATTTGTCTGTAGTTCACATCCACCGGTGAACTCATTTGTCTGTAGTTCACATCCACCGGTGAACTCATTTGTCTGTAGTTCACATCCACCGGTGAACTCATTTGTCTGTAGTTCACATCCACCGGTGAACTCATTTGTCTGTAGTTCACATCCACCGGTGAACTCATTTGTCTGTAGTTCACATCCACCGGTGAACTCATTTGTCTGTAGTTCACATCCACCGGTGAACTCATTTGTCTGTAGTTCACATCCACCGGTGAACTCATTTGTCTGTAGTTCACATCCACCGGTGAACTCATTTGTCTGTAGTTCACATCCACCGGTGAACTCATTTGTCTGTAGTTCACATCCACCGGTGAACTCATTTGTCTGTAGTTCACATCCACCGGTGAACTCATTTGTCTGTAGTTCACATCCACCGGTGAACTCATTTGTCTGTAGTTCACATCCACCGGTGAACTCATTTGTCTGTAGTTCACATCCACCGGTGAACTCATTTGTCTGTAGTTCACATCCACCGGTGAACTCATTTGTCTGTAGTTCACATCCACCGGTGAACTCATTTGTCTGTAGTTCACATCCACCGGTGAACTCATTTGTCTGTAGTTCACATCCACCGGTGAACTCATTTGTCTGTAGTTCACATCCACCGGTGAACTCATTTGTCTGTAGTTCACATCCACCGGTGAACTCATTTGTCTGTAGTTCACATCCACCGGTGAACTCATTTGTCTGTAGTTCACATCCACCGGTGAACTCATTTGTCTGTAGTTCACATCCACCGGTGAACTCATTTGTCTGTAGTTCACATCCACCGGTGAACTCATTAGCTTTTTCCGAATAACTTTCAGTTTTGTTTTCCATTTTTATTAGGTTTTCCACTGCATGTCAAGTCGTTCATCTCTGTCTGTTTATTTTCATCGTTCAAATTCTGGTATTCCAATCCTCTCATTGTCTGCCAGAACCCTGTTTAAGTTGAAGTCAAGTCTTAGTGAGAATTCCAGAACTGTTTTCATTTCTCCCTGCTTCCAGCCTTCCTGCATTTCCTTCTGTCATTTATTCTGCAATCCGGTTTAACTGTTTCCCATTTTGTTTTTAAATCCAAAGAAGGTTTTCTTTCTCTGTAAAGTTTTAAGAGTTTGTTGTTTACAAAAGCTTAATCCGTTTATGAGAAAAAAAAAATGTCTCCATTTTCTGTTAATGTCGGAGTGATGCTCTCAGACCCCGATCGGGTCAGGGGCTGTCACAGATATAGTAGATAAAGAGAGATAAAAACTAGTTGTAGCTCTCATTCTCGATAATCCGTTGAATGTCGTCGAAGTCTCCATGAAAATATTCGATAATTGAGCATCGAAATCTTTGCTCACTGTCAAATTGTTTAGTCTCCAACACCCTTTCGTCATCCAATGTGTGCAGTGTTTATAGATTGATATTAAAATGGTCTTTCAGCTCTAATTAACCCGAGACAACATAGTTGTGCCAAATAATGAGAGCACCTGCATTGTGTAAAATATTGACTAGCATACTTAGGCTCTGAATAATCACAATAGCGCTCAATTTCTAGTTTTCTAAAATCATTATGATCACAATAGCACTCATCTAGAACGCAGTGACGTTGAGGTATTGTTTTCAACATTTCTTTTGAGAGTGCAGTTGGACTCGATGTGAGGGCATTAGCTCTCAACTATTGTTTTGCGTTATTTTTTTTGTTTTCTTGAGCTTTGATGTGCTCTTATGACTACGTTAGTTATCACTTTCACATTTTTTTTTTCATTTGTATTCGCATTTTAATTTTGATCTATGCATAAACCTTGTTATTCCAAAAAAAAAAAAAAACAATCCAAAAAGATATTAGAAACTCTTCCACTTGCAAATTACTCAATTCCGCGGTGTGAAACCGACTCATCACATTTCTACATGCACATGAGTTGAAAGAGGAGCATCGAGATGAATAATTGCACAACTATCACGATAATAAATGCAAAAGAAACCATTGAATTAACCTACGGCCAACTCATCCACCTTCAACGTTCTAGATCAAACCACCCTGTATCAAAGCCCATAACAATGCCTTGCATCTCCACGCATCCCAGCAGAAAGAATGAACAACCGTGATTTTGCCACGCATCCCCAAACCATAACAATGTATCAAAGTCCACGTATCTCAATCCTAACAATTGACGGTCAGGATTACAACACATCAATGTTCATGCATCCCGAAAGAACATGTAACCTGGTATCAATTGCAGGAAGCCAACACTTGGCAACACGCAAGTCAATTGACGGGCATAATGGTAGTTTACCCTATAAAAGATTGGATCACGCCACGTCATCATAATCAACGGCCACGATCTCATTCTATCATTCTATACTTTTTGTCTTATAAATCTATCAATATAATCCGTTCAATATTTTTATTTTGTAAATTTGCTACCGATTATAGATTCGAATAAGATGATGAATCGATGACTTGATAAAACTTCTAAAATTATGATTTTTGATTTTATGATGTTTCAAATATTTTCATAGTATTAAAGCACGTTAATATAATCTTAAAAACATTCAGTTCATTTTAGTTTTTGATGGATGTATTTTTAGTTTTAATTGGTTATGGGTAATGAATGTTTCTTTTCCTATTATTTCCCTTTTTTCATTTTTTCTTTTTTACTTCCATTTAAATTTGGGACCAAATTGAGACCGTGAAATCCAATTCGGTTTGATTCTAGAACCTAGCGTTTTTGAGTCCCACTCATAGCTTTCAAGAACTGTGGGTCACGGTTCAATTTAGTTTTAGGACAAAACTAGACCTAACCAACATGTGTCCACCCCATGACAAAGCTTCATGTGCATACTTTGCATATTAGACAAAATAAAATGACGGCAATCAAAGATTGCATGCAGTAACATATGTAATACTATTATTACATATATGTGAAATGTCGCAATTAATAGAAGGGACAACTAAGTGAAAAGACGAGAAGAAGAAATCACCACTAGAGTTCTCTTCGCGTTATAAAGAAGTAACTTCGACTTTAAGTTTTTAATTTTGAATTATGATTCGTCGGAAATTCAAATGTTAGTCAAAATTCTATCTGTGGTAACTTTGACTCACTTGACATTATATTTGGATTTTTAACTACGCAATAATTCTTGAAAATTTATTGATCTGGCAAAAATCACATGTACCGACGAATTAAGAAAACCCGAGTCAAAATGAGTCAAATTGACCTCGGTAACGCTAACTCTAAAAATTCACTCTAAAAATGTATTATTATTAAATTAGCTAATTTTACAAGTATGTAACTAAAAGGCCGACCAACCACAAGCTCGCCTTCTAGGCTCGCTAGCGATTGTGACTCTAGCGGCCCTAGCCCAACTTTTTTTTTTTTTTTTTAATTTCAACTATTTTTAATTTAATCTAAATATTAATTTAAAAAATTAAAATGTGTGATTTTTCCTAACTCAACAATGGGAGCCCATTTCAAATGGGCATAAACTCTTTTGGTGTTTTCTATACTCTTCACTTATCTTCTCTTCTATTTATATGCTTCTCCCCAGTACTTTTTTTTTCATCTTTTTGTGACAAAAACAATTTATAATTAATTTTTACTCTTGTTACATCACATATATAACTTAATAGTATACCGCTTCGACGAATAGCTCTTAATGTTGCATCTCGTCCGAGACCGGGGCCTTTTATCATTACTTCTGCTCGTTGCATACCTTGATCCACTACTATCCGAATAGCAGTTCCTTTCTTTTCAATAATATAAACCTTTTTTTTTATTTCTTAATACAATATACTCAAATAAATAAAGAGTAATTATCAAAATGAATCTTGAAATAATGGACTAAAACCTTAATTTTTAATTTCGCCAATTGACACCTCAGAGTTTAAGGTGTTAGCAACAAAGACTTTGTCGTTAACATCTGTTAGATTTTTTGTTAGAGTTCGTAAACTCTCTCTCTCTAGACTCTAACAGAAAATCAGACGAACATTAACCATAAGGTGTTTGTTGTTAATACCTTAAACTATAAGATGTCAATTGACGAAACTAAAAATTTAAGGTATCAATTGAAAATATTTTCTTACGTTAATGTCTATTTTAATAATTACTCTATAATAAATTATAAAAATGTTTCGTTATATTTAAAAATTTAAAATCTTTAACAACTGAAAATTATAAATTTTATTATTATTATTATTATTATTATTATTATTATTATTATTGTCTCATGTATTTTCTTAATAATATTAAATATTGCAAAAAATTAATTAATCAATTGACAATGCATACTCAGCCTCGGCAGCCGGCCAACCAGGTTGAGCCTGAGTACGTCTGTCGGCTTCAAGACAACTTCGGACTGACTTTTGGTGAGTCCTGAAAGATTCCAGAAGTGGTAAGAAATGTCTAATGCTTGGGGCAAGGGACTTGGTAATTATATGGAGTTCTACCCCACTGTACTGGACTTGGAAACATCTACCTGAAGCGGGGGGTTCTATATGCATTTTCAATTCAATCCTCTCACTCGTTTTCTCCCTGATTTTCAACAGAAAGTCTTATGCTTATTGTCCCGACTTATCCAATGCGTGCTTGTTTCATAAGCAGGTTTCAGAGGTGGCCAAACTACTCCACATGTGGTAGTTCATGATAAGAGCAACTATAAATGCAGCCCTTTTGTCAAAAGATACAAGGTATGGAGCTTACTTTGTGTTCAAGATGGAAGAACCACGTGTTACGGCTTCGATGCTGATCCAGTAGAGGTGAAGATGAAGATTAATGGGTGTGAAGATCAATCTCGAAGTGTTTGTCTGAAGACAATAGGCAGAAGTTTGCGCATGGACATCATCTACGTCGGTACAGGCATGTGAATAGAATGGTTGGTTTGCCAGGCCCGAGTAAGGATGGTTGGTGGGAGATTGGGGTTGGGTGAGTTTTACAGAGAAGATGAGAATGATGTTTTGGAAATCAGCATGATGGACTTATCGTTCTAAGGGTGGAGTTATTGTTCATGGGATAGAAATTAGACCTAAAGGTTGATTCTTATTCACCACACTCACCCAGTCACACCCTACAAACAGATGCATACCCTACAAACAGACGTTTCTATTTCCATGAGTCAGTCATGTGTGCATCTGCATATTTTATTAGCTAAGACTTGTTACTTCTCAAGCACGAGTTCATTTCGACTAAATGTTATCCGAAGGTTTTCACACAAATCTGCCCATAAAGGACATTTAAGCAATTGACTCCAAAAGCATAACAAATATTCTTGATTTTTACTCTTACCTGATATTCTAGTGACATTCAATCTACTTGCACTATCAGAAGACCAGAAGGGCGTTTAATGACTGAAAACTAATCTTCAGTGTTATTGACGACTCGATGATCGAAAAATCATTTTTGTAGCCGATAGATGATGTTAAATGCTACACAAAGAAAGTAATAAGGAATCTGCCCAAAAATAAAACAAAACATTATAAGAAAGGAAGAATTTACCCTCGTGAAGGAATCAATTTTGCTTGATTTCCATGGGTGATATTCTAGCGTCCTCACTTTGGTTAAATTCTTCAAGTCTTCTGTAGAGTTTGGTGAGAGCTTGGGTGCATATTTCAGGAGACGTGAAGGGTCCACACATAAGATATATCACATTGCCCAGAGGCCTCGTGTATACGCCATCTTCGCGAAGCTTTCGAACAAGGGAGCTCGCATAAGAGGAAGCGTACCTGCAAAAATTAATTTACATTGGAAAAAATAAATAATAAAAGCACTACAGCTAAAGGAAACAAATAGTGGATTTTCCTTGGGAGACACTTGGAGGCACTGAAATGTAATCATATCATGATATCCCTACAAACAGTTATTTGCACGTTGTTATCAAGCCCACTGGTTCCAAGTTAAAAAACAAATGAAGAATGCTATAAAATATACCTTTCTACACTGAATAAAGAAATTAAGATGCAAAAAAAATTATTTTAAATATTTCTTTCTTTGACAGCGAGACAAACATATCTTTTCTTTCTTTCTTTCTTTTATTTTGTATTTTGGGACATACCACAAACATGCTGACAAACATGTTCGAGACACAAAAGGGACACTTTCGTAAACTTTCGACAATGCAAACTGTGTTTATTTTGAGCAGGAAATAATTATTAGGAACCAACACAAGAAAATACAGAAACAAAAATATGAGAAAAGAAAGAGACTGATTCCTATGTTAAAAATAACATCATATATAAATAGACTTGTTTGTTATGTCCTAAATTTTGAAATGAGGATGTTACATTGTGTCGCATGTTTGTGTTTGTGCTCCTTAGGAAGTAAAATGGCACATCTAAAATTAACACAAATGGAAAATATCGGCAAAGAAATAATACCCGGCATTGCAACCTTCTGCTTCGAGTTCAAGGGCACAGAGAGTACCCATTACAACCATCCTCTTAATGCCAGGATGTAATGACATCTGGTGCACCAATCTTTCATCCCATAACTGCAAATAGCAAAGGATAGCATTATCTTAGCTCAACAAAAATAATTGTACTCGACATCAGCATATAAGTTCGTGGACATAAACGTGGTGGCTTGCATTATGCTTTTTTTGACAAGTAAAAGCTGGTAAATTATCCTTGCTTCAAAAAGCTTAGCTTATTTGGTTAATACTGATTTATTTATTTAATTTCTTCCTAATTTCTCGAAACTTTGATGGTTAGACGTGTTTAATTTTCAGATGGTCTCATGAACACAACTACAACACCATTAACATTTGCAGACTATCATTGGCATTCCAGAATGAATACCTAAGTGGTCATGACTATGAACATAATGAATTAGGAAACTACAAATAAAGCAAATAACTGAACAAGAATAATTCCAACCTTGTAGATAAGATAATCAAATTGGAAGGGTCAAGTAATTTTGACAAATCAAACGAAAAGATTGAAAAAGTATTGGCATACTTGATGGCCATTTCTACCACTTATACTAATTTGAGGGATAATATTCTCTACAATTCAAAGATGATGCAAACTACAAAAGATCAGATCAGTGAGATTAATTTTTTAGTTTTCTCGACTAAGTAATGACCACTTTCAAGCACAAGCCAAAATGTATTTTCTCAAAGTTGTTTGAAATGAAGTTAAAGAGCTGGCTGCAAGATAATCAATGATAAGAACTAGGATTTTTGTTTCATCCACTAAAAGAGGGACAGGAGGTAAGAAAATTTAGAAGCATAGACCATTAAGAAATCAGAGCCACTGATTTCTTAATGTCAAAGAGTGCCTGTCACTCTTTAACATCAACGGGAACATTAACAGAAATTTTCTGGAACATTAAGAAAAAAAATTTTACTTCAGGCAAAAAAAATTTAACACATCAATCCTGTTTCTAAAATGCCCAAAGATGGGTTTTCGCCTAAGGTGTTAATAATCATTCTAATCTACTCTTCATCGGCTGGAAACTTCTCTGTTTGGCAACTTCTACACTAAAAAAGGTACTATCTTACCTCCTTGAGACAACTTTTATCACCATTGATATTATCGTTTGTCTGAGGATCCTTAAACAATTTTATTGATTTTGCAGCAGCTGTGCACCCCATTGCATGCGCAGAATATGAGTGTCCGTGCAAGAGAGCATAAAGCTGTAATTAGAATAAAGAGATAAGATGCCTCAAGATGAATGAAAATAAAGCAAAACCTAACTCTAGTTAGACTTATGTTAATAATTATCAGAATAGGAGTAAAATAACTAGAAATTACAGGTTCAGTAAAGATAATTGCATCTGATAATTTAATTGATGCTGTTCCAGAAAAAAACAATACAAACAAAAATGAATTAATAAGAACCTTTCTACAATCATTGATTTTCTTTGGGCGATAACAACAGACATGACAATTGAATACCTTAGAATCTCCAATAAAAGAGTCATATACAGATTTTGTAGCTAGTGTTGCCGCCAAAGGAATAATTCCACCAGTCATCAGTTTCGCATAGCAGGCTATATCAGGCAGACAATGAAGTAACTTTGCTGCAGTCTATCATAAGAAGAACATTAAATGAAGTTATTTGTTTCACTTCATCGTTCTTGTTATGGAGTAAGAATGATAGCAACCAAGGGCAACTAACCTCTGTTCCCAAGCGCCAAAAACCAGTAAAAACCTCATCAAAAATTACTGGAATACTTCTCATTTGGCATTCTTTAACAAGTATTCGTTGAAAGAGAGGATCAACCATATGCATTCCTCCAGCAGCTAGTATGACTGTGACCAGTCCACCATATACATAAAATAGTAAGAATAGACAGTTGCAATAATTCATTTTTTTTAAAAAAAAGGTAGGAATACTTTATGAGCAACAACAACAATCAGTTTTAAAGCTTCTCTATTAACTGGGAATTTCTTTGATGGACTCCCGTTTTTGGTTCAATTAGTCCAACATTGACGATCACTTCAACATAGTCCGAGATTGTGTTAGTAATTATTTAAGCAAGATATGCAAAGACAGAACAGATTCATAAACCATCCAAACAAGCATGTTGTAAACATATGAAAATCAGTATTGTTAAACTGTAAAACCATCATAGATGATCCACAGCTAAAATAATTCACAGGAAAGAATACGTAATACACAATGATACAAAGTCTTGCCTGGTTCAATAATCAATGCCCCAAGGAGCCTTTTGGAGTTCGATTGCTGTGATAAAAGTTGTGACAAATATACCGAGTAAGTTCTAGCAAGATCTGAATGATCTCTGTTCAAATTGAATACTTCATCCCTCGAGGTGAAAGCTGTGAGATATCTTTTGATTTAATACCTAACCAACTGACACCAAAACAAAAACATTCTTTGATTAAAAAAAAAATGTAAAACTTACACATCTTCTTTAGTTTGGTGTCTGTCTGCAACCCCACAGGTAAAGAAAGATTCCAGCTTCCTTTGCACAAATAGACTGTTGGTGGATCAAGAAAAAGGCCTCTTCCAGTGTGCCTGTCAATAACATTCAATTAGAGCTATTAAAAGTATATTAACAAACGAAGCATCAGTACTTTTAGTTAAGGTCCTGCACAAGACACAGAAACCTGGTATTTTAACAAACATATCAAGAGCTTATTAATAAACTTTGTATTGGGTAGAATGGGTGATTGAATTTCTAAATATGCTACGATGAAAAGAAAAATTTCTAACTTGCTCCATACCATGGTTGCTGCAAAAAACCGGTATAACATGATGGTGCTTGTGCTTCCATAGCACCCAAAGTATCACCATGGTAAGATCCTTTAAGAGCTACCACCTGAAATGGTCAATTAAATTATGATACTACAAAGTTATTATGACTTCAGGAAATAATGTCTTATAATAAATAAACTAATGCACGTAAAATTTGCAGCACAAAAAATATGTACAGAACCACACCATAAGCTCGACTTGCTTTTCAGACGTCCCATCCTGAAGAATGTCAGAATGAATTCCATGATCAAAAGAGAACTTACGAAATGCCATTTTTAAAGCAATTTCAATGGCAGTGGATCCATTATCTGAAAAGTAAGCTCTAGAAGCCCAACCTGCAAAGAAAAAATTGCTAATGTAAATAGTCTGGTCAGAAAAAAATAAACATAAAGTTAAAGAAAATACGAAAAGTGAACATGCTAAACCATAATTATTGATCATACTTCTAGCACTAATATACTATGCTGATTAATGCATAATAGATTATATGAATATCAAAATTCATATCAAGACACATAAAAATCTGAAAAGGAACTTTAATATTCAACAACATGGGAGAAGGGTATTTTATGTGTCATTAACAGTACTCCTTTTGAATTTTGATAGCTAGCTATAACTTAGGAAACAGGATATACCTTTTCCAACGCCTTCAAGCAAAAGCTCTGCAGTTTCAAGGGCTGGCTCGTACACATTCTCTGGAAACATTACATGTCCAAATCTTCCAGCAGCATAACCCATATCCCGAGCAAGCTCAGTCTGAAACCACCTAAAATCAGACCCACATTAAAGAAATATCTCAGACATGCTATTCCTAGAACCATTGAGGTGGTAAGCACCTAATGCAAAAAGAGAAACATGCAACAGAAAAAAATGAAAGTCACAGAGAAATGATTGTGTCAAAACATAATGATAATCCAGCAATAAATTCATTAAGCTCCCCAACTTAAAAATTAACCACCTCACAAATCTAGGCAATACTTAGCATTATCTATAGCAATCCACAACCATAGCTCGTAAGTTGCTATATCCCACTTCATAATTTAGTTCTTGTTATTAGCAGAATCAAAAGTACTGACGTTCTTAGATCAAAATGATTAAGTCAATAAAATTAAAAAAAAAAAAATCTGCTGTTTTAAAACATAAGAACAATGTTTTTTATTGCATTAAGTCATAGAGCAACTAAGTTTAAATTAATGGAGTATAGATCAAAGTTTTGACAAAGAAATGATAGATGACCTGTAAAGTAGCATTAAGTCCTTGTGTCCACCAACTGGCACATGCGTCAAATTGTTGAGTCAAAAATTCGTTAGCCTGAAAACAAAGCAACATGAAACCAAGTATATGGCACAATCCAGTGATAAACAGTGGATTCAGCTTGGACAAAATATATCCTACAATCTATTATTACACAGGATTAATAAAATAACAAGAATTATCTAAATAAACCACAGACA
This sequence comes from Begonia masoniana, assembly GCA_022432975.1. NCBI lineage: Eukaryota > Viridiplantae > Streptophyta > Magnoliopsida > Cucurbitales > Begoniaceae > Begonia > Begonia masoniana. Next base: position 13,626,576 of record CM039512.1, on the reverse strand, counting down.
CATTAACTCCAAAATATTGTTAAGAAAGAAATAAAAATAGTGTAGCAATCGGGAATCTCAAAAGTTCTGACAAAAAAATGCATATTTCTGGATCATGAATAAACAAAATATGACATTTGGTTAAACAAAGCAACAAAGATATATAGGAAACTGCAAAAAAAAAAAAAAAAAACAAGGACCAAACCATAGACGCTTAACTCCAAAATATTGTTAACAAATAAAATAAAAATAGCGTTGTAATTAAGAATATGAAGTTCTAACAAACCACAGAATTTTGGATCATAAATAAATAAAATATGATATGTAGACTAACATGATACCCAGAGAAAAGATGAACCAGGATATGAGAGTCAAACATGATTGCCAAAGAAAAGATTTAAAATTATCATAACCAATATGTGGCATTCGTCGAACCTTGAATACTGCAAAGTTCTCACCACAGCGAGAGTCAATTACTGTAACATCGTCCTCAGCGACTAGTTTGTGCTGAGTGAATGGCCACCAAAATATTTCTCTTGCCTTCTTTGGCATGTTATGCAACCTGGCAATTCTTTCTGAGTATGCTGATAGCATAGTTTCCTTCAGAGATTCAAATACATTAAGGGATTCATCAAACCACTCGATCAGATCATCTGATTGATCATCTGGAATAGGAGGAAGCACAAGTACAGGAACCCTGAAAAACATAGAACCATAATAAAAGACCTGTTTAACTACATGACAAACAAGGGAAGAAACCCTCAAAATATAAATAAAAAATACTATAGTGAAGTGTAAGAAAGAGACATTAAGTGCATTTATATGAAGAACAGGTGGAGAAAATATTCGAATCAAACCCCCTAGTGCAATTACCAGATTGTATCAACAGAGTAATGAAAGCTATTTGTTTGTCCAACAAACATTTACAAAACAAATCAATAATTCGACTATACCTATTCCGCAGATAAGACACTAATGGTGCCTCATTATTAAGGCCATGGTCGATAAAAATAATTGCAACCACATCATATCCTCGAAGTCTCAAAAGCTCATAAGCAGAAATTGTTCCAGAAATACCTCCCAGCTTGCCATCTCCAACAAGAACACCTGGTAATCGAAAGGGCCTGCCAAAGGCAATCAATATTGTGAAGAAAACCCAGTGACTAAAATAAATTACTCAAACATACAGCTTCATGAGCCACTTCAAAGACAGGATTCACTAACAGCTGCCCCTCAACTACAAACCACTTTAAAAACAGGACAGACCATTCTCTTAACCTCAATCATAAAACCTCAGGCATTGAATTCTAATTACGCTTAAACTAAGAAAGAAGCTATGAACAGAATATACAAATCATGACGCAAAATTTATTGTATAGTTCATTCTGGACGTGGGAACTAGTCTACTTGCATATTAAATATTATTGAGGATCCAACATTACATGTTGTTGTTCAAAAACTTAGTTTCCTAGTATTAGGATCTTATTATATCCCTTTATTAAACAAATAAAGAATCTGAGGTTCTGGACACAGAAGTGCTTCGCATATTCGCGTATGATATGTAAGGGACGGCCATATATTCATATTTCACATGCAAGACGTAGAACAGAATATAACACCTGTACAAATCACACTGAAGAGAGCCGGAAGGTCCAGGACTAGCAACTCCACCAGCTGTCTCAACAACACACAAAGCCCTCATTTTCTGCCTCTCTTCCTTGCCTACCAACCAAGCATTCAAGCATTTTTGGAACGATTCAAGAACCAAAGAGTCCTGCAACAATCCACCTTCCCTTTCTGCCGCCAAATGCGGAGATATTGCCTCTTTCCAAGCGTAAATCGTCTTGCAGACCAACCTCGAAGTCATATCACTCTCCTCCCCAACCACTCTTCTTTCCTCATAATATCCCAAATCGCACATCCCAAACTGGCAATCTTCTGAGATTTCACTTCCTATGACTGATTTAGCTGCAGAGATGGATGCCTTGAGGACATGCTGAGAAGCAAGTAGAGAAAGACGAGGTTTCCGGAGAAGAAAGTGAGAATGAACTTTGTTGAAGACATAACGGGAATCGGAGTCGGAGGGGAAGCCGGTCTGGATGGGTTTGAGGTAGAAAAAATTAGACAAAACGGAGCGGGAAGGAAGTAGAGATGAAGAAGCAAGGCCAGCGGAAACGAGAGTTTTACCGACAGAGGTATTGGAGCCCCAAATGAGGTAGGTGGGTTGGGAGAGAGGGAGTTGCACTTGCAGAGGAGGAGAGTTGGTGGAAAATGGTCGAAGAAAAAGGCTCACCGACTGTTGACTCCGACGGAGGCGGCGGAGGAATAAGAGAGGGAGCATGGTATCGATAAAGGTGGAGGCAGAGCAGAAGAAGGAGGAGGAGGAGAAGAAGGGAAGGTGGATGGGCGGCGGAAGGAAGAAGGTGAGCTACTTGGCTCAGAAACCGTTGGGAGTTTGAGGAACTGGATTTATTTCCTTTTCGAATATAAAAAATGAATAAAAATGTAACAAAACAACTCGGGACGAATCTCGTATCTGGGCAACGGCCTCCAATCCTTACGACAACCAAGAACAGGGGCCGTCCCCAGTTTGGGCATTGAGTTTTTTACTTCATTCTGTCTAAAAATTGCCAAAACCGAAAATATGATTTCTTTGATGATACTCCTAACTATGCGAACTGAATTGCTAATACCAAGTTACTTGTTTAAAATAAAAATTTAAGTATCTACTTGCTCTTCACTGTTAAATTTAAAGGGATAATTTGCATTCTACCCTAAATTATAATTAAGATATTATTTACATCAACTAATAAAATTACACCCCCGTGAGATAAAATTACAGAGTAAAATCATCATCAATCCAATATATCTCTCTATTTTTTTCCCAATCCGAGAAATAAAAAGTTTGTTACTATCAAAAAATTTTTCGAGCAATATCCTCTCGATAAATATGTTTACGAAGGATCAAGCTTGTTTCTACGTTTCTTTTGAGATAAAGATTCACCGGAACATCAACTAAAACTTCTTTTATGTGTAACAAAATATATTATTGATTTCTAGTATTTTTTGCACCTCAAAACCTTTTTTTTTTTGTGATTAGGATTCTTTTTTTCGTATAAACTTTCAACAAAGACGTGAATGGCATGTGGAATTTATTTTCTTGGTTCTCTTGAATTATAAGTTGTTATCACATCAGTTGAAACTTATTGAGAATACTATGTATAAGAATCCATAAAAGATGAATTTTTTTTTTTATTTCAACAATTTTTGATGTGTTAAGGGTGTAACACCCAGTTCTATTGAATTAATTATCTATACTTTTAATTAATGGTATACTTTACATGGCAATAATAAATGTAGGGTTAATGGATGACTAGGCGAGGGCATAAGGGTAATTGAAAATTTAAAAGTGGATAACGTATTTAAGGAAAGAGGTTTTGGGTTTAATGCACTGTAGCCGCTACTGTTTTTTTTTTCCAAATCATTTTCGACTCTCAGCTTCTCAGCTCAGCAGAGTGCGCTAGGAGATTCTTCTCCGATTTTCCCTTCGACTTAGGTGAGTTTTACTAAAGTATCTTACTGCATTATGATTATAGACAATAGAGGTGTATCGTAGATGCATATTCCTAGGAAATGCAGGGCGTAGGAGTTGAGTCGGGTCTCGTATGAATCGGGAATGTGCTATGAACTAAACTTCCAAACTAGTTTCCCTAGATTTCTGGATAGATTAGAATGAGGCTTAGTAGAAATCTAATTAATATTCTGTGTATGACTCTAGGTGAGCAAAGCTTCCAAAGTAGTTGAAACCGAACTTTTCCAGGGAGCCAGGTAAGTGAAGTATGCTTGTGCCTTCGGGCCTACATCACAAAACAGTAGGATTGTGTATGCTTGATTGTGTTTGTATGTCATGCATCATATTTTGAAAATATACGAAAATGAATTTGCATGAAATGGCATGGTAAGGAATGAACAGACTGTAACAGTTGTTAAGGGAACTAATCCGCCCCTTAATCAAGAAAGAGGATAAATGACTTTGGGGGAAGTGATCCAAACCCTAATTTCACAGGGGGATCTGAACAGTTTGTTAAGGGAACTAGTCCACCCCTTAATCAAGAGAGAGGACGTATGACTTTGGGAGAAATGATCCAACTCCCAATTTCACAGGGGGATCAGATCAGAAACGAATGCATATGCAACTGAGATGAGAAAGTAGAAATTGCATGATTAGGAATTTATGTTCAGTATTTCATTCATTATTGCTTTACTTACTTAGCATTAGGCTAATAGATGAGTTTTGTGATTTAGGTGCTGCCTGAGTTTACTGAGGAATAGGTGAAGTTGGAGGAGCACTTCTATGTTACGGTTAGGTGCTCTGATGAGACGGTTTAACTTTTGTCTGAATGAGAGTTTTCAGTGGTTAGGTATTCTGATGAAATGTTCTGAGAATTTTAATGATAGTAGAAGTTTGATACTTCTTTTAACGCTTCTGTGATTTTCTTTTCCGGATTTGAAAGTATGATTTGATTTCGACTGTAGCTTGCTATTCTGAATTTTTAAGAAGTGTGGATTTGTTTTGATTAGAATGATTTCAGCAAAATGTACAAAATCGTTTAGCAGTCGGATTTACTCCTTGTTAGAGTCTCTTTTTGGTCTATCGGTAGAAGTTGGGTGTTTTGTACGCCGGCAGATGTTGGAGGATTGAATCATCCGACTGACGTCATCGGAAGATGTCTTTAGTAGAAGCCATAGGAAGATGTAGGCAGTAAATTTGTCGTTTCCTGATCGGTGCGAGTTAGATGAATGAATCATCCGGCTTACGTCATTGGTAGAGGTGTATAATAAGTTTGTCGTTTTGTGATCGGTGGAAGCCTTTAGTTTCTGTTTCCGCCCCCTTTTCGTTGACTTTGTTTATCGGCAGATGCAAGTTGATATGTCATCGGCAGATGCAAGTTGATATGTCATCGGCAGATGCAAGTTGATATGTCATCGGCAGATGCAAGTTGATATGTCATCGGCAGATGCAAGTTGATATGTCATCGGCAGATGCAAGTTGATATGTCATCGGCAGATGCAAGTTGATATGTCATCGGCAGATGCAAGTTGATATGTCATCGGCAGATGCAAGTTGATATGTCATCGGCAGATGCAAGTTGATATGTCATCGGCAGATGCAAGTTGATATGTCATCGGCAGATGCAAGTTGATATGTCATCGGCAGATGCAAGTTGATATGTCATCGGCAGATGCAAGTTGATATGTCATCGGCAGATGCAAGTTGATATGTCATCGGCAGATGCAAGTTGATATGTCATCGGCAGATGCAAGTTGATATGTCATCGGCAGATGCAAGTTGATATGTCATCGGCAGATGCAAGTTGATATGTCATCGGCAGATGCAAGTTGATATGTCATCGGCAGATGCAAGTTGATATGTCATCGGCAGATGCAAGTTGATATGTCATCGGCAGATGCAAGTTGATATGTCATCGGCAGATGCAAGTTGATATGTCATCGGCAGATGCAAGTTGATATGTCATCGGCAGATGCAAGTTGATATGTCATCGGCAGATGCAAGTTGATATGTCATCGGCAGATGCAAGTTGATATGTCATCGGCAGATGCAAGTTGATATGTCATCGGCAGATGCAAGTTGATATGTCATCGGCAGATGCAAGTTGATATGTCATCGGCAGATGCAAGTTGATATGTCATCGGCAGATGCAAGTTGATATGTCATCGGCAGATGCAAGTTGATATGTCATCGGCAGATGCAAGTTGATATGTCATCGGCAGATGCAAGTTGATATGTCATCGGCAGATGCAAGTTGATATGTCATCGGCAGATGCAAGTTGATATGTCATCGGCAGATGCAAGTTGATATGTCATCGGCAGATGCAAGTTGATATGTCATCGGCAGATTGAATATCTTTAACCTTCTCCTCGAGAATAAATAGATCGGAATTTCGGGCTTCGATCAACTGCCTTTACAAATCTGGATTAAACTTGACGGGCGTCAATCCACTGCCTTTACAGATTTTGAATGTGTAATAATATATCACAATCTAAACTCTCTCAAAGAATAATTCTCAAGTTTGGGTTCGAGAGGAGTAGATGAAATACAGAGTATGATAATTTTGCAAGTTAGGGCTCAATAATAAAATTCGCAAAAGTTGGATCTTCGTGCTCTAACCTCGGCTTAAATACTCTGTCTTATTTTCAGCTCAGAATTGAATGCTTCTTTCTTCAAATGGAAAATGTTACCGTTGGGAAGCATCCGTACTAGATCAGGTAGCCGTTGCCGTCTGCAGTTGCAAGTCGTCGTCGCCATTAAAGTTCTGGAGTTAATGCTGAAAACGACGTCACTGTAGCTTCGCGGCTATTTTGAATTCTGGCGGAAGATCATCGGTGGAAGCAGCTTTAAAAGCTATCGGCATGAGTATCTTCAAAACGCCATCGGTAGATGCAACAAGATAAGTCATCGGCAGATGTAAGCTTTGAAGTCCATCGGCAGATGCAAGCTTTGAAGTCCATCGGCAAATGCAAGCTTGAAGTTCCATCAGCAGATGCAAGTTGATATGTCATCGGCAGATGCAAGTTGATATGTCATCGGCAGATGCAGGCTTTGGATGCTATCGGCAGAAGCATTCTTGATAGCGCCATCGGCATGTGCAGCTTTAACGAGCTGAACCAACATCGGTAGGAGTAGCTTTAAATGCCATCGGTAGATGCACCATTAAAACGCTATAGGTATGAGTCGCTTCAAATGCAATCGGCAGAAGCAGCATTAAAACTCCATCGGTATATGTCGTCTAGCGATCGGTTGAAGTAGGCTTTGAACGACTTCTTCTTTTGTCGTTTTATCGATCGGTAGATGAAGGCTATCGGCAGAAGCCTTCTTTGCTTTGTCGTTTAGCGATCGGTGTATGTTTATTTTTAACAACTCATCGGCAGATGAGTTTTCAGCCCTGTACACTTAATCACGATTATTAAACAACTAAAATACCCTTTCTAAGGGCATTTCCAACAGATTAAAATACTAATGCATATTCGTTATTCTCATTCACTTAACATAATCAAATTACAATATTAACCATTCAAATACATCATCAAAAACATATTTAGACTTAAATATCATTTAAGTCAACAGGGAGCACTCCAACAACTGTAAGTATTTATGTTAACCTTAGTTATTAGATATTTATGAGAGTAGTTAACCTTAAACAGGAATATAGAAAATGGCTAGACGACCAGGAAGACCAAGAGTACCAAGAGAGATGCCCAACTTAACAGCTGAGGAAGATCCTAGCGTGATTAGGCAGCTGACAGATCTGGTGCGTCAGCAAACAAACTTGGGGCGTCAGCAAACAAACTTAGTGCGTCAGCAGTCCGATCAGTTAGGTGTGCTGTTGAACCGAGAGGTACAAGGAAGTGTCAACTCGAGTTCTAGCAATGAACATTCTGGAGATAGATTCAGGAGGCTACAACCACCCACATTTGATGGACAGTCGTCTGATCAAGTTATTGCTGAAGGGTGGCTTAGAAAGATTGAGAGTATGTTTAGGTGTGACAACATTGGAGAGGGAGACAAGGTCACGTTGGCAACATTTCATTTGGCTGGTGGTGCTCAACTCTGGTGGGAAACAATAGAGACCACCACTGATGTTTTGGCGATGACTTGGTCACAATTCAGGGACATTTTCTATGAGAAGTATTTTAGCAGCACTGTCCAAACTGAAAAGAAGTTGGAATTTCTGAACTTGAAGCAGACAGGGTCTGTGGCCGAGTACAGTAGGCAATTCGAGTCCTTGTCCAGGTTTGCTGGACATTTTGCTCACAGGGACGAGGATAAGGTGTTCAAATTTGTGCATGGGCTGAAGCCGAAAATTTGCCGAGGAGTTAAATTTTATTGCATTAAAGGCTTGACATTCAGTGAAGTTGTGTCTACTGCTCTGGAAGTGGAAGAAGCTGAAAGGAAGTGTGCTGGACCAAAAGAGGTTCCACAAAAATTTGTCCAGCCACACCAACAAAGAGGAATGAAGAGGCCTAGTGAAGGCCAGAATAGCCAAGGAACAGGAGAGAAGATACAGAATGTCAGGAAATTTCTCCAGTGTCCTAAGTGTTTGAAGAACCACTCAGGTGAGTGCAGATTGGGCTTTGGGAAGTGTTTCAACTGTAAGGAGGTTGGATACACGATCAATGAATGCCCGAAGCCTAGAATCACCAGATGCTACAATTGTAACAAGGTCGGTCATATTAGCAGAGACTGCCCAGCTTCTAAGAGTGGCCCTGCTATGATTAAAACGAGGATATTCTCCATGATGGAGTCGGGTGAGGAACAACCCGCTGTTGTGACAGGTACTATATTGATCAACTCTGTGCCTGCTTTTACCTTATTAGATTTTGGTGCAACTCATTCATTTATAGCATTTGCATTTGCTGTTAAGTTAAATGTACAGTTTACCCCTTCCATGCATGTGTGTAATGTTGCATTACCCTTTGGTGAACGCATGCACTCTAACCAAGTGATGCTTGACAGTGATGTGTTAGTAGGGAACGTAAATCTACCTGCTGATCTTATTATTATGAATATAACGGGATTTGATGTAATCCTAGGAATGGACTGGTTGTTTAAACACCACGCCACAATTGATTGTAGGACTGGAATAGTTAGTTTCCAACCCCCTGGTAGTTTGAAACATACCTTTCAAGCTTCAAGGAAGAGTAAGGAAATGTCTGTGATGACTTCTATTGACACTAGACCTCCCCCAGTAAAGAGTATTTGTGTTTCTTAGCTAGCGTTTTAGACACACAACTTGTAGGAAAAGCAAATCCTCAGGATGTCTTAATTGTCCAAGACTTTCCTGAAGTATTTTTGGATGACCTTCCTAGTTTGCCGCCAGATAGGGAAATTGAATTTGTTGTACATGTTTACCCCGGCGCCGAGCTCGTGTCTAAAAATCCATATAGATTAGCACCATCAGAACTTAAAGAATTAAAGAAGCAATTGGAGGATCTGTTGGAGAAAGGGTTCATACGCCCTAGCTTTTCACCGTGGGATGCACCTGTTCTTTTTGTCAAAAAGAAAGATGGATCGATGCGTATGTGCATTGATTATAGGTAATTGAATAAGTTAACTGTCAAGAACAAGTATCCATTACCAAGGATTGATAACCTATTTGACCAACTCCGTGGTACACGAGTTTTCTCTAAGATTGATTTGAGGTCAGGTTACTACCAACTGAAAGTCAAATCAGAAGATATTCCTAAAACAGTTTTTCGTACAAGATATGGGTATTATGAGTTTTTGGTTATGTCCTTTGGATTGACAAATGCACCAGCAGCCTTCGTGGATCTTATGAATAGGGTGTTTCATGAGTATTTAGACAAATTTGTCATTGTGTTTATAGTTGACATTTTAATCTATTCACGTACTAAGGATGAGCATGCAAGGCATTTGAGTTTGGTGTTAGAAGTACTTAGACAGCACCAACTTTATGCTAAGTTTTCCAATGGTGAGTTTTGGTTGGACAGAGTTCACTTTCTTGGTCATGTGATCTCTGGAGATGGGATAACTGTCGATCCAGCCAAGGTTCAAGCAGTTAAGGAGTGGCCCCGACTGAAGAATGCTACAGATATTCGGAGTTTCCTTGGGTTAGCAGGATACTACAGGAAATTTATTGAATGATTCTCGAAGATTGCTACACCCCTCACTCGGTTAACTAGGAAAAACATTAAGTATGCATGGACTGAGGAATGTGAATCCAGCTTCCAGACTTTGAAACAGAAACAAACCAATGCCCCAATATTAACCTTTCCTGTTGAAAAATGGTAAATTCAGCATTTATTGTGATGCTTCCAAAATTGGTCTTGGATGTGTGTTGATGCAAGATGGTAAGGTAATAGCCTATGCTTCTAGACAGTTGAAAACACATGAGAAGAATTACCCTACACATGACCTAGAATTAGCTGCAGTGGTATTTGCACTTAAGATTTGGAGGCATTACTTGTATGGACAAACTTGTGAAATATTCTCGAACCATAAAAGTCTGAAATATATCTTCACACAGAAGGAATTAAACATGAGGCAACGTCGATGGTTGGAATTTGTAAAGGATTATGATTTTGAGATTAAATACCATCCCGGCAAAGCAAATGTTGTGGCAGATGCTTTGAGTAGAGTAACAACTTCAGCCTCAGCCCTGATTCTTGATGTACCATTAGCTTTAGAGTCTGAATTCCAAAGGTTTAATCTAGAAGCAGTGCATAGTGTGTCAGTCATGCTTACTGCAATATCCTTAAGACCTACCATTCTTGAAAGAATAAAGGAAGCCCAGATAAATGATGTAGAGTGCAACAAGTACAAGTTAAGCATGGATTCTACGGACAAATCAGATTTTAACTATTCTGCTGATGGAATCCTTAAGTTTAGAAATAGATGGTTTGTTCCTGCCATTAAAGAATTTCGAGATGAAATTCTTTCCGAAGCACATTCTTCCAGATTCTCTGTTCACCCTGGGAGTACAAAGATGTACAAAGATCTTAAACAGCATTATTGGTGGCCAAGTATGAAAAGGTGTGTGGCAGAGTATGTAGGATCATGTTTGTGTTGTCAGCAGATTAAAGCTGAGCATCAGAGGCCTGCAGGAACTGTTGGTATTTTTTCTTCAAGATTCGTTTAGGTCGCGCAGCGGAAAACGATTAATTCAATAAAAAAAATCGCAGACCCTAACGAACCGTACGATCGTGCATTTTGATTAAACCACAACGATTATGCTAACCTGGTTTGCTTTCGAATTTTTCTTGAAGATGCCGATTCGATCACGGAGACGCTGAAATAATCAAACGCCCTCTATTCGTATCCACACGTGAGCGGGAATCCAACGCCTTGGATTCTTGTCTGCTAGGACCCGCAAATTCTAGAGAATAATCTAGAATTTGCCTCTATCAACCGACGATCAAAATCTTGTGTAGAATGATGATCGTCTCTCCTTTTAGGGTTGCGAAATTAAAACCCTTTTAATTCCCTTCATATGGGCTTCATAAGCCCATAACGATTTTAACACAAAACCCGCTCAGTTGTGCGACCCAATAGGCTCATTTAATATGACAGTGGGCCTAAAACACTTTTAGGGTCCACAAGTTATAATTGGTCTCTAGCAAGACATTATAACTACCCATATTAAAATAAGATGTGATCTACAAAATATCATCCATATGATTATCCTAAAGCACTAGCATCAACAATCTCCCACTTGCTTTATGCATAATCAATCAAGTATCTAATACCCATGCCTATTCATAATTATTGTTAAAATCCCTTTGTCAGACGATATCTGTGATTGAACATAAGGCATGGATAAAGCCACCTTATCAGATTCAATCATTTTTCTCGTTCAATAAATAAACTGACGTAATAAATGACATTAATACACTTATTAATTCATTTATAGCACGGCCATGCATTTCTCAGTCATATTTACACGAGGGGCCCAGAGATATCTCTCTTATAATAAGAGGGACAAATTCCATCTTAGTTATTCACAATCCACCACATAATTCAAAACATGTCCGAGCATAACCTTTATAATCATCCGGTTAAAGATGACGTTTGATTATGTCAAAACAAATTAATCTATATGCAGGATTCTATGATAACCTCAGGTCTAAGGATTGCAACAATCAATCATTTTGAAATTACTTATGACTCATATCCATGTAGTAATTTCTCGTGGGTCAGTCCAGTCTCTTATACTCTTATAATAACTTATAATTATGATTTATGTCTCCACATAAATAATCATCTCATGATTATCAATCACAATTTATACTAGTCTTAATTTATTATTGTTCCCACAATAATAATTGACTAGGGACCTTTTAGAATATATCAAATATATATTCTTGGATCTTATTAAACAATAAACATGCAATTGAATAATAATAATGAAATGTTTTCATTAAACAATGAAAAAACAAATAACATATAATATCATCCATTATGATTATTCTAAAATACTAGCACCAATAATAATCTCCCACTAGCTTTATGCATAATCTATCAAGTATCTAATACCCATGGCTTTAACATGACCATCATGCTTTGACTTAGGGAGGAGTTTAGTCAAAGGATCAGCCATATTATCATCTGTAGACACTCTGCATATTTTCACATCTCCTCTTTCAATAATCTCTCGAATGAGGTGAAATCGCCTGAGTATGTGTTTGGATCGCTGATGTGATCTGGGTTCCTTTGCTTGTGCAATGGCCCCATTGTTGTCACAATACAAAGCAATGGGGTTCACAATGCTAGGAACAACACCAAGTTCATTGATGAACTTTCTCAACCAAACAGCCTCCTTAGCCGCGTTAGAAGCAGCTATATACTCTGCCTCTGTTGTAGAATCAGCAACAGTTTCCTGTTTGGAACTTTTCCAGCTTATGGCACCTCCATTTAAACAAAAGACATAACCTGACTGCGATCGAAAATCATCTTTGTCGGACTGGAAACTAGCATCTGTATAACCACTTATAACTAGATCGTCATCAAGTCCTCCATATACCAAGAATGCATCCTTAGTCCTTCTCAAGTACTTAAGAATATTCTTGACTGCTATCCAGTGTTCCTCACCTGGATCCGACTGGTATTTACTCGTTAAACTCAATGCACATGATACATCAGGTCGAGTGCACAACATGGCATACATAATGGACCCCATCGCAGAAGCATATGGAATCCTTTGCATCCGGTCTCGCTCATCTTGTGTTTTGGGACACTGAGTCTTGCAGAGACTTATGCCATGTGCCATTGGCAAGAATCCTCTCTTGGAGTCTTGCATACTAAACCTCTTTAGTACCTTATCAATGTAAGCACTCTGACTTAGGCCTATGAGCTTCTTAGATCTATCTCTATAGATCTTGATGCCTAGAATATAAGCAGTCTCGCCTAAATCTTTCATTGAGAAACATTTCCCTAACCAAGATTTGACACTCTGCAAGGTAGGTATGTCATTCCCAATGAGTAATATATCATCAACATAGAGAACAAGGAAAACAACTGCACTCCCACTGGCCTTCTTGTAGACACATGGCTCATCTTCATTTTTAATGAAACCAAACTCTTTGACTGTTTCATCAAAACGAAGATTCCAACTCCGTGAAGCCTGCTTCAATCCATAAATGGATCTCTGAAGCTTGCACACTTTATCAGTATTCTTAGGATCGACAAAACCCTCGGGTTGTGTCATGTACACATCCTCGAGCAAGTTTCCGTTAAGAAACGCTGTTTTGACATCCATTTGCCAAATCTCATAATCATAGTATGCAGCAATGGCAATAAGAATTCTGATTGACTTGAGCATCGCCACTGGTGAAAAGGTCTCATCATAGTCCACACCATGAATTTGTCGAAAACCTTTTGCAACCAATCGTGCTTTATAAGTGTGTACGTTGCCATCCATGTCGATTTTCTTTTTGAAAACCCATTTGCATCCGATGATTTTTAAACCTTCAGAAGCTTCAATCAAGGACCATACTTGATTGTCACTCATGGATTGCATCTCGGACTTCATGGCATCAAGCCATTTTTCAGAATCTGGACTTGTCACAGCCTCTTGATAAGATGTAGGCTCATTCTCATCAATGAGCATGACATCATCATCACTAGTTACGAGAAATCCATATCTCTCAGGCTCATGACGTATCCTTCCAGACTTCCGAAATTCTTGTGTCTCTGGCATAGTTTTGACAATTTCTTGTGAGATTGGTTGAGGTTCTTCAACATTCTCACTCGGTTCAATGTCTATTTGTGGTTCTCGAATTTCTTCGAGCTGAACTTTGCTCCCACTAGCATTCTTGGAAAGGAACTCTCTTTCCAAGAAGGTGCCATTCCGAGCCACAAACACTTTGTTCTCGGAAGCGAGATAAAAGTAATATCCTTTAGTTTCCTTAGGATACCCCACAAATAAACATTTGTTAGACTTGTGTGCTAGTTTATCTGAAATCTGACATTTCACGTAAACTTCACAACCCCAAATCTTCATAAAAGACAAACTTGGACATCTCCCAGTCCATATCTCATATGGTGTCTTTTGAACCGCTTTTGTCGGAGTTCTGTTCAATATGAACGTTGCAGTTTCTAAAGCAAAACCCCAGAAAGATATTGGAAGATCTACCTGACTCATCATAGATCGAACCATATCTAATAAAGTTCGATTCCTCCTTTCAGACACCCCATTCCATTGCGGCGTTCGTGGTGGAGTCAATTGCGAAACAATTCCGCAATCTCTAAGATAGTCAATAAATTCTTGACTTAAATATTCACCACCTCGATCCGATCGAAGTTTCTTGATATTCTTGCCAAGCTGATTTTGTACTTCGTTCTTGAAAGATTTGAACATTTCAAAAGTTTCAGATTTATGCTTCATCAAATAAACATAACCATATCTACTGAAATCATCAGTAAATGTAACGAAGTACTGATAACCTCCTCTAGCAGGTGAGCTCATTGGTCCACAAACATCAGTATGTATGAGATTTAATAGCTCAGTTGTCCTTTCACCTTTTCCAGTGAACGGACTCTTTGTCATTTTGCCTAGCAAACAAGATTCGCAAGATTCAAATGATTCAAAATCAAAAGAATCTAGAAGTCCATCCTTATGGAGTCTAGAAATGTGTTTCTCATTTATATGCCCTAAACGACAATGCCAGAAGTAAGTCGGGTTCAAATCATTGGACTTAAACCTTTTAGTTTCAATGTTATATATAGACCTGCTATTGGATGATTCATTGTCCAGAACATAAAGACCATTAAATAGGTAACCATTACCATAAAAAATGTCTTGTTTAAATATAGAAAAACTATTATTCTGAATAACAAAACGAAAACCATCCAAATCCAAACATGAAATAGAAATAATGTTTCTGCTCATAGCAGGCACATAATAACAATTATTTAATTCTAAAACAAGTCCAGAAGGTAAAATCAAATCATAAGTCCCGACGGCTAATGCAGCAACTCTTGCTCCATTCCCAACACGAAGATCGACTTCACCTTTAGTCAATGTCTTACTTCTACGCAGTCCCTGAACATTTGCACAAATGTGAGAACCACATCCAGTATCTAATACCCAAGATGTTGAAGTAGATAAATTGACTTCTATAACAAAGATACCTGAAGCAGTAGTCTCACTACCCTTCTTTTTCTTTAGATCCTCCAGATAAAGTTTGCAATTCCTTTTCCAATGGCCATTCTTATGGCAGAAAAAACATTGTTGTCCCTCTTTATCTACCTTTCCTTTAGGATTGGACTTAGGCGTGGAGTTGGCATCAACCTTTGGTGCATTGGCCTTGCCTTTGCCCTTTCCTTTGGGATTCTCCCTTTTCTTGGGATTCTTCCTTTGAACTAACATAACATCTGGGCTAGACTTGATGTTTTGCTCAGCAGTTTTAAGCATCCCATGCAGCTCAGTCAAAGTTCTCTCCATTCCATGCATATTATAGTTCAAAACAAACTGATCAAAAGTATCAGGCAAGGATTGGAGAACCAAGTCTATAGCCAACTCACGGCTAATCTCTAGGCCCAGCTTCTGAAGTTGTTCAAGATAACTTTTCATTTTGAGAACGTGAGGGCTCACTGGACTACCCTTAGTCAGTTTGCAGTTCACGAATGCCTTGATGGTATTAAACCTCTCTTGCCTTGCTTGTTCTTGAAACATTGCCTTTAGATGACCCATCATCATAAAGGCTTCCATTTCTTCGAATTGCTTCTGAAGCTCCGAAGTCATGGATGCAAGCATAAGACAAGTAACATCAACAGAATCATTAAGATGCTTCTGATAGGCATCTTTTTGACTTTTTGATGCATTATTAGGAGGCTCCTCAGCAGGGATTTCCTCTTCAAGGACATACAACTTCCTCTCTTGCCTAAGAACAATTCTTAGGTTTCGAGACCAGTTAAGGAAGTTTGCTCCAGTAAGTTTATCCTTCTCAAGGATAGATCGCATAGACAGATTAGAAGTATTGCTAGAAGTTGCCATAATCTACAAAACAGACATGAAATAAAATATGCAATACAGATATTAATAATTTAACATAGAATGATAAATGAAAGAAATAATACTCCTACTAAGTATCATACCCTCAAAACAATTATTCATAATAACTGAAATTTAAACTTAGCAGGCTAAGATCCATATTTCACATAATTTCAAGTCAGCTTTGGCATGACACTTAAAATTAGGTTATTTAGGTAGATAACAACTTATCAATTACATCTCATGTAACTCTTAGATAATTTATGAGATCATGATATCAAATATCAAGGCATGTTTAACAAATCTCATCTAATACCATTAGGCCCAAAACTGTTTTGACAGCCTAATTAAGTCTAACCATATTCAAACATATGAGTAGCACCATTACTCCATCCTGCCTAACTAAGATAACTAAATGCACTCCTACTTTGGTAGAACGTACATTAAGTGATCGAAGCCTTGACAAGTATTGATACATGGGTGGTATTAGACTTAAATTTTAAGTGAGGGTCACATTAAATAATATGTTTTATCAAGTATAAAAATACATGGGTTAATTATCACATAAACACACATGATAAGAATAGCATGATAAAACACAATAATGACATAGTTTCATCTCATGAAAATAATGTCTAAAATTCGCGATTTTTAGTCACAAAACAATTTTGTATGCGCTACGATACGGTGGCCCCGGACCAAAATTTTTTTTTATCAAAAGATATATTAAGATTTAGTTACAAAAATATCCAGATTTGATCTCATCAAATCCGACCAAAATTTGATCTCATCAAAACCGATTTGATCTCATCAAATTCGACCAAATTTTGATCTCATCAAATCCGATTTGATCTCATCAAATCCGACCAAAATTTTGCACTAAATTTGATCCAATCAAATCATATATCCCGACTTCCTAATGTGCTATAAATTTGATCTAAATAAACCGCATAACCATATATTAGATTTGATCAAATCAAACCGTATAACCGCATATTAGATTTGATCAAATCAAACCGTATTATGTAACCGCAAATCAGATCGGATATCAAAATTGGATTGCATGATTCAGAATATCTCATATTAAACCAAAATTGAATTATAGAACAGATTCGAATTAATCATCTCATGATAAACCCTAACCAGAACCAAGTCCGAACCTTAATCGGAATCAAGCAAACGAATTCGAATTCTGAATTAAGCAAGCAAATTCGAAAAGAAAAATACAGATTCGGAGTTCAACATCTCTTGTCAAACCCTAATCGGATTTAAGCAAACGAATCCGAGAATAATAAAAGTCTCGGGTTCAACATCTTATGTCAAACCCTAATCGGAATTAAGCAAACAAATCCGATTCGAACAAATCATAGATTTAAAATCCAAATAATTTCGAAAAAGAACACAGATTCAATTTAATCGAAATGCAACAAAACCTGGCTTTGATACCACTGTTGGTATTTTTTCTTCAAGATTCGTTTAGGTCGCGTAGCGGAAAACGATTAATTCAATAAAAAAAATCGCAGACCCTAACGAACCGTACTGTAACACCCGACATTTCGGCCAGGTGATTTTCTGACCATTTTATTTATCACCCTTTTATTTAACCTTTATGATTTAAATTTGATGTTAAGACAAATTTATTACAAGTTGAGTAAAACTAGGTTGGGTGGCAGAATTGTAATTAAGATTGATGGATTAAGTATAAATAGAAAAAGGAAACCTTAAATCTCATTTAAACCTCACTGTAGCCGACACCCCTTCTCTCGGCGATTTCTTCTCTCCCGAGCTCCTGCTCTCTGTTACCGGCGTTCTCCCTCACTGACGACTATTTTCAGCCTGCATTTTCTCTGCAAGTTCGTACCCGAGGTATGCAATAGACAATGTAGCTATCTGTTAGTTTATCAGCTCTGTTTTCAGCTCAGCATCTGAACTTGGAGTTTATCAATGGCCATGCCGTTTTAGAACATTTTAGAATCCGAGAGTAGTAATGTCAACCCGAATAGATTCTGGTCATTTTAAGTAACCTAACTCAGATTTAATCAATAGTAGAACCTCTTTGTTCTATTTTGGATTTCAGATTCTGCACAGAGCTTTAGACTAAGGATTCGGAGATGACTCTAGTTATTAGATTCTAGGATGACCTATGATTAGAACTTTTAGGATTTTATTTAACTACTGTAATGTGAAATGTGTTAGGTGAAGAAGTTGAAGAGAAAGTGATCCAAGTTGCTAAGGAATCCAGGTAAGTGAATGTATTAAGTTTCCGGCCAATAGGGCCCTACATCAAAGGATTAAGTTAGATTTAGTGAACATTGTCTGCTATATGTTTGATGAAATGTCGATGGATATGGTTCTGTTATTCTCATGTACTCCCCTGTCTTAGTTCGATGATTAAGTGCATTTATGTTATGCATCATGTTTTACTTCTCAAGCATATGAAAATGTTTTGAAATATGTTTTCTCATGAATAAGGTAAGAAGATAAAACTTATGCAACGTGGTTAAGTGAGGGTTGGGGGTGGTTCGGCGTATGTCACAGTCCGCAGTAGGACATATGAATACGACCCGCAGTAGGGACCATGATCAAACTCACTGTCGAACCCCCTTTACCGGCACAAATCCTCCCTTAAACCACATAATGTAATGAAGAATATGAATGATGAAAGGAATGATGAATATGAGCATGTCTACGAATGATGATTATGAACAATGAATACGAGATACGATTATGAATGATGATTAAGATAAGTACATGAAAAGAAAAGACTTATGAGCATGTTTTTCTCCAAGTTATGCATTCATGAACTCATAATAGTTTGCATTCCTTACTAAGCCTTAGGCTTACAGTTACACCTTATGATGTAGGTGAAGAAATATCAGGTGAGGAATTCAAAGTTGATGAAAATGTCTAAGCTAGGTTGCTGGAGGTGATCAGTGTGAAATCTGTGGCTGGATGGCAAATGAGTAACCCTGGTTAACGTTTTATGATTTAAGGATGTTTATAAGTTCTGAAGTTTAAGTAGTAATGTTTATGATTATGGAAGTCTAAGTATGATGACTTTACTTTCGAATTATTGAGTTCTGAGTTTGTCTGGTATGAGTACTGAATCTGAGGATATTTATGAGGATATGAAATGAATTATTAAGTCTTTCGCTGTATGAGTTCTAGTAAGTTTATGGTTCATTCCGCTTGAGTCCTGGTTATTAAGATTGAGGCTATGAAGTTTATGTTATCTAAAATCTAAGTCTGAGAAAAGCCAGGATGTCTTCTGCCGAGGGACGCTGGAGGAAAAATTGTTGTCTTCCGGCTGACGTCATCGGCAGGAGAAGTGTGATAGAAGTTGTATGAGTTTGCCTTCCGGCTAACGTCATCGGAAGGGGAAAAATGGTTGTCTTCCGGCTGACGTCATCGGAAGAGGAGAATTGTTGTCTTCCGGCTGACGTCATCGGCAGATGCCGAAGGGTAGATGTTTGTTGGTTTAGTCTTCCGGCTGACGTCATCCGCTGTATGAGTTTTAATGAATCTGTGGTTTATTCTGTTGGTGTCCCGGTATTAAGTTTGAAGTTATGATGTTTGTGCTGCCGGTAGACGAAATGTATTTGTCTACCGGAAGGTGTGAGTGTTATTATGGAGTTTAGGAATCGGTAGATGAAGTTTGCTTGTCTACCGGAAGAAGAAGATGTATCGGCAGATGTAGTGCCACGTCATCGGCAGATGTAGTGCCACGTCATCGGCAGATGTAGTGCCACGTCATCGGCAGATGTAGTGCCACGTCATCGGCAGATGTAGTGCCACGTCATCGGCAGATGTAGTGCCACGTCATCGGCAGATGTAGTGCCACGTCATCGGCAGATGTAGTGCCACGTCATCGGCAGATGTAGTGCCACGTCATCGGCAGATGTAGTGCCACGTCATCGGCAGATGTAGTGCCACGTCATCGGCAGATGTTGTGTGTTGCCATCGGCAGATGTAGTGCCACGTCATCGGCAGATGTAGTGCCACGTCATCGGCAGATGTAGTGCCACGTCATCGGCAGATGTTGTGTGTTGCCATCGGCAGATGTAGTGCCACGTCATCGGCAGATGTAGTGCCACGTCATCGGCAGATGTAGTGCCACGTCATCGGCAGATGTAGTGCCACGTCATCGGCAGATGTAGTGCCACGTCATCGGCAGATGTAGTGCGATGTTGAGTTAATCTGTCGGAAGATGTAGTTGTCTTAAGCCATCGGTAGATGACGACAATGTCTTTATCTGGCGATCGGTATGAGTAGTGAGTTAAGTTACCGGAAGATGTGATGCCACGTCATCGGCAGATATAGAGTATTTGCCATCGGCAGATGAGAGCATCGTCTATTGTTCTCTCATCGGCAGATGTAGGTGGCTTCCGTTGTATAATTGAACGGTGTTTTAATTGGTCACACGAGTTGCACGTGACGTGACTGTCGGCAGATGCAAATATGTGTGCCTGCCGATAGATGTTTAATGAATCATGTGAGATGCACGTGCTGACCGGTAGAACAACTAGATGTTTGTCGTTTAGCGATCGGCAGGAGTGAAAGCTAAACGCGGTTATTCAGCGAATTTAAGTTAAGATGAGATATGATATAAGTCTGAAAAAAAAAAGGGTATACTACGATTACAGAGGTATAAAAGTACGGATAAGTTTAAAGGAAAGTCATGACACGTGACGATCCTCCCCGGGTCGTTACAATTATGGTATCAAAGCAAAACCAGGTTCTAAAACCGATTCTGCAGACTGCCTCCCAGCACTGACTGTCACTTGAGCACACCTCAGCAACTGTAAGTGTTTATGATTTCATGTATGTCATTAAGTTAAGTTATGCCTGTAATGAATTGCCAGGAATCCCAAGATGGTTAGAGGTCAACAGAGAGAGGCCAATGAGGATAGCAATGCTATTGCTCAGTTGACTGAGTTGGTCATGCGCCAATCTCACCAGATAGAACGACTGATGACAGCTAGAGAAGAACAAGGCAACTCCAGTACTAACGCAACTCATGATCACGGGGGTGAGCGCTTTCACCGGCTTCGACCCCCGGTGTTTAATGGGTATGTTTCAGATCCTGTCCATGCTGAGGAGTGGATCCGAAAGATTGAAGACATGTTTAAGTATGCAAAGGTTGACGAAGGGGATAAGGTCACCTATGCTGTCTTTCATTTGGAGTTAAGTGCAAGGCATTGGTGGGACTCGATCCAGAGCACCCCTAATGCCGAAGCTATGACCTGGGGGATGTTCAAGACTGCCTTCTTCGACAAGTACTTCAATAGGACTGTTCGGGCCAACAAGAAGAAGGAGTTTATGAATCTACGACAAACTGGCTCTGTGACGGATTATATATGTGAATTTGATGCTTTATCACGGTTTGCTCCCCGTATGATTGAGGATGAGGAAGATAAGATTTACCAGTTTGTTCAAGGACTGAAGCCAAGTCTGTACATGAAAGTGAAGACTGCCGGGATACATAATGTACCTTATGGTGAAGTGACGGCTAAGGCCTTGGAGCTAGAAGAGGCAGAAATGACAGCATATGCACAACGCGAACAGCCAAAGAAACTCATGAAGGACGCTCAGCCGCCACCACGTCAGAACAAGGGTTGGCAGCCACGACAGAACAGGGGACCACAGCAACAACAGCATGGAATGAAGAGGCCCCTCAACCAGAATGATGACCAGGGAAAAGGAAAGAGACCTCTGGCGCCTCTATGCCCTACATGTCAGAGGAACCACCCTGGTGAGTGCAAGTTGCTTTCTGGCCGCTGTTTCAGGTGTGATAAGACCGGACACATGGTTAGAGATTGCCCCATCCCGCCAGACCCGAACCGTGCAAGGGTTGTACCCAGAGTGTATGCATTGATGGAAGATGAGGGAGCTGATCAACATACAGTCATATCAGGTACCATCATGATTTGTGGTTTTGCTGCTTATACACTCATAGATACAGGGGCCACACACTCGTTTATATCAACCTTGTTTGTATGCAAACATAGCATAGGACCCTTACCAGCTGAAAGGTTATATAGTGTTGTGTTGCCATCAGGGAGGTCCCTACATTCAGAGCAGATTGTTAAGGGTGACGTCGTGTCCTTAGGGGATAAGAATCTCTATGCGGAATTAATTGTCATTGACATAAGAGGGTATGAAGTAATATTAGGGATGGATTGGTTATTTAGACATCATGCCACGATAAGTTTTCGATCTGGAATAGTTGATTTTAGACCCCCAAATGATAACCATTATTCCTTCCAAGCTATTCCTAAAATAAGTAAGATACCAATTATATCCTCACTAGAAATATACCGAATGCTGAGAGGTGGTTGTGAGAGCTACCTGGCTAGTGTAATAGATGACCGGGTGAAGAATAAAATTGAGCTACAGGATATTCCTATAGTCCGAGAGTTTCCCGAGGCATTCCTAGATGATTTACCGGGTATACCACCTGATAGGGAAATAGAATTTGTGATTGATACATACCCCGAGGCATCACCTGTATCCAAAAATCCTTACCGTATGGCACCTGTTGAGTTGAAAGAATTGAAGGTTCAACTGCAGGAATTGGTTGACAAGGGATTTATTCGCCCCAGCAGTTCTCCTTGGGGTGCACCAGTCTTATTTGTAAGGAAGAAGGATGGTTCTCTTAGAATGTGCATAGACTACAGGGAACTAAATAAGTTGACAATCAAGAATAGGTACCCCTTACCCAGGATTGACGATTTGTTTGACCAATTGCAAGGAGCTAAGGTATTTTCAAAGATAGATTTACGTTCGGGTTATTACCAACTGAAGGTTAAAGAAGGAGATATACCAAAGACAGCCTTCAGAACCCGCTATGGACATTATGAATTCTTAGTCATGTCGTTTGGTTTGACAAACGCCCCTGCCGCTTTTATGGATCTAATGAACCGTGTGTTTCGTGAGTATTTGGATAAGTTTGTGATTGTATTCATAGATGATATCTTGATATATTCCCGAACTGTGGCTGACCATGAAGAACATTTGAAAGTAGTTTTGACGACATTGAAGGAGCATCAACTTTACGCCAAGCTGTCTAAGTGTGAGTTTTGGTTAGATAAGGTTAATTTCCTTGGCCATGTAGTTTCTGCTAATGGCATATCTGTGGACCCAACCAAAATTCAGGCAGTAAAAGATTGGCCTCAACCTAAGAATGCCAGTGAAGTCCGCAGCTTCCTTGGATTGGCAGGCTATTACAGAAAATTCATCAAGGGATTTTCTATGATAGCTAAACCCCTGACAAGTTTGACAAAGAAGGACATTAAGTATTCTTGGACTGAAGCCTGTGAAGATAGCTTCCAGACGTTAAAACTGAAGTTAACAACAGCTCCTGTTTTGACCCTCCCAACCGAAGAAGGAAAATTTAGTGTTTACTGTGATGCTTCTAAAGTCGGTTTAGGTTGTGTTCTGATGCAAGAGGGTAAAGTTATAGCGTATGCTTCTAGGCAGCTAAAGAGTTACGAGCAAAATTACCCCACCCATGATCTAGAATTAGCTGCTGTTGTTTTTGCCTTGAAGATTTGGAGACACTATTTATATGGACAACAATGTGAGGTGTTTTCTGACCATAAAAGTCTAAAGTACCTCTTCACACAGAAGGAATTAAACATGAGACAGAGACGTTGGTTGGAATTTGTCAAGGATTACGATTTTGAGATCAAGTATCACCCCGGATAGGATAACTCTGTAGCTGATGCGTTGAGTAGGATGTCAACAACAATGCAGCCCGTGGTTTCAACCATGTCTATGCCCTTAAGAACAGAAGTTCAGAAATTTGACTTGGAGATAGTTCCAGAGTTATCAGTCTTGCTCGCTGAGTTAACTATTCAACCAACAATTTTGGAAAAGATCAAGGATGCACAACAGAAGGATTCAGTGGAAAATATCAGCATGATGGATAAGTTGAAGGACGCCACCTCCGAGTTCAGTCTCTCCAAGGATGGGATCCTGAGGTTTAGAAATCGGTGGTGCATTCCTAATGATGTGGAATTGCGTAAGTTGATCTTGGCTGAGGCGCACTCCTCTTCCTTTTCCGTACATCCTGGCTGCACCAAGATGTACCGAGACCTGAAGTTACAGTACTGGTGGCCTAACCTAAAAAGAGATGTTGCTAAGTATGTAGAGTCCTGTTTAGTATGTCAACAAGTCAAAGCCGAGCACCAACGTCCAGGAGGTACTCTTCAGCCGTTGCCTATTCCCGAGTGGAAGTGGGAACACATAGCCATGGATTTCGTAGTAGGACTACCTAAGACGACAAAAGGGCATGATTGTATTTGGGTTGTGGTGGATAGACTGACAAAATCGGCCCATTTCTTACCTGTAAGGACCACCTATACGATGGACCAACTTGCTAACCTTTATGTCCAAGAAATTATCAGGTTGCATGGGATTCCCGTATCCATAGTCTCTGATCGTGACCCTAGATTCACCTCCCGATTCTGGAAAAGTTTACAAGGTACCTTAGGCACAAAGTTATCCTTCAGCACCGCTTTTCACCCGCAGACAGATGGACAATCCGAGAGAACCATTCAGATACTCGAGGATATGTTAAGGGCATGTGTTCTAGACTTTCAGGCATCTTGGAGTAGACACCTACCTCTGATTGAGTTTTCTTACAACAACAGTTATCAGTCCACAATTGGTATGGCACCCTATGAAGCTTTGTATGGTAGGAAATGCAGGTCACCCTTGTACTGGGATGAAGTTGGTGAAGCGAAGCTATTGGGCCCTGAAATTCTACAACAGATGTCAGATAAAATTACGGTCATTAGGAAAAGGATGTTAACTGCACAAAGTCGACAGAAGAGTTATGCGGACCAAAGAAGAAGAGATCTTGAGTTTTCTGTTGGTGATGAAGTTTTCCTGAAGATTTCACCATTTAGAGGAGTCTTAAGATTTGGCAAGAAAGGGAAGCTTAACCCACGGTTCATTGGACCATTCATTGTTCTAGCAAAGATTGGTAACACAGCTTACAGATTGCAATTGCCCCCGTCATTGGAGAAAGTTCATAATGTTTTTCATGTGTCTATGCTAAGGAAATGCATACGTGATTCAGCGCATGTTGTTGTGCCATCAGAAATCGAGATTGAGCCGACTTTAGAGTATGAAGAAAAACCAGTGCAAATTTTGGACTCTGCAGTGAAGACTCTAAGGAATAAGGAAATCTTGTTGGTTAAGGTCTTGTGGAAGAATCATGGTATTGAAGAAGCTACATGGGAACTACAGCAAGATATGTTGGACAAGTATCCAAAGCTTTTCGCTCGACCAATTTTCGAGGACGAAAATGTTGTTTAAGGAGGGGTGGATGTAACACCCGACATTTCGGCCAGGTGATTTTCTGACCATTTTATTTATCACCCTTTTATTTAACCTTTATGATTTAAATTTGATGTTAAGACAAATTTATTACAAGTTGAGTAAAACTAGGTTGGGTGGCAGAATTGTAATTAAGATTGATGGATTAAGTATAAATAGAAAAAGGAAACCTTAAATCTCATTTAAACCTCACTGTAGCCGACACCCCTTCTCTCGGCGATTTCTTCTCTCCCGAGCTCCTGCTCTCTGTTACCGGCGTTCTCCCTCACTGACGACTATTTTCAGCCTGCATTTTCTCTGCAAGTTCGTACCCGAGGTATGCAATAGACAATGTAGCTATCTGTTAGTTTATCAGCTCTGTTTTCAGCTCAGCATCTGAACTTGGAGTTTATCAATGGCCATGCCGTTTTAGAACATTTTAGAATCCGAGAGTAGTAATGTCAACCCGAATAGATTCTGGTCATTTTAAGTAACCTAACTCAGATTTAATCAATAGTAGAACCTCTTTGTTCTATTTTGGATTTCAGATTCTGCACAGAGCTTTAGACTAAGGATTCGGAGATGACTCTAGTTATTAGATTCTAGGATGACCTATGATTAGAACTTTTAGGATTTTATTTAACTACTGTAATGTGAAATGTGTTAGGTGAAGAAGTTGAAGAGAAAGTGATCCAAGTTGCTAAGGAATCCAGGTAAGTGAATGTATTAAGTTTCCGGCCAATAGGGCCCTACATCAAAGGATTAAGTTAGATTTAGTGAACATTGTCTGCTATATGTTTGATGAAATGTCGATGGATATGGTTCTGTTATTCTCATGTACTCCCCTGTCTTAGTTCGATGATTAAGTGCATTTATGTTATGCATCATGTTTTACTTCTCAAGCATATGAAAATGTTTTGAAATATGTTTTCTCATGAATAAGGTAAGAAGATAAAACTTATGCAACGTGGTTAAGTGGGGGTTGGGGGTGGTTCGGCGTATGTCACAGTCCGCAGTAGGACATATGAATACGACCCGCAGTAGAGACCATGATCAAACTCACTGTCGAACCCCCTTTACCGGCACAAATCCTCCCTTAAACCACATAATGTAATGAAGAATATGAATGATGAAAGGAATGATGAATATGAGCATGTCTACGAATGATGATTATGAACAATGAATACGAGATACGATTATGAATGATGATTAAGATAAGTACATGAAAAGAAAAGACTTATGAGCATGTTTTTCTCCAAGTTATGCATTCATGAACTCATAATAGTTTGCATTCCTTACTAAGCCTTAGGCTTACAGTTACACCTTATGATGTAGGTGAAGAAATATCAGGTGAGGAATTCAAAGTTGATGAAAATGTCTAAGCTAGGTTGCTGGAGGTGATCAGTGTGAAATCTGTGGCTGGATGGCAAATGAGTAACCCTGGTTAACGTTTTATGATTTAAGGATGTTTATAAGTTCTGAAGTTTAAGTAGTAATGTTTATGATTATGGAAGTCTAAGTATGATGACTTTACTTTCGAATTATTGAGTTCTGAGTTTGTCTGGTATGAGTACTGAATCTGAGGATATTTATGAGGATATGAAATGAATTATTAAGTCTTTCGCTGTATGAGTTCTAGTAAGTTTATGGTTCATTCCGCTTGAGTCCTGGTTATTAAGATTGAGGCTATGAAGTTTATGTTATCTAAAATCTAAGTCTGAGAAAAGCCAGGATGTCTTCTGCCGAGGGACGCTGGAGGAAAAATTGTTGTCTTCCGGCTGACGTCATCGGCAGGAGAAGTGTGATAGAAGTTGTATGAGTTTGCCTTCCGGCTGACGTCATCGGAAGGGGAAAAATGGTTGTCTTCCGGCTGACATCATCGGAAGAGGAGAATTGTTGTCTTCCGGCTGACGTCATCGGCAGATGCCGAAGGGTAGATGTTTGTTGGTTTAGTCTTCCGGCTGACGTCATCCGCTGTATGAGTTTTAATGAATCTGTGGTTTATTCTGTTGGTGTCCCGGTATTAAGTTTGAAGTTATGATGTTTGTGCTGCCGGTAGACGAAATGTATTTGTCTACCAGAAGGTGTGAGTGTTATTATGGAGTTTAGGAATCGGTAGATGAAGTTTGCTTGTCTACCGGAAGAAGAAGATGTTAGGTTAATGTTTAGTAGTCGGTAGATGAAAGTACTTGTCTATTGGCAGGAGATGTGTTATTTTGAAGTGTAGAAATCGACAGGAGGATTGTGATGGGAGTCGGGTAAGTCTGTCTTCCGGAGGACGTCATCGGAAGAGGAAAAGTATTTGTCTTCCGGCTGACGTCATCAGCAGACGATATGCCATCGGCAGATGTTGTGTGTTGCCATCGGCAGATGTAGTGCCACGTCATCGGCAGATGATGTGAGTTAATCTATCGGAAGATGTAGTATAAATGTCATCGGCAGATGTTGTGTGTTGCCATCAGCAGAAGTAGTGCCACGTCATCGGCAGATGATGTGAGTTAATCTGTCGGAAGATGTAGTTGTCTTAAGCCATCGGCAGATGACGACAATGTCTGTTATCTGGCGATCGGTATGAGTAGTGAGTTAAGTTACCGGAAGATGTGATGCCACGTCATCGGCAGATATAGAGTATTTGCCATCGGCAGATGAGAGCATCGTCTTGTCTCTCATCGGCAGATGTAGGTGGCTTCCGTTGTATAATTGAACGGTGTTTTAATTGGTCACACGAGTTGCACGTGACTGTCGGCAGATGCAAATATGTGTGCCTGCCGATAGATGTTTAATGAATCATGTGAGATGCACGTGCTGACCGGTAGAACAACTAGATGTTTGTCGTTTAGCGATCGGCAGGAGTGAAAGCTAAACGCGGTTATTCAGCGAATTTAAGTTAAGATGAGATATGATATAAGTCTGAAAAAAAAAGGGTATACTACGATTACAGAGGTATAAAAGTACGGATAAGTTTAAAGGAAAGTCATGACACGTGACGATCCTCCCCGGGTCGTTACACGTACGATCGTGCATTTTGATTAAACCACAACGATTATGCTAACCTGGTTTGCTTTCGAATTTCTCTTGAAGATGCCGATTCGATCACGGAGACGCTGAAATAATCAAACGCCCTCTATTCGTATCCACACGTGAGCGGGAATCCAACGCCTTGGATTCTTGTCTGCTAGGACCCGCAAATTCTAGAGAATAATCTAGAATTTGCCTCTATCAACCGACGATCAAAATCTTGTGTAGAATGATGATCGTCTCTCCTTTTAGGGTTGCGAAATTAAAACCCTTTTAATTCCCTTCATATGGGCTTCATAAGCCCATAACGATTTTAACACAAAACCCGCTCAGTTGTGCGACCCAATAGGCTCATTTAATATGACAGTGGGCCTAAAACACTTTTAGGGTCCACAAGTTATAATTGGTCTCTAGCAAGACATTATAACTACCCATATTAAAATAAGATGTGATCTACAAAATATCATCCATATGATTATCCTAAAGCACTAGCATCAACAGGAACATTACAACCCTTACCAGCTCTCGAATGGAAATGGAAACAAATAACAATGGACTTCGTTGTGGGATTGCCTAGAACAGCAAAGGGATATATGCAATCTAGGTAATAGTAGATCGATTAACCAAATCTGCCCACTTTCTACCAATAAGGATGACATACTCGATGGATCAGCTTGCTGAGCTGTATGTGCAAGAGGTTGTTAAATTACATGGAGTTCCAAAGACCATAATTTCAGACCGAGATTCTAGATTTACGTCCAAGTTTTGGAAGAGTCTTCACAAGGCTATGGGTACACAGCTCAACTTTAGCACAGCCTTTCACCCTCAGACAGATGGACAATCTGAAAGGACTATTCAGACCTTAGAAGATATGCTCCGGGCAAGCATATTAGATTTTCAAGGATCTTGGAGTAAATACTTATCATTTGTGGAATTTTCTTATAATAACAGTTTTCAGGCAACAATAAGGATGACACTTTATGAAGCACTGTATGGACGTAAATGCAGATTTCTTTTGTATTGGGATGAAGTTGGTGAAGCACAGTTGCTTGGTCCTGATATTGTGCAACAAACTGTTGAGAAGGTTGCCCTTATCCGCCAGAGGATCTTAACAGCTCAAAGTTGACAGAAAAGCTATGCCGACAGAAGACGCAGAGAATTAGAGTTTGAAGTAGGAGACGAAGTTTTCCTCAAGGTATCACCATTTAAAGGAGTTGTGAGATTCGGGAAGAGAGGCAAGTTGAACCCCAGATTTATTGGACCATTCACTATTCTGAAGAGAGGTGGGAGAGCAGCCTATCAGTTGCAGCTACCGGCTTCTATGGAGGGGATACACAGTGTGTTTCATGTTTCTATGTTGAAGAAGTGCATAAGGGATCCATATCAAATTGTGGAACAGCAGAGTATTGAAATTCATCCTACTCTTACTTACGAAGAGAAACCAGTAAGGATCTTAGACTTTGCAGTGAAGGTATTACGCAATAAAGAGGTTCCACTAGTGAAAGTCTTATAGCACAACCAGAACATAGAGGAGACAACCTGGGAGCGCCAGCAAGACATGATGGACCAACATCCGGAATTATTCAGGTACTGAATTTTGAGGACAAAATTCTTTTAAGGAGGGTAGATTGTAACACCCGGTTCTATTGAATTAATTATCTATTCTTTTAATTAATGGTGCACTTTACATGGCAATAATAAATGTAGGGTTAGTGGATGACTAGGTGAGGGCATAAGGGTAATTGAAAATTTAAAAGTGGATAACGTATTTAAGGAAAGAGGTTTTGGGTTTAATGCACTGTAGCCGCTACTGTTTTTTTTCCCAAATCATTTTCGACTCTCAGCTTCTCAGCTCAGCAGAGTGCGCTAGGAGATTCTTCTTCGATTTTCCCTTCGACTTAGGTGAGTTTTACTAAGGTATCTTACTGCATTATGATTATAGACGATAGAGGTGTATCGTAGATGCATATTCCTAGGAAATGCAGGGCGTAGGAGTTGAGTCGGGTCTCGTATGAATCAAGAATGTGCTATGAACTAAACTTCCAAACTAGTTTCCCTAGATTTCTGGATAGATTAGAATGAGGCTTAGTAGAAATCTAATTAATATTCTATTTATGACTCTAGGTGAGCAATGCTTCCAAAGTAGTTGAAACCGAACTTTTCCAGGGAGCCAAGTAAGTGAAGTATGCTTGTGCCTTCGGGCCTACATCACAAAACAATATGATTGTGTATGCTTGATTGTGTTTGTATATCATGCATCATATTTTGAAAATATACGAAAATGAATTTGCATGAAATGGCATGGTAAGGAATGAACAGACTGTAACAGTTGTTAAGGGAACTAATCCGCCCCTTAATCAAGAGAGAGGATGTATGACTTTGGGGGAAGTGATCCAAACCCTAATTTCACAGGGGGATCTGAACAGTTTGTTAAGAGAACTAGTCCGCCCCTTAATCAAGAGAGAGGACGTATGACTTTGGGAGAAGTGATCCAACTCCCAATTTCACAGGGGGATCAGATCATAAACGAATGCACATGCAACTTAGATGAGAAAGTAGAAATTGCATGATTAGGAATTTATGTTCAGTATTTCATTCATTATTGCTTTACTTACTTAGCATTAGGCTAATAGATGAGTTTTGTGATGTAGGTGCTGAACCTTCAACAGGTGAATTACTTGAGTTTACTGAGGAATAGGTGAAGTTGGAGGAGCACTTCTATGCTATGGTTAGGTGCTTTGATGAGGCGGTTTAACTTTTTTCTGAATGAGAGTTTTCAGTGGTTAGGTATTCTGATGAAGTGTTCTGAGAATTTTAATGATAGTAGAAGTTTGATACTTCTTTTAACGCTTCTGTGATCTTCTTTTCCGGATTTGAAAGTATGATTTGATTTCGACTGTAGCTTGCTATTCTGAATTTTTAAGAAGTGTGGATTTGTTTTGATTAGAATGATTTCAGCAAAATGTACAAAATCATTTAGCAGTCGAATGTACTCCTTGTTAGAGTCTCTTTTTGGTCTATCGGTAGAAGTTTGGTGTTTTGTCCGCAGGCAGATGTTGGAGGATTGAATCATCCGACTGACGTCATCGGAAGATGTCTTCAGTAGAAGCAATCGGAAGATGTAGGCAGTAAGTTTGTCGTTTCGTGATCGGTGCGAGTTAGATGAATGAATCATCCGGCTTACGTCATCGGTAGAAGTGTATAATAAGTTTGTCGTTTTGTGATCGGTGTGAGTTAGTCGAATGAATCATCCGGCTTACGTCATCGATAAAGGTGTATAATAAGTTTGTCGTTTTGTGATCGGTGGAAGCCTTCAGTTTCTGTTTCCGCCCCCTTTTCGTTGACTTTGTTTATTCGACAGATGTGTTTGACTCTTACAATTTTTAAGTTTTTACGCTTAAGTCTTCATCTCTTCTGGCCGAATTATTTCTTAATATTTTAACCGATTATTCATACACTGTTTCATAGTTCTGCTTAATTCCTTTTTGCTCAAAAGAATTTTGTTGCAAGATTTTAAATGTTTTTGAGATTTTAGAAAATTGTCAAATTTTGACTTTCGAGCGAAGTTTTAAATTTGGTCCAAAATTTCTCAGTTATGTTCGGATTATGTGTAACGAACTGGGTTCAGAGGACTCGGGGTGTTACAAAGGGAGGCCCTCACTCTATCTCGGCCAAGTCCTTGACCGAGTCTTTTATCTAATGTGTTTGCTCACTTTTTAGATGATGAATTGGAAGAACAAGTGGAGTTAAAGCATAACCTTCAAGACAAGTATTGGGAACCAAGGAGAAGGCTCAATCAAACCAAGGGAAAGGAAGCATCCGAAGGTGATGAGCATGGTGGCCCTCATGCATGGTGCGACTATCAAGAAGAGATGAAGAATGACAAGTTGAAGCATTACAATGAGAAAATGAGGTCAAAGCCAAATGCTCAAGGCATGGAGAGGTCAAACCACTTTCTATCATGGAGCACATTCTCGGCCACATCAAATTGAAGTAGAAATTTATTTTCCTTTATGACAAGTGATGTCACTGAGCATCTTTTGAACTTTTCTTTCAAATACTCTTTAGTTTATTTTATGTTTACATTTGCATACATGGCTAAACACTTTATGGTAGAATTATGGCTGCATTTAGGAGGGATAATGAGTTGCATTTGGAGGGAAGAAAGTACATAGGAACGTGGGAGAGATAAGAAGGGTATTCGGCTGATGAGGTGGCCGAATGGCCATGCACTTCTAGAGCCTTCTTCCACGTTTTTGTGTGCTAAACCCTAATTGTAATTAGAGAAGGTATTTAACCCCTCCTTAGTTGTTGTAGCAGCTATCTTTGTTGGAATTGAAAAGCTGAAGTTCATCTTTAAAAAATCGAGCCTCCATCGAGTCTCAAACCCATTGCCATCGGTGAGTAATATCTTATCGGTTTTTTGTGCGCATTGCCTTCTAAGTTGTGAGTATTCTTAGAGCCTTTATTGTTGCTCTTTTTACTGCCTTCTTGGAGGTAGTATCCATAGCAAAAGATTATTAAACTCTCTCTCACAGCTCGTGGGAGTGACTTCTCTCAAAAGAGGAGCCAAAAGCCGAGAGGTCCAATTATCACCTCTTCGGACCAGCCAGCACATTTTCAGCCATATATACCTCATCATCCCTTTGATTCAACCTTTCATTTTTGCACACAACCATCCTCGTTCACTCAATTTTAACATGCCACAAATGTCGCTTCCATTGGATCCTGCACGACAGAGATATGTCATCCACAACTCAACCCATCGTCTCGGCCAAAGCAAAGCAGTAAGTCTCCGGCGACCGCCACTCCCATTTGCATAACTTTTCATCCACACCGAGTTAGCACCCAAAAATTTAAGGGCATTTCAGTCACTCATAAAGTAAGGACGTGTTAAAATTTTAACTCATTTGGATTTTCCTTGAAAAGTTATATTGTATAGAATTTGGGGTCTTCTCGGCAATCGAGTTAGACCGAATAGATTTTTGTGCTTGTCTTTTGTATGGCATTTCTTCCATAGGTTTGAAGCACGTCATTTGGTATCAGAGCCTTGTTGGTCCTTGATTATTTTGCTGAGTTTTGGAGTGGTTATTTTGGGTTAAAATGAAGACAAGAAGTGGTGTTACCTTTAACCAAAATCGAGGCCCTAATGAACCCCCACCCGGGGCACCCAACCCGAGTGTTGGTGAGTTTAGCTACCAAGGACAAATTTATGAGTTGAACCATAAGCTTGATAGCATGCACCAATGGGTTATCAAAATGAGGAATGAGCATTTGAGAGTTCCTCAAAGGTCTTTTCCTAGAAGAAGGCCTGAAGCTCCAACGAAAATAAATTATTTTGGTGAGTTTTTGAAGAAGAATCTGAGGAAGAAAACTTTGATAATCAACATGCTAGGCGTGGTGTTAGCAAGGATTTGATCCCTCCATTTAATGGTTCATGTAATGGGGATGCTTTCTTGGATTTGGTGGACAAAGTAGATGTAACGACCCCTTTTTCTAGTAAGATATTGTCCGCTCTGTAGATTGGGCCGTGACCCAATATCCTCCCCTAACGGCTTTATTTGGCGAGCACTTTCCAGTCGGTCACCCAACTTGGTAATACTTTCGCCGAAGCACTTTTAACTTTGGAATTCTTATGGGATCCATTGCCAATTGTGCTTCAAACGCATCTTATTATCTTGTGAGGGTTTCCTTACATATATTTTATTTTCATATACTTCCCCAAGCGATGTGGGATTGTGATGACTCGGATGTGTACGTATGAGTACGACTGCGAGGCAAACCTCAGGTTGCGGGGTGGTATCAGAGCCTTGTTGGTCCTTGATTATTTTGCTGAGTTTTGGAGTGATTATTTTGGGTTAAAATGAAGACAAGAAGTGGTGTTACCCTTAACCAAAATTGAGGCCCTAATGAACCCCCACCCGAGGCACCCAACCCGAGTGTTGGTGAGTTTAGCTACCAAGGACAAATTTATGAGTTGAACCATAAGCTTGATAGCATGCAACAATGGGTTATCAAAATGAGGAGTGAGAATTTGAGAGTTCCTCAAAGGTCTTTTCCTAGAAGAAGGCCCGAAGCTCCAACGGAAATAAATAATTTTGGTGAGTTTTTGAAGAAAAATCTGAGGAAGAAAACTTTGATAACAACATGCTAGGCGTGGTGTTAGAAAGGATTTGATCTCTCCATTTAATGGTTCATGTAATGGGGATGCTTTCTTGGATTTGGTGGAAAAAGTAGATGTAACGACCCCTTTTCCTATTAAGATATTGTCCGCTCTGGGTGTGATGACCCGGATGTGTAAGTATATGTACGATGGCTGCATGAACTGGAACCCGGATGGCAGTACGTCCACGCGGGTGAGCCGGAAGGTGACGGGTCGTAAAAAGGGGGTCGTCACAATCCCACATCGCTTGGGAAAGTACGTGGAAATGAAACATATGTAAAGAGACCCTCCCAAGATAGCAAGACGCGTTTTAGACCGCAATTGGCAACGGATTCCATAAGAACTCCAAAGTTAAAAGTGCTTCGGCAAGAGCAATTCCAGGTTGGATGACCTTCCAGGAAGTTCTCGCCAAACAAAGCCGTGAGGGGAGGATATTGGGCTACGGCTCAATCCCCAGAGCGGACAATATCTTGCTGGGATAATGGGTCATTACAAATGGTATCAGAGCCTATATCCAACCAAAAATGTGGCCAACGAGGACGTTGGGCCCCCAAGGAGAAGTGATTGTGATGACCCGGATGTGTAAGTATATGTACGATGGCTGCACGAACCGGAACCCAGATGGCGGTACGTCCGCGCGGGCGAGCCGGAAGGTGATGGGTCATAAAAAGGGGGTCGTCACAATCCCACATCGCTTGGGGAAGTATGTGGAAATGAAACATATCTAAAGAGACCCTCCCAAGATAGCAAGACGCGTTTTGGAGCACAATTGGCAACAGATCCCATAACAACTCCGAAGTTAAAAGTGCTTCGGCGAGAGCAATTCCAGGTTGGGTGACCTTTCGGGAAGTTCTTGCCAAACAAAGCCGTGGGGAGAGGATATTGGGCTACGGCCCAATTCCCAGAGCGGACAATATCTTGCTGGAATAAGGGGTCATTACACTGGGGATTGGGCCGTGGCCCAATATCCTCCCCTCACGGCTTTATTTGGCGAGGACTTTTCAGTCGGTCACCCAACCTGGTATTACTTTTGCCGAAGCACTTTTAACTTCGGAATTCTTATGGGATCCATTGCCAATTGTGTTTCAAACGCGTCTTACTATCTTGTGAGGGTTTCCTTACATATATTTCATTTTCATATACTTCCCCAAGCGATGTGGGATTGTGATGACTCGGATGTGTACGTATGAGTACGACTGCGAGGCAAACCTCAGGTTGCGGGGTGGATCCCAGACTCGAGTGTAGGCGAATCCCGGGTTGTCACATTTTCGCATTGCCATTTTCATGAATTTACTTCCTCACACACTCCTCTACATTTCATCTTTTCATTACATTTCATTTCGACCTCATCTTCATCCTCATTTTTGCACAAATCTGAAGGCACACTATCACTCGAGCACCTTTAGTTCTTTGTGGGTTTTGAGCTAACTCTTTTTGGGGCTTGACTCATCAAGTGGTATCAGAGTTTGGGGCGTCCCCTGAGCATTTTTATTGCAAAGAAAATCATTCAAAACTTCAGCACAAAAATCATTTTTAAGTGACTCAAAAATTGGGCGAAGCACATTTGGGTTTTTCTTTCAAAGCAGTTTTTACACATTACTGTTCCATTAGATCTGAACCGATTTTATATAGCTTTTTGTTCGATTCTTTAGCTCTTTATCTTCATATTTTCATCCTCTAACAATCTCTAGTTGACCATTTTGCAGATAAATGAGAGTCGATTGAAGTTTGGAGCACATCTTTTACCACGGGTTTGGGTTTCTCTTACCCGATTGCTATTTGCTTTTTGTTCATTTTCTTTTGATTGTTATTTTTGTCATTTTCATTCTGTATTTTTACATTTCCAGCAAGTTTTATATCTTATCTTAACCTTAAATATTAATCTAACCATCTTATTTAAGGGTTTTTAGAATTAGACTTGATTTTCCAATCGGGTAAGGTACACCCGTGGAGAACTTCTTTAATTTCTAGAATTTTGCCTATATGTTGGATCTATTTTGTTAAAATTTTGCTTCTAAAGGTTGTTTAATCTTTGATCCAGCTCCTATACCAACTTGAAATTGATCTATTGTGGTGGCTTGTTTAAGAAAATTTGGGTATTAAATGAGCAAATGGAATAGGTTAGTTAAATGCATTGAGGAGTTTATAAAGTGTTTGTTAAAAGTCTTCATTAGAAATTTTGTTACTTTACTCATTTTTGTTTCTGTCCAATTGATTTATTCAGCACCTAGGAACTAAAATACATGCATATTATGACTTGTTCACTTGCTCATTTGATAGTTTAATTGAATCTAAGTGCCAAATTGTTAAGTTTATCAAAACTATTTTTTTTTTGTAGGGTCGAGGAGATACATTTTTAATCACTTAAAATCCAACAACTTTACTGCTTATCTTTGCCATCTTTGAATCATACTATCTTGTACTAAAGTTGTGACGACCCCGACCCCACGTCGGTGCCGCCACGACCTGTGTCGTGCGTGCATACCTACATACATACGTGTTACCCTCGCCCGTTCTCACTTAACTTTTTTTTTCTTTCTTTTCTTTTATCCTTTCCATTTCCTTTTCATTCATTCATTTTCCTTCACTTACTTTCGTTCGTTCGGTGGAGAACGGACTCGGGCATATAATCCACATCAATCGACATTTTGGCTCTAACTTAAAATATACCCAAAATGACTCGTCTAGGGTCGGGAATCATCAAAAGAGGCTTTAACAAGTTAGGCATAAAGTTCGTCAACGTTTAATTCACTAAATGAGATTAAAACCATTTTTCAGAAATTTGTCGACTCGGTTTTTGGGTCCTTAAAATCCTCTAAAATACTTAGGGATCGCTCGTAAAATACGTTTAAAAAGAATCGTAAAAGGTCGGGTTAAAACGTGTTTTGAAAAGTCGAAATTTAAAAAAATGCATGTTGGAGTCAAGTGGGGCGCGCTGGGCGCCGCGCAGGGCACCGCGCGCGACCCCAGCAGCGCGCCAAGCGTGCGCCGCGCGCGCTGCGAGCCCCATGCGTGCCCGGCCGTGATCGATCGCGCCCGAGCCCGATCGATCGGGCACGCACGGGTTTTCTTCGTCTAAAAACACCCCGACCGCGATCGATCGCGCGCCGGGCCCGATCGATCGGTCCGGCTCGGGTTTTTCTCGACCAAAAACACCTAAAAACACTCATTTTGACCCTTTTTGACTTTTCTCCATATTTCTTCATATTTTCCCTGTAATACCCGGCTTGTACGGAATATTAATATTATAATATGTGATGTCATTTTTGTAAATATGTCAAATCAAGTTCGTTTTACGAAAAAAAGTGTCATTGCAATCCTAATGAGTAATAGGAATTTTAAGGAATTTATGAGATTTTTTGGAATAATAATGCTATATTTCGAGAAATTACGTTCAATGTAATATAAAGGACATTATGGTAAAAATAGTAAACAAAGTCCGAATTACGAACGGACAGTTTTAATTGAACCTTGGCAATAAATTGGGTTTATTGGTGAAATAAAGAGATTTGGAGAAACCGAATCATTAGCTAATTAACGAAACAAAGGACGAAAAAAATGGAAAACAAGGGAAGGGCAAAATGGTAAATTGCCAAGTTAAATTTTAATTAAAAACCAATGTTTTTCTCTTCTTCTCCACACAATTCCTCTTCTCCTTTGAAAAACTTCTCCTCCGGCGATCCTCACGGCGATTCCTTCATTTCCGACGATCGAGCTTTCCGTTTGTCTCGATCCTTCACGTTTCTTCCTTCTCTCGTAACCCTAGGTAAGATTCTATGATTTTGGAACGTTGTATTTCGATTTTCACGGAGTTTGACGGTTAGGGTTCGTTTAGGGTTTCCGTTAAAAACGTGATTTAGGGTTCGAAATTGATAGGTTTATAGGGCTTGAGAATATAGAGGACGTATTGAACGTTATTGGACGAAGTTAGATTGGTTTGTGAGAAATGTCAAACTAAAGGATTTTCGGTTTTTTTGGAAAAAGCTCGTTAATTTGGGTTTTGAACTATCGAGCATTGATTGTTCGTTTAAATGCCTCGAATAGTTAAATTAGAACTTTAAGTAATTTCCTTAGTTAAGGTTTCGTCAAATTTGGACGTTTAATAGTTTAAACTCGTTTTAAAGATAATTTGGTGAAATTGCCTAGGTGAACGCTCGTGGACGGAGCTTGGATTGCAGCGTGCACAAAGTAAGTTCTTGTGAATTGCTTTGACCAATTGGTCTACACCGTACGTCGAGGTCGTTTCGAGGAATTTGGCGACGTGTTTGTTTATTTGTTTTGGATGGGTAGTTAGGATTAGTTATTTTGTA
The DNA here is from genome assembly GCA_022432975.1 of Begonia masoniana. Lineage (NCBI taxonomy): Eukaryota > Viridiplantae > Streptophyta > Magnoliopsida > Cucurbitales > Begoniaceae > Begonia > Begonia masoniana. The sequence goes on along the minus strand of CM039512.1, from coordinate 13,587,750 downwards.
GATTATGTTGTTATCGTCCTGATGGTATATATGTGCTTGTTTACGTTTATATTGAACTGTTCATGCATCACGTGTTTTAAAAGAACATAGAAAATGAATTTCTGCACGATGTTTAAAGAAAATGGCGATGTGGCCTGGAGAGTGGCACGACCTATTGTGAAGATCGATTACGGGTTTGTCACAATACCACATCTATTATGTACTCATGTGGCCTGGAGAGGGGCTTGACCTATTGTGAAGATCGATTACGGGTTTGTCACAATACCACATTTATTATGTACTCATACAGTTATAGGTCATGCGAGATGGGGCTCAGGCACGGCTGTACGTGTTGTAAGCGTGTACCCCCCCGTCTAGCTGGAAAGAGTAGTCCGACCGCTGGATGTGCTCTCTGTTGACTTAATCAGTGTTTAAGTCTAACTAAGTTTTTGATGATGTACTTGAATGATAAATATATAATTTGATTATGTTTACATTGATTTATGCAAGGATTTTAATCAATTGGAAATGCCCTTGAAAAGGGTATTTTAGTTATCTAATGCATATGATTAAGTGTACAGGACAAAATAGAATAACAGGTGTGGAATCTGTGTAAAATGCCTTTGTCCACCGCTCGCTAAAGGACAAAGGCGGATGAGTAAAATGTCTTAGTCCACCGGTCACTAAACGACAAAGGCGGATGTGTAAAATGCCTTAGTCCACCGGTCACTAAACGACAAAGGCAAATGAGTAAAATGCCTTAGTCCACCGGTCACTAAACGACAAAGGCGGATGAGTAAAATGCCTCTGTCCACCGCTCGCTAAATGACAAGGCGGATGACTTCGAAGAAGAACTCCACCGCTCACTAAACGACAAGGCGGATGAATTCGAAGAAGAACTCCACCGCTCGCTAGACGACAAAGCCGGATGAGATTCAAAGAAGACAACCTACGCTCACTAAACGACAAAGCCGGAAGACGTCTAAAGCTTTTATCATCCTATGCCGGTTCAACATGTTAAAGCTTCATCATCCGAAACCGGTTCAGCGTTTTAAAGATTCATCATCCTATGCCGGTTCAATATTTTTGAAGTTGCATCCACCGATGGCGGTTCAAGACTAAAACAACATTGTCTTCCGCCAGAATTCAAAATTAGCGCGAAGCTACAGTGACGTCGTTTTCAGTTTTAACTACAGAACATTAATGTCGATGACGATTTGCAACTACAGACGGCAACGGCTACTTGAAATTGTACGAAAGCTGCTCCAATGGTAACAAAGTTTCCACTATTGGATAAGGAGCATTGAAGTCAAGAGCCGACAAACATACAGAGTATTTAAGCCAAGTTTAGAGCACGAAGGAACAATTTTTTTTTTGCAAAAATTCATTGCTGAGCCCTAACTTGAAATTATTCATTCTCTGTAATTCTATCTACATCTCTCCTTTCCAAAACTTGAGATTCTGTTTTGAGAGTTTGTAGATTATTGTAATCTGTGATTCAAATCTGAAAACCCTGTAAGGCAGTGGATTGACGCCCATAAAGTTCAATCCAGGATTGTGTAAGGCTGTGGATCGAAGCCCGTAAAGTTCGATCAGCATTTCTCGTTGAGGAGAAGTAAGGAATCTTCAAGGGGGAGCCTTGGAGCGTGGACGTAGGCAGTTTGGCCGAACCACGTTAAAAACTGTGGTGTCGAATTTTCTCTCACTCTCTTTACTTTATTTGATTGTATGCTATTAGTCTACAAGTTTTATTCAAGAGAGAAATTGATTTAGAAATTTAAGTTAATTTAAAAAGTCTAATTCACCCCCCCTCTTAGACAATACCGATCCTACAATTGGTATCAGAGAGAAGTTATCTTTGTCTAAGCTGTAGTTAAATACTCTGTGTTATACATTTTTACAATGGCATTCAACACTAACACCATACACATAGAAGGTCAAGCTACAAATAGACCTCCTTTCTTTGATGGGAGTGATTATGTTTACTGGAAGGCTAGAATGAAAATATTCGTTCAAGCCATGGACTATGAGACTTGGTGTATTATAGAGAATGACTCTTTTAAGGCCATGAAAACTGTAGATGGGAAAAGTATCCCTAAGGACTCTACTGAATTATCTGAGTCCGATAAGAGAAATCTGAGCCTTAATGCCAAGGCGGTAAACACCCTGTACTGTGCTCTGAATAGAGACGAATTTAATAGAGTACAAGGGTGTGAGAGTGCCCAAGAGATTTGGCACCTATTAGAGGTCACACACGAGGGCACAAATCAAGTGAAAGAGAGTAAATTAAATATGCTCATACACGAGTATGAACTATTCTCTATGCCTAAGGATGAGTCTATTTCTTCCATGTTTACAAGATTTACTAACATTACTAATGGGTTGAAAGCTCTTGGTAAATCTTATTCTAGTGAAGAACAGGTCAGAAATATCCTCAGATGTCTTCCAAGAAGCTGGCAGCCAAAGGTGACTGCAATTCAGGAAGCAAAGGATCTCAAAGCTCTAAAGCTAGAGGAACTCATTGGATCTCTCATGACACATGAGATCACAATGAGGTCGAATGAGAAGGAAGATCTTAAGGAAAAAGAGACAACAAAAAGAAAAGATATTGCTATGAAAGCCTCTTCAAGTAAACATGAAGTCTCTGAGGATGAAGAAGAAGAAGATGATGAAGACATTGCACTCATCGCTAGGAGATTTAGTAAGTTTCTTCGAAGGAAGAAGCTGCAAGGGAGAAGCTTTCCCAAGAATGAAAGGCAACCCAAAGACAAGGAGATTACTTTCTTTGGATGTGGAAAGTCTGGCCATATGAAGGCAGATTGTCCACAGACCAAGAAGAATCCCAAGAAATTTAAGAAGAAGGCTATGAAGGCCACTTGGGATGACAGTGAATGTGACACATCCTCTTCAGAAGATGAGGAAGTAGCCAACCTCTGTTTCATGGCTCACGATAATGAGGTTGAATGCTCTCCCAGAAAGAATCAGTGGTACCTTGACAGTGGTTGTTCAAGACATATGACGGAAGACTCAACCAAGTTTGCTATTGTCAACAAGAAGAAGGGCAGTGTTACTTTTTGGGGAAACCAAAAGGGCAAGATTGTTGGCATAGGCAATATAGGTAACAGTATTAATTCTGTTATTGAGAATGTGTTATTAGTTGATGGATTGAAGCATAATTTACTTAGTATTAGCCAATTATGTGATAAAAGATATAATGTGACTTTTAAGTCAAATTCCTGCATAATTAAAGATGCTGCAAATGGCAAAATTCTGTTTACTGGCTTTAGGAAAGAAAATATCTATATCATTGACTTAGATAATATTGTTTGTGATAATGAGAAATGTTTTGCTGTTAACTCCCCTAATGATATCTGGATTTGGCATAGGAGATTAGGACATGTAGGAATGGATACCTTCGCTAAGATTACTAAGGATAATTTAGTTAGAGGGATTCCTAAGATATCTTTTGAAAAGGATAAGGTCTGTGAAGCCTGCCAAATGGGTAAGCAGATCAAAAGTTCCTTTGCACCGAAGAATGCAATTTCAACTTCCAAGCCTCTCCAACTTCTCCACATGGACCTCTTCGGTCCTTCCAATATAGCTAGTCTAGGTGGAAAATTCTATGCTTATGTCATTGTTGACGACTTCTCTAGATTCACCTGGGTATTCTTTCTGAAGTCTAAGGATGAGACTTTTGATACCTTTTCTAGCTTTAGGAAAAGAGTTCAAAATGAAAAGGTGCTCACCATTGTTGCTATTCGTAGTGATCATGGTGAAGAATTTGAAAATGAGAGATTTGAACTCTTGTGTCTCAAGTATGGAATTGAGCACAATTTCTCCTCTCCTAGAACCCCTCAGTAAAATGGTGTTGTTGAGAGGAAAAATAGGTCTCTCCAAGAACTAGCCCGAACCATGCTAAATGAAAATTCCCTTCCTAAGTATTTCTGGGTTGAAGCTGTTGCAACAACTTGTTATGTGCTCAATCGGGTCTCCATAAGACCTTTTCTTGAGAAAACTACATATGAGCTCTGGAGTGGAAAAACACCTTCTGTTAAATACTTTAGAGCCTTTGGTAGTAAATGCTTTATTCTCAACACTAAGGATAACTTAGGAAAATTCGATTCCAAATCTGATCTTGGAATTTTTCTTGGTTATTCTCTTACTAGTAAAGCATATAGAGTATTCAATAGGAGAACTCTAGTTGTAGAGGAATCAGTTCATGTTAACTTTGATGAGTCCCCTCAACCCACAATCAATGTGGATGAGGATGTCACTTTGGAAAATCATTTGGACTCTCTTTCCTTAGAAAAACCCTCAGATTCACTACAAGTAGAAAAATCCTTAGAACCCTCCTCTACTTCTCGTGATATTGTTCCTGTCAAGGATGAAAATCCTACTCTCCCTGGAGATTGGAAATATGTCAGAAACCATCCAATAGATGAAATCTTAGGTGATACTTCTCTAAGAGTTAAGACTAGATCCTCTCTTAGGAATCTCTGTACCAATGTGGCATTTATCTCTCAAGTAGAGCCTAAGAAGTTTGAAGAGGCCGAGAATGATGAGTATTGGATTTTAGCTATGCAAGAAGAGCTAAATCAATTTGAAAGGAGCAAGGTATGGGAACTTGTTCCACGGCCTAAGGATCATCCCATTATTGGAACTAAATGGGTTTATAAGAATAAATTGGATGAAAATAGAATTGTTGTGAGAAACAAGGCTAGACTAGTTGCTAAGGGATACTCTCAAGAAGAGGGTATTGATTTTGAGGAATCTTTTGCCCCTGTAGCTAGATTAGAGTCAATTAGGATGCTCCTTGCTTTTGCTTGCTACAAAAACTTCACACTCTTTCAAATGGATGTAAAGAATGCATTCTTAAATGGTTATATTACAGAAGAAGTTTATGTTGAGCAACCCTTAGGTTTTGAAGCTTTTGACAAATCCGACCATGTCTATAAATTAAGGAAAGCTCTCTATGGTCTTAAACAGGCTCCTAGAGCTTGGTATGATAGATTGAGGAACTTCCTTGAGGAAAGGAATTTCAAAAAGGGTAACACCGACTCAACTCTATTTACCATGCAAAAGGATAAGGATATTCTGTTAGTTCAAATTTATGTCGATGACATTATTTTTGGATCAACTAATGTCAACATGTGTAATGAGTTTTCCTCCCTCATGCAAAGTGAATTTGAGATGAGTATGATGGGGGAGTTAAAATTCTTCTTAGGATTTCAGATTAGCCAATCTCCTGATGGAATTTTCTTCTGTCAAGAAAAGTACATTAAGGAACTTCTTAAGAAATTTGGTTTAGAATCTGTCAAATCTTCTAGAACTCCCATGAGTACCACAACCAAATTAGACAAAGATGAAAACGGTATAAGCGTGGACATTAAGAAATATCGTGGTATGATTGGTTATTTGTTATATCTGACTACCAGTAGGCCAGATATTCTATTTAGTGTTTGTTTATGTGCTATATTCCAAGCTGCCCCTAAGGAGTCTCATTTATCTGCTGTAAAAAGGATTTTCAAATATTTGAGTGGGACTTATGATTTAGGATTATGGTATCCAAAGGGCACTTCTTTTAATCTGATTGGATATTCAGATTCTGATTATGCAGGTAGTCTTGTTGATAGAAAAAGTACTAGTGGCACCTGTCAGTTCTTAGGTGAATCTTTAGTCTCCTGGATTCTAAGAAACAGAATTTTGTTGCATTGTCAACTGCTGAGAGTGAATATATTGCTGCAGGCAGTTGTTGTGCTCAAATGCTTTGGATGAAACAAACTCTAGAAGACTATAATCTGTTCTATGATAGGATTCCTATTCGGTGTGACAACACCAGTGCAATTAATATTTCTAAGAATCCAATTCAGCATTCTAGAACTAAGCATATAGAGGTCAGATATCACTTTATAAGAGATCATGTACAAAAAGGTGATATTACCTTAGAATTTGTTAATTCTGTTGATCAATTAGCTGATATCTTTACCAAGCCTTTAGATGAAAAGATCTTCAATAATATAAGAATAAGGCTAGGTCTCATTCGGTTTGAGAAAAGCTAAGTTTCTTCTGTTGGAAATCTTTCCTGTGAGAGAGTGGTCAGATTTGTAGATAACCGGATGATGTTTTTCTTTACTAACCGGACTATGCACCGGATGATGCATTTTCTTTTCTGCTGACACATGTCACCCATCGGGTGATATCATTGTTACACGTGCGTCTTCATCACGTCAGGCGTGGTTCTATTCTTTTAAACTTAGCTACTGCTCAGAAACGCTTCATCTTTCGCGCCCTTACAGAAAAACCTCTGCCTTCAACCCTTTCTCTTTCGATCTTCTTCACAGAACCTTTCCAATGGATCATCTGGGTTCTTCATCTCGAGCTGTTGCTTTACCAGCGAAAAAGAAAGCCAAAACCATTGCTCGTCCACCACGAGTGATTCCTCGAGCGAATAGTTGGCCGTCGCTCTATTTCTTCAATGAGGCCACTGAAATCAGGTATCACGACGACTTTAAGGATAAGAAATTGATTCCCAATCGTGGTATTGTACCAGACGAGTTAGTTGCCTTAAACATCGTAGCACCCTTGCTGACATTGGATTAATAGGGTTGTTTGACGTTGAATCCTTCTTTTACCCTACTGCCATTAGGATGTTCTATGCCAATCTTAGTTATCCTTCTGACCAGTCAACCATTTCGAGCTATGTGTATGGAAAACGCATAGTTCTAACTTCCCAATCCATCAATGAGCTACTGGGGAGTCCTTATCTCGATCAACATCCCAAAATTTTTTCAACTGGACAAGAACCCCCTTTTCTTAGAACTCCTGATGGTGAACAATTTTTTAAAGAGATTGCTCTAGACCCACACAATATTCCCAATTCCTTAAAGAGCAGACATTTATCTATTAGAGCTCGTCTTATCCATCAGATGATATGCTATAATGTAATTCCTAAGGGTAGTCATTATGATGATATTAGCTGCATGGAATTTGTTATTCTTTTTGCCCTCTATCAAAAGACCCCGGTTGATATAGGATATATTATTCTGAGAAGGATGATTCAGAGTGTTTCTTCAGGTCCTACATCTTTTCCCTATAACCTCCTTCTTATGAAGATCTTTCAGAAATTTGAGGTTGAATTTCAAGAGGATGAGGATCCTTCCTGTCTCAAACCATCAAGTTATTATTCTAAATCCACCTTGTCCATGATGGGAATTAAGAGAACACGTCAAGGGAAGTTTGTATTGGATCAGTCCAAGCAGAGGGCTGCAACGGTTGCAATTGTCAGAAAAGGCAAAAGGCAATTGCCTTTAGATGCAGAGTCCTCTATGCAAGAAGGAAGTGGTGACTCAGAGACCCCTGCCTTTGATATTTTCCCTCCTCATTCTCTGGTCTCACGCTCCCACCTTCCTCCACAAATGCCAAGACCCTCTGCTTCCTCCTATCTAGCTCATCCCTTTGAAGCAATGTCTGCCCCTCAATTTCCTAGCCTTCCTCATCTCTCCTCTCCTCCTCCACCTCGTTCACCTCTTACATTAGTGGCTTATTCCACTTTACCTTCTATGTCCCCTCTAATTCTAGAGCAACCCTCTTCCCCTCCACCAACACAGCTGTTGCCCTCTCTGCCTTCACCTGTCCAACCTTCTTCACAAGTCCATCTTTCTCCATCAGTTGAACCACCACATACCCTACACATTCCCTCTCCTGTCCAACCTGCTCCACTAGCTCTACCAGCTCCACCAGTCCCTATTTCTTCACCAATCCCCTCAGTTACTCCTGCATCTCCTCAGACCTATCAGCGGAGATTTTTCATCAGTGAGGATCAGTTTAATACCTTGCAGTCCAGCATAGTCAGCCTAGGTACTGCCATCACTTCTGTTCAGGAGCAAATGGATAAACAACTGAGGCAGATCAAATTGGACATGGGCATCGCGTTGGATACAGGACTTGCTCTGCTGTCTAAGAAAATGGACAGACATAAGGAAATTGCAGCCCTGAATCATCAATCGCTCAAGTCTCAATTTGAGGCTTTTCTACTGGGACCATCTAGTCCTCCTTCTTTCCCGGAGGCTTGCTCAGAAGACCTCATCCTTCCCCTTTGCAGATCTGAGGTTTTTGAAGACTCTATTCGATTAACGCTTTTAGCTCTTCAGGAGGCAGAACTCCAATTTTCTACTCCTGTTGCTCCTCCTACTCGTGTGTCTTCCCCTGAGCCAGCAAGTCCAATGGAAGTATCTTATGCTGGACCTCCTGTCGAGCCATCATCCTCTGCCCCTCTTTTGGATCAGCCTACTAATGTGGACTTGGCAGTCTCTCCAGTCGCATCACCCCCTCCTCCTCCATGTATGGACTTAGTAGTCTATCAAGCACCACTCCTTCATGATCTTGAATCCCTTCAAGCCCTCGTGGATGATTACTTCTCCCCGCACCTTGAAGTGGACTCGTGGATCATTCATGCTTTTTGGAAGAAATTTTTAGATTTTTGTAAATAGGAGATATATTTTTAAACTACAATGTTTTTTTGATTTCCATCTGTTTTTGACTCCTCTGCTCTTTACTTATTGATATTCTTTTGTTGAATGCATTGCTTCTGCTATCTCTCTCTCTGATTGTTTTTGATAATGTCAATGGGGGAGAATGATATATTTGATTGATGATGGATATGCATGTGTACTTAGTTATTGTTACTATGATTTGAGTATGCATATTTTGGAAAACTGAAATTCTGGATATCTGCATGTCTGTGAAACTGTGGTATGCTCTGTGTCTGTTTCTGGATTATATGCTTTTGCTATGGGGAAGCTAGGATTATGGGGGAGGGTTATACTTAATCAAACTTATAGGTTGTCACCATCAAAAAGGGGGAGATTGTTGACTTAATTAGTGTTTAAGTCTAATTAAGTTTTTGATGATGTACTTGAATGATAAATATATAATTTGATTATGTTTACATTGATTTATGCAAGGATTTTAATCAATTGGAAATGCCCTTGAAAATGGTATTTTAGTTATCTAATGCATATGATTAAGTTTACAGGACTAAATAGAATAACCGGTGTGGAATCTGTGTAAAATGCCTTTGTCCACCGCTCGCTAAACGACAAAGGCGGATGAGTAAAATGCCTTAGTCCACCGGTCACTAAACGACAAAGGCGGATGTGTAAAATGCCTTAGTCCACCGGTCACTAAACAACAAAGGCGGATGAGTAAAATGCCTTAGTCCACCGGTCACTAAACGACAAAGGCGGATGAGTAAAATGCTTCTGTCCACCGCTCGCTAAACGACAAAGCGGATGACTTCGAAGAAGAACTCCACCGCTCACTAAACGACAAAGCGGATGACTTCGAAGAAGAACTCCACCGCTCGCTAGACGACAAAGCCGGATGAGATTCAAAGAAGACAACCTACGCTCACTAAACGACAAAGACGGAAGACGTCTAAAGCTTTTATCATCCTATGCCGGTTCAACATGTTAAAGCTTCATCATCCGACACCGGTTCAGCGTTTTAAAGACTGATCATCCTATGCCGGTTCAATATTTTTGAAGTTGCATCCACCGATGGCGGTTCAAGACTAAAACAACATTGTCTTCCGCCAGAATTCAAAATTAGCGCGAAGCTACAGTGACGTCGTTTTCAGTCTTAACTACAGAACATTAATGTCGACGACGATTTGCAACTACAGACGGCAACGGCTACTTGAAATTGTACGAAAGCTGCTCCAACCGTAACAAAGTTTCCACTATTGGATAAAGAGCATTGAAGTCAAGAGCCGACGAACATACAGAGTACTTGAGCCAAGGTTAGAGCACGAAGGAACAATTTTTTTTTTGCGAAAATTCATTGTTGAGCCCTAACTTGAAATTATTCATTCTCTGTAATTCTATCTACATCTCTCCTTTCCAAAACTTGAGATTCTGTTTTGAGAGTTTGTAGATTATTGTAATCTGTGATTCAAATCTGAAAACCCTGTAAGGCAGTGGATTGACGCCCGTAAAGTTCAATCCAGGATTGTGTAAGGCTGTGGATCGAAGCCCGTAAAGTTCGATCAGCATTTCTCGTTGAGGAGAAGTAAGGAATCTTCAAGGGGGAGCCTTGGAGCGTGGACGTAGGCAGTTTGGCCGAACCACATTAAAAACTGTGGTGTCAAATTTTCTCTCACTCTCTTTACTTTATTTGATTGTATGCTATTAGTCTACAAGCTTTATTCAAGAGAGAAATTGATTTAGAAATTTAAGTTAATTTAAAAAGTCTAATTCACCCTCCTTCTTAGACAATACCGATCCTACACTCTCTCCAGTTAGGAGGCTGAGATCTCGGTGACACCCACAGAGTAAAGATAAAGAAAATGCTGCATGATTTCTGAATTCATATGCACAGTGTCACGGTCCTACTTTCAAGGGGCTTACGAGACCGTGCGGCACCCAATATCACACCTGTACTGGGTCAGCCAACGAGCGTGCCAATGGCACCGAGTGCCCACTTCGTTAGAGCGAGCTTGTGTCTAACGAGTAAGCAACGAGCGAGCGAGATTAATCGAAAGTAGCATCATTGAGCATAGTGTGCATAAATAGGGTGTATGTAAAAAGCTTGTTTATTGAATAGCAGCAAATTACATCAGTGGGTAGGGGGGTCTACGTGCAGTCATGCCTCTCCCCCTAAAGAGCAATCTGGACCATCTCCACTACGGCAGTAGTATACATGCTATAGTGGTGAGGAGTCACTCTTGCTAAAAATAGAAAGAAAAAGAGTACAATAGAAATACTAAAAAAGGAAATAAACTTAGCTAACAACACGGGCGGCCATGGGCAACATGCCTTGGACAAGCCCGGACCTTGACATTCACCCCTATTTGAACTGTTGACGTCCTCGTCAACTCTGCTTCTTCTTGAATTCCTCGATCATCTGTGATGAGTTCTCCAAGTCTTTTTTCTGTCTCCCATGATACTTCATCGTCTCTTGGTCCTTTCTACCTGTTGAGGTATTCCTGGTACTTTCGTCGACTTGTTTTGACGCTTCGATCTGCTAGAACTTCTTTGACTTCTTTCTTCTTCTGGTTGCTGATGGAGATATGCGAAATCTTCTTCGACTTCTTTCTTCTTTTGGTTGCTGATGGAGATACTTGGTTTAGAGTGGTTGTTCCTTTTCTTGTTCTTGTTCTCGTCGGCTGGATGGTAGGACTTCAAGTTGCTGACGGGGATCACTAGATAGATTTGGAGCCATGATGGAAGATTAACTCTGTAGGATGTTCTCCCGACCTTCTCGATGACTTCAGTAGGGCCTTCATACTTTTTGGTAAGTCGCTTGTCTTTCCTACCCCTCAAGCAAAGCTGTTCAGGTTGCAACTTAACCAGTACTAAGTCACCGGCCTTAAACTCCATCGGCTGCTGTTTCTTAGCTACCCACTTCTTCATGTACTTAGAGGCTCTCCCCAGGTAAGCACGAGCTATCTCTGTGTTATGCTTCCATTCCTTAGAGAAGTTGTAAGCTCTTGGACTCTTATCCGAAGGTGGCTGTTCTAAGGTGTGAGGCCTGCTTGGTTGTCTCCCGCAAACAGCTTCAAATGGGCTCATTCCTGTTGAAGAGTTTGTTTGATAGTTAAAACAAGTTTGGGTCACATTGCGTAGACTCGACCAATTTTTCAGTTCTGCTAATTCTGTCACAGCTATTGCCTTTGTCGGAGGTTTAGATCTTTGACTCAGTTCAACCTGATGATCAATGTTTCTTCGTGGAGGTAATGTCTTGGGTAAGCAACTAGGCACGGTACTCCTGAACTCCTTCAAGACTTTTGAGAGCTCAGGGCGTACTCTTTTCTCCTTTTTTCTTGTTTCCCACGGAGCAATCATACAGGTTGGATCGTTTTGTTTCTGCCCTTCCTTGAATTGCATTGCAGCAATCATCTTCATGTTGATAGCACTTGGTTGTTTAAGAATCGCAGGAACAACAGTTGGGTTCTTACTTGTGATTATTAAACATTTTGTGGAGGGTATTGGGATGGCTCTATGTTCTATCAGGAACTCCATCCCCAAGATCGTATCAAAGTCGTCCATCCATGCTACGACGAAGTCAATGAGTCCCGTCCATGAGCCGAGTTTCAACCGGACCCTCCTTACAATCCCAAGTACTGGCATCGCTTTTGCATTTACTGTTTTCATCCTACCATCATTCTTTTCAAGCTTCAAATTAAGACGGCAAGCTTCCTTCTCTGTAATGAAGTTATGAGTGGCTCCCGAGTCTATCATCGTACTTGTAGTAGATCTATTGTTGATGGATGACTCAACATACATGAGGCCTTTACCTGGGTTCTTCTTAAGCTCTTCCATCTGTTGTTGTATAGCTGACAAGAAAGTCATAGCCCCAACTTCAGCAAGCTCGGTGGATTTTTCTTCAGTAACTTCCTTAGCTGAGTTATCATCCTGAATCGAAGCTTGTAAAGCAATTAAGGCCAATCTATGCGGACACTCAGCTACTCGATGGGGTCCCTTGCATAGAAAACATGACACAGGTCTATTTGTTTGTCGTTGGTTGTTAGCATTTCTTGCTGCTTCATAACCTTCTCTTGGGACAAACAGTTTCTTTTCATCCGTTCCTGTGTTCGGTTTCTGAAACTTGTTGGCGGTTGGGCTACTTGGAGTGTCCTTCTCTGGCTCAGGATTCTCAGTGTTATAATCGAACAATCGCTCTGCGGCTGCAAGTGCACTTGACAGACTTTGTACCCTTTGTTCATATAATCTGGTCCTGGCCCACGGTTTAAGACCTTCGATGAAAGCAAAGATCTTATTTTTTTCCGACATATCTCTAATATTCAGCATGAGTCCCGAGAACTGTTTGACATACTCACGGATGCTTGCAGTCTGCTTCAGTTCTCGAAATAGTCGGCAGGCGTTGAACTCAACATTCTCTGGGAAGAATTGATCCTTTAGTTGTCTTTGTAGTTCTTCCCAAGTATCAATCACACATTCGCCGATACTGATATCATGGTACTTTGATCTCCACCAAAGTTTTGCATTGTCAGTAAGATGCATTGTGGCCAAGGTCACTTTCGAATCCTCATCTGTTTTAGTGGCCTTGAAATATTGTTCCATGTCGAAGATGAAATTCTCTATTTCTTTTGCATCCCGGGCTCCCCCAAAGGGCTTTGGCTCTGGGATTTTCACCGGACTAAATTTAGCAGCAGTAGTTGCCTGGGTTTGACTCCCCATGGATCTCATGGTAAGGTTCAGTTTAATGTTGATCTCGGCAATCTCCGCCCTGAGAGAATCAAACATTGTTCTGAAGTCCATGGTTACTTGAGACACAGTTTCTGACAACCGGGTATGAGCCAGCTCGATCTCATCGACACGCTTCAGGACCCTGATTATAGTACTTGTGGAACTTTCTCCCGTGCAAACTCCCTTTCCCTTCTCTTGTCGGGATTCGAGGGTCTCCACCCGATTCAACAGCTTTGGAATCGGTATGGCGTCTATTCTGTTGTGAATAGCCGCTATCTCAGCAGGAAATTCAGACATTTCCCTCATTCGTTCTTCTATGAATCGAATGTTATCCAGCATGTCTTGCAGATACCGTATTTCTTCTTCCAACTCGATGAGGCGCTCGAGTTGATCCGATGGTGCACTAGGCCTTTCCATCGTACTCTTCTTAGGCATACTTTCTCACGATTTTGAGCCAACCTACGCTTTGATACCAACTGTCACGGTCCTACTTTCAAGGGGCTTACGAGACCGTGTGGCACCCAATATCACACCTGTACTTGGTCAGCCAACGAACGTGCCAATGACACCGAGTGCCCACTTCGTTAGAGCGAGCTTGTGTCTAACGAGTAAGCAACGAGCGAGCGAGATTAATCGAAAGCAGCATCATTGAGCATAGTGTGCATAAATAGGGTGTATGTAAAAAGCTTGTTTATTGAATAGCAGCAAATTACATCAGTGGGTAGGGGGGTCTACGTGCAGTCATGCCTTCCCCCTAAAGAGCAATCTGGACCATCTCCACTACGGCAGTAGTATACATGCTATAGTGGTGAGGAGTCACTCTTGCTAAAATAGAAAGAAAAAGAGTACAATAGAAATACTAAAAAAGGAAATAAACTTAGCTAACAACACGGGCGGCCATGGGCAACATGCCTTGGACAAGCCCGGACCTGACATTCACCCCTATTTGAACTGTTGACGTCCTCGTCAACTCTGCTTCTTCTTGAATTCCTCGATCATCTGTGATGAGTTCTCCAAGTCTTTTTTCTGTCTCCCATGATACTTCATCGTCTCTTGGTCCTTTCTACCTGTTGAGGTATTCCTGGTACTTTCGTCGACTTGTTTTGACGCTTCGATCTGCTAGAACTTCTTTGACTTCTTTCTTCTTCTGGTTGCTGATGGAGATATGCGAAATCTTCTTCGACTTCTTTCTTCTTTTGGTTGCTGATGGAGATACTTGGTTTAGAGTGGTTGTTCCTTTTCTTGTTCTTGTTCTCGTCGGCTGGATGGTAGGACTTCAAGTTGCTGACGGGGATCACTAGATAGATTTGGAGCCATGATGGAAGATTAACTCTGTAGGATGTTCTCCCGACCTTCTCGATGACTTCAGTAGGGCCTTCATACTTTTTGGTAAGTCGCTTGTCTTTCCTACCCCTCAAGCAAAGCTGTTCAGGTTGCAACTTAACCAGTACTAAGTCACCGGCCTTAAACTCCATCGGCTGCTGTTTCTTAGCTACCCACTTCTTCATGTACTTAGAGGCTCTCCCCAGGTAAGCACGAGCTATCTCTGTGTTATGCTTCCATTCCTTAGAGAAGTTGTAAGCTCTTGGACTCTTATCCGAAGGTGGCTGTTCTAAGGTGTGAGGCCTGCTTGGTTGTCTCCCGCAAACAGCTTCAAATGGGCTCATTCCTGTTGAAGAGTTTGTTTGATAGTTAAAACAAGTTTGGGTCACATTGCGTAGACTCGACCAATTTTTCAGTTCTGCTAATTCTGTCACAGCTATTGCCTTTGTCGGAGGTTTAGATCTTTGACTCAGTTCAACCTGATGATCAATGTTTCTTCGTGGAGGTAATGTCTTGGGTAAGCAACTAGGCACGGTACTCCTGAACTCCTTCAGACTTTTGAGAGCTCAGGGCGTACTCTTTTTCTCCTTTTTTCTTGTTTCCCACGGAGCAATCATACAGGTTGGATCGTTTTGTTTCTGCCCTCCTTGAATTGCATTGCAGCAATCATCTTCATGTTGATAGCACTTGGTTTGTTTAAGAATCGCAGGAACAACAGTTGGGTTCTTACTTGTGATTATTAACATTTTGTGGAGGGTATTGGGATGGCTCTATGTTCTATCAGGAACTCCATCCCCAAGATCGTATCAAAGTCGTCATCCATGCTACGACGAAGTCAATGAGTCCCGTCCATGAGCCGAGTTTCAACCGGACCCTCCTTACAATCCCAAGTAATGGCATCGCTTTTGCATTTACTGTTTTCATCCTACCATCATTCTTTTCAAGCTTCAAATTAAGACGGCAAGCTTCCTTCTCTGTAATGAAGTTATGAGTGGCTCCCGAGTCTATCATCGTACTTGTAGTAGATCTATTGTTGATGGATGACTCAACATACATGAGGCCTTTACCTGGGTTCTTCTTAAGCTCTTCCATCTGTTGTTGTATAGCTGACAAGAAAGTCATAGCCCCAACTTCAGCAAGCTCGGTGGATTTTTCTTCAGTAACTTCCTTAGCTGAGTTATCATCCTGAATCGAAGCTTGTAAAGCAATTAAGGCCAATCTATGCGGACACTCAGCTACTCGATGGGGTCCCTTGCATAGAAAACATGACACAGGTCTATTTGTTTGTCGTTGGTTGTTAGCATTTCTTGCTGCTTCATAACCTTCTCTTGGGACAAACAGTTTCTTTTCATCCGTTCCTGTGTTCGGTTTCTGAAACTTGTTGGCGGTTGGGCTACTTGGAGTGTCCTTCTCTGGCTCAGGATTCTCAGTGTTATAATCGAACAATCGCTCTGCGGCTGCAAGTGCACTTGACAGACTTTGTACCCTTTGTTCATATAATCTGGTCCTGGCCCACGGTTTAAGACCTTCGATGAAAGCAAAGATCTTATTTTTTTCCGACATATCTCTAATATTCAGCATGAGTCCCGAGAACTGTTTGACATACTCACGGATGCTTGCAGTCTGCTTCAGTTCTCGAAATAGTCGGCAGGCGTTGAACTCAACATTCTCTGGGAAGAATTGATCCTTTAGTTGTCTTTGTAGTTCTTCCCAAGTATCAATCACACATTCGCCGATACTGATATCATGGTACTTTGATCTCCACCAAAGTTTTGCATTGTCAGTAAGATGCATTGTGGCCAAGGTCACTTTCGAATCCTCATCTGTTTTAGTGGCCTTGAAATATTGTTCCATGTCGAAGATGAAATTCTCTATTTCTTTTGCATCCCGGGCTCCCCCAAAGGGCTTTGGCTCTGGGATTTTCACCGGACTAAATTTAGCAGCAGTAGTTGCCTGGGTTTGACTCCCCATGGATCTCATGGTAAGGTTCAGTTTAATGTTGATCTCGGCAATCTCCGCCCTGAGAGAATCAAACATTGTTCTGAAGTCCATGGTTACTTGAGACACAGTTTCTGACAACCGGGTATGAGCCAGCTCGATCTCATCGACACGCTTCAGGACCCCGATTATAGTACTTGTGGAACTTTCTCCCGTGCAAACTCCCTTTCCCTTCTCTTGTCGGGATTCGAGGGTCTCCACCCGATTCAACAGCTTTGGAATCGGTATGGCGTCTATTCTGTTGTGAATAGCCGCTATCTCAGCAGGAAATTCAGACATTTCCCTCATTCGTTCTTCTATGAATCGAATGTTATCCAGCATGTCTTGCAGATACCGTATTTCTTCTTCCAACTCGATGAGGCGCTCGAGTTGATCCGATGGTGCACTAGGCCTTTCCATCGTACTCTTCTTAGGCATACTTTCTCACGATTTTGAGCCAACCTACGCTTTGATACCAACTGTCACGGTCCTACTTTCAAGGGGCTTACGAGACCGTGTGGCACCCAATATCACACCTGTACTTGGTCAGCCAACGAACGTGCCAATGACACCGAGTGCCCACTTCGTTAGAGCGAGCTTGTGTCTAACGAGTAAGCAACGAGCGAGCGAGATTAATCGAAAGCAGCATCATTGAGCATAGTGTGCATAAATAGGGTGTATGTAAAAAGCTTGTTTATTGAATAGCAGCAAATTACATCAGTGGGTAGGGGGTCTACGTGCAGTCATGCCTTTCCCCCTAAAGAGAAATCTGGACCATCTCCACTACGGCAGTAGTATACATGCTATAGTGGTGAGGAGTCACTCTTGCTAATAATAAAAAAGAAAAAGAGTACAATAGAAATACTAAAAAAGGAAATAAACTTAGCTAACAACACGGGCGGCCATGGGCAACATGCCTTGGACAAGCCCGGACCTTAACACACAGCATGCATTTCCATTTATGAGAGCTTGCTGAGATTTTTATCTCATAGGTGTCTGTATGGTGTAGGTGATTTCGACATAGATGAGGACGAGATCCCTCCACCTGAGGAGTGATGCGGTTGACGGAGGATGATCGAGGGAGTGCGTTGGCGCAGTCGAGGCTCATTTTGACCCGTGGGACTCATGGTTAGATGTTTTGAGAGTTTTGGCAATATTTTGGGCTAATGGTGGATTAGACAGATTTATTGTATAGGTAGATACATTTTAGGTTGTTGGATCTGGATAGATTTATGTATTGATGTTTTGAAATGTTTTGGAAATCAAATTTATAACCTTTTGTTGATTTCAAAATAGGAGGATTTGTTTAGGTTTTAAACATATCCACGCGTTTTATTTTCATGAAAATAGGCTATGTTTTGAACGTGTTTCGAGTCGTGGTTTGAATGAGAGTTGAAATGTATATGTTAGAACGTATGTGTGTTAGCGAAATTGTGAATGATTTGTGTTAAGAGTAATGGTATGTGGAAGAAATAAAGAAGGAAGGAAAAAGGGTAGGCGTTCGAACGCCTAAGGTGTGGCGTTGGGACGGAAAAATGGAGAGTGCAGCGATCGGGCACAGGAGGAGCTGCGATCGGGCGCGGGACCAGGAAAAAGGGGCGCACGATCGGCCAAGCTATGACCGATCGTGCGGCCATGAGGATTGCGCCTGGTCGCCTATCATTTGGCGACCGAGCGCCCCTCAATTTGCGTGGGGAATTTCCCCTTTTGTCCATCGGGCGATTACATGTTTTTAAGCTATTTATTTAATAGCTTTAATTGTTTTAAATTTCAACCGTTTTAGTATTTGTTTTACACGATTTACTAAACGAACTCTGATTTCGATTTAATCCCCGCTTAAGGTTAGGTTTAAGTTTATTAGTAAAAATAATAATAATAACAATAATAATAATACGGGAAAATAAAGGGGTACAGTGTTAGGGACGTCACATTCCCGAACCAAATACCTCCAAATCACTTGAAAATTTACCCAACCAAAGCAATTAAACAAACAATGCACCAAAAAATCCTCAACGCAAATTCCGACTTAGGGTGTAGGCCAATCGACCACAGTAGATCACGAGAACTTACCTCTCGTCTCGTGCACACCGAGCTCCTCGTCCCGAACTTGATCACCTAAATCAATCCATAACGTCCTTTGTTAAAAACCGAACTTAAACGTAAAGTTTCAGAAATTTACGAAACTCCTAACTAAAGGAAATTTCCTAAAACTCTAATAAATCTCTCTCGGGCATTTCATCGAGCAACTTATGCTCACAATTAACATTCCTCCATTAATGGAGGTTTCCAAGCTCTAATTTTTTATTTTTGTACAAAACGCTAAACACACCTATTACTTTGCCCCATAACGCTAATTAATCATCAACACGGCAATATCTAACATTTTCTCGGCTATTTCTATGAAATTCCTACGAAACCCTAAACGTTCAATCTTCTAAAAATCGAGAACTAACGCTGGAAAACTATAGATTCTTACCTAGAATCACGAGGGGAAGAGAAAATGTGAAGAATGTTTGATGATTGGATAGGAGAAATCGTTGGAAAGGAGGATTTGCCGTGGAGGGCTTGACGTCACCAGAGAGAGGGAGAAGAAATCCCTCAAGAAAATGCTAAGTGTGAGAGAAATGAGGGTTTTTTGTGTTTTAATCCATTTTGGCTCGTCAAAAGACGAATTCGTCCCTCGATTTAAATCTCTCGTTTGTCCTATTAACCGGCTATCGGTTCGATTTCTCCAAAATTTTCTTATTTCTCCAACAATTCCAATTTATTCCTAGGGCTATAATAAAACTTCTCGTTCGTCAAACAGATTTATTTTGCTATTTCTACGAATTAAATCACTATAGGGTCAAAACCGGAAACTTAAGCGTTATATTTCGGTTTGATTTTTCTTAAATTCCCATAATTCTTCTAAAATTCATATTAATTATGAAGATTCCCTTAAAACTCTTGATTCGAAAAACGGACACATTTTGATTATTTACAAAAATGCCATTGCGCGCAAAAATTGAAAAACCCGTAAAACCGGGTGTTACCTTCCATCAACCTTACAGAAATTTTGTCCTCAAAATTGATTACACAAATAATTCTGAATATTTTGCCATCATAGCTTGGTGCCTCTCCCAGGTACCTTCCTCTACTCCGTGGTTCCGCCATAACACTTTGACAAGCGGGATTTCTTTGTTTCTCAACACCTTAATAAAGGATTTCAGAATTTGTACTGGTCTTTCTACTTAGGTTAACGTTGGCTATACCTCAATCTCCCGTGCTTCTACAACATGCGACGGGTCGCGCACACACTTCCTGAGCATAGACACGTGAAAGACGTTATGGATGCTTTCCATTGATGCTGGTAATTGTAGTCGATAAGCCGTCTTCCCAATTCTCTTCAAAATAGGAAAGGACCCAACGTAACGAGGATTTAGCTTACCCCGTCTCCCAAATCTCATGATGCCTTTGAGTGGAGAAATTTTCAGATAGACCTCCTCACCTTCCTTAAACTCCAACTCCCTTCGTCTATTGTCAGCGTAGCTTTTCTGACGGCTCTGAGCTACCTCAATGCGTTGTCTAATAATGGCAATCTTCTCCGCCATTTGCTGTAAAATATCAGGGCCAATGATGCTAGCTTCACCGACCTCGTCCTAGTATAGTGGTGATCTACATTTCCGCCCATACAGCGCTTCATACGGAGCCATGCCTATGGTAGCTTGGAAGCTATTGTTATATGAAAACTCAATTAACGGCAAATACCTGCTCCACGAGTCTTGAAACTCTAACACGCAGGCTCTAAGCATATCTTCAAGAATCTGATTCGTTCGCTCGGTCTGACCATCAGTCTGAGGATGAAATGCCGTGCTAAAGTTCAACTGAGTTCCTATGGCTTTGTGCAGACTTTTCTAAAATTTCGAAGTAAACTTCGGATCTCGGTCTGAAACTATGGAAACAGGCACCCCGTGCAGCTTAACAATCTCCTGCACATAGAGTTCGGCGAGTTGATCCATGGAGAATGTTGTTTTAACTGGGTGAAAGTGGGCTGATTTTGTCAAACGGTCTACTATCACCCATATGTTATCGTGCCCCTTCGTTGTTCTTGGGAGTCCAACAATAAAATTCATTGAAATCTGCTCCCATTTCTACTCTAGAATAGGCAGGGGTTGCAAAGTTCCTGCCGGCCTCTGATGTTCCGCCTTAACCTGCTGACAAACCAGACAGGTTTCTACATACCCGGCCACCTCTCTCTTCATATTAGGCCACCATAAATGCTGCTTTAGATCTCGATACATCTTGGTGCTTCCTAGATGCACCGAATAGGCCGAAGAGTGTGCCTCAGCTAAGATTTCTTTCTTCAACTCCACATTATCAGGCACGTACCACCTATGCTTGAATTCAAAACACCATCATCCGACAAGTTGAAATCGGACGAGTTCTCGGAGGTCATGCTCAAACGGTGCTTGTCGCACTCAAAGTCTTCCCGTTGAGCTTCACGTAATCTGTCAAGTATCGTTGGCCTGAAGGAAATATTGGTAAGCATCGTGGACAACTCAGTCACAATCTCTACATCAAACCTCTCAATCTCAGACTTTAGCATCACTGACATCGCTGCGAGTGAAGGCTGACTCGTAGAAGGCATCATACTCAAGGCATCTGCGACCTTGTTTGCCTTTCCTGGGGGGTATTTTATTTCAAAGTCATAATCTTTAACGAATTCCAACCACCTTCTTTGCCGCATATTTAGTTATTTTTGCGTAAACAGATATTTTAAACTCTTGTGATCTGAGAACACTTCATATTGCTGCCCATATAGGTAGTGTCTCCAAATTTTCAACGCAAAGACAACTGCTGCCAATTCTAAGTCATGCGTCTGGTAATTCTGCTCGTATGGCTTCAATTGTCGAGAAGCATACGCAATGACCCTTCCCTCCTGCATAAGCACACATCCAAGTCCGACTTTAGACGCATCACAATAAATTCTGAACTTGTCTCCTTCAACTGGCAGTGTCAAAACTGGGGCCGTGGTCAATTTCTGCTTCAACTCCTTAAAGCTTTTCTCGCATGCCGTCGACCATACAAATTTCTCATTTTTTCTTGTCAAGCGAGAAAGAGGGACCGTGATCTTTGAAAACCCCTCTATAAACTTACGGTAATACCCGGCCAATCCGATGAATCCACGTATCTCTCGTACATTCTTAGGTTGCGGCCAATCTTTTACAACTTGGATCTTGCTGGGGTCCACAGAAATCCCTTCTTGAGATATAATGTGGCCAAGGAAGTTAATCTAATCCAGCCAAAACTCGCATTTGGAGAACTTCGGGTAGAGCTGGTGTTTCTCCAAATTCCTCAAGACAATCCGTAAATGTTTTTCGTGCTCCTCCTTCGTTTTAGAATAGATTAAGATGTCGTCAATAAAAACAACAATTAACTTGTCTAAATACTCCTTGAAGACACGATTCATTAAATCTATAAATGCCGCGGGGGCATTTGTAAGTCTAAAAGACATTACGAGGAATTCATAGTGCCCGTACCTCATTCGGAAAGCTGTCTTTGGAATATCTTCCCATCGTACCTTCAACTGATAGTAACCCGAGCGTAAATCAATCCTGGAGAATACTCGGGCACCCTGTAACTGGTCAAACAAATCATCTATTCGGGGTAATAGGTACTTGTTTTTCACTGTCAACTTATTCAACTTCCGATAGTCGATGCACATCCGGAGAGTTCCATCTTTCTTTTTAACGAACAAAACTGGTGCACCTCAAGGAGAAAAGCTAGGTCGGATGAATCCCTTATCCAACAACTCTTCTAGCTGAGATTTTAACTCCTTTAACTCGGCAGGCGCCAATCTGTACGGGTTCTTAGAAACTGGTTCAGAACTAGGATAAACATCAATTACAAACTCTATCTCCCGATCCGGTGGCAACCCAGGAAGATCGTTGAGAAAAATCCCTGAGAATTCTCTAACAATTGGGATGTCATCTGGTGATACCCCATCAAGTAACTGAGTGTTGACCACAGTGACCATAAAAACCAAGCATTCACTTTTAAATTGTTCACTAACCTTCATGGAATAGGAGGTTGGTAGGCTGCTCAATCTTTTCATTGCCTGATAGGCAAACTCTTCTTTGCCTGGGGGCCTAAAAGTCACCACCCTTGATCGGCAGTTGATGGTAGCGAAATGGCGAGATAGCCAATCCATTCCCAAGATAAGATCATACCGTTCTATGCCCATAACTATCAGCCGAGCATAAAAGGTATTGCTCCCTACAGAAACAACGTTGCCCTGGAAGATGCGATTTGACTGCATAAACTCCCTTGAAGGCAGCATGACTCGATACTCACACTCTGCTAATTCTGGCTCTATCCTCAGTCTAGCTATGCATGCAGTGGAAATAAATGAGTGCGTAGCACCCGTATCTATCAATGTAAATACAGCTACTCCCGTGATCAAAATAGTACCTGTAATAACTGAGGGCTGAGCCTCGTCGTCAACATCTCCTGGCTCAATAAAGGCGAATATTCTCGGGGCCACTTTTCTTTGATTAGTAGCCACCCTTAGACAGTTCTAAGCAAAATGACCTACTTCACCACACCTGTAACAACTGTTCGTGCCCAATCGACAAGGGTCGTAGTGTTCTTTTTGGCATTTAGGACAAATGGGCTTTTGAGTAGCCCCCTGGACTTGCTTTCCCTTGCCTTGATCACCTCTACCATCATAGGGCCTTTTTACACCCCTCTGTTGTTGTTGTGACTGTCCCTTCGGTTGCCAACCCATATTCTGGGGCCGTGGCTGTATCTCTCGAAAGAACCCTCTAGCTGGCTCCCTCGGTTTGACATACGCCGGTTCAACTGCCTCAATCTCCAGTGCCCTGGCCATAATCTCGGTATAGGGCACATTCCGTACCCTTGATATAATGACACTTTTTCTAATCTCTTGACTTAATCCCTGCATAAACCGACGCACCTTGTCTTCATTAACACTGACCTGGTGTGGTGCGAATCGGGATAAGGCTTCAAATCTCCTGACATATTCAGCAACTGAGCCAGCCTGCCTCAATTGCATAAACTCCATCATTTTTGCTTCTTGTACTGTGTGGCTAAAGTATTTGTCATAAAACACCTCCTTAAATCGCTCCCAACCCATTACTGTAACATCAGTGGTTGCTTTGATGGAATCCCACCAGAAACGGGCATCCAAGGCCAAGTGATAGATGACTAAAGCAACCTTTTCTCCATCCTCAATATTCGCGTAGGCCAACATGTCCCCCATAGCCCTAATCCACTCGGCTAAAGAGGGATCCGAAGATTGTCCACTAACACCGGGGGTTGTAATTTCTGAAACCTCTCCATTCCTCTATTACTAGGAGTTGCCACCTCCTGAGCTCTATTGCCCTCTCGGTTGATTAGTGTATCAAGCTGTTGGGATTGTCTTTCCATATGTTGAGCTTGTCGTTCTAAGTGTTGGGATTGTTGGGCAATAAATTCCTTGAGTTGATCTATTGTGTCATCCCTATCGTCTCGATCATTCCCTCGACGCACCATTGTTATAATCCTATACAATTTAAACAATAATTCTAAGAAACAAGAAAACAATAAAGCATGTAACGTACTCACAGTTTGAAGAAGCATGTCCGTGAAGTGGCTTGCGTAGTCGAGCAGTCAGCAGAACCAATTTTAAAACCCGGGAGCTCTGATACCAACTGTTGTGACGACCCCGACCCCACGTCGGTGCCGCCACGATCTGTGTCGTGCGTGCATACCTACATACATACGTGTTACCCTCGCCCGTTCTCACTTAACTTTTTTTTTCTTTCTTTTCTTTTATCCTTTTCATTCATTCATTTTCCTTCACTTACTTTCGTTCGTTCGGTGGAGAACGGACTCGGGCATATAATCCACATCAATCGACATTTTGGCTCTAACTTAAAACATACCCAAAATGACTCGTCTAGGGTCGGGAATCATCAAAAGAGGCTTTAACAAGTTGGGCATAAAGTTCGTCAACGTTTAATTCACTAAACGAGATTAAAACCATTTTTTAGAAATTTGTCGACTCGATTTTTGGGTCCTTAAAATCCTCTAAAATACTTGGGGATTGCTCGTAAAATACGTTTAAAAAGTATCGTAAAAGGTCGGGTTAAAACGTGTTTTGAAAAGTCAAAATTTAAAAAAATGCATGTTGGAGTCAAGTGGGGCGTGCTGGGCGCCGTGCGCGCGCCCGGCAGCACGTCCAGCAGCGCGCCAATCACGTGCCACGCGCGCTGCGCGCCCCAAGCGTGCCCGGCCGGGATCGATCGCGCCCGAGCCCGATCGATCGGGCACGCACGGGTTTTCTTCGTCCAAAAAAACCCCGACCGCGACCGATCGCGCCCCGGGCCCGATCGATCGGTCCGGCTCGAGTTTTTCTCCACCAAAAACACCTAAAAACACTCATTTTGACCCTTTTTGCTTTTCCCCATATTTCTTCATATTTTTCCGAACCAAATACCTCCAAATCACTTGAAAATTTACCCAACCAAAGCAATTAAACAAGCAATACATCAAACAATCCTCAACGCAAATTCTGACTTAGGGTGTAGGCCAATCGGCCACAGTAGATCACGAGAACTTACCTCTCGTCCCGTGCACACCGAGCTCCTCGTCCTGACCTTGATCACCTAAATCAATCCATAACGTCCTTTGTTAAAAACCGAGTTTAAACGTAAAGTTTCAGAAATTTACGAAACTCCTAACTAAAGGAAATTTCCTAAAACTCTAATAAATCTCTCTCGGGCATTTCATCGAACAACTTATGCTCACAATTAACATTCCTCCATTAATGGAGGTTTCCAAGCTCTAATTTCCGATTTTTGTATAAAACGCTAAACACACCTATTACTTTGCCCCATAACGCTAATTAATCATCAACACGGCAATATCTAACATTTTCTAACAAAACCTGGCTATTTTTATGAAATTCCTACGAAACCCTAAACGTTCAATCTTCTAAAAATCGAGAACTAATGCCGGAAAACCATAGATTCTTACCTAGAATCACGAGGGGAAAAGAAAATGTGAAGAATGTTTGATGATCGGAGAGGAGAAATCGTTGGAAAGGAGGATTCGCCGTGGAGGGCTTGACGTCGCCAGAGAGAGGGAGAAGAAATCCCTCAAGAAAATGCTAAGTGTGAGAGAAATGAGGGTTTTTGTGCTTTAATCCATTTTGGCTCGTCAAAAGACGAATTCGTCCCTCGGTTTAAATCTCTCGTTTGTCCTATTAATCGGCTATCGGTTCGATTTCTCCAAAATTTTCTTATTTCTCCAATAATTCCAATTTATTCCTAGGGCTCTAATAAAACTTCTTGTTCGTCAAACAGATTTATTTTGCTATTTCTACGAATTAAATCACTATAGGGTCAAAACCGAAAACTTAAGCGTTATATTTCGGTTTGGTTTTTCTTAAATTCCCATAATTCCTCTAAAATTCATATTAATTATGAGGATTCCCTTAAAACTCTCGATTCGCAAAACGGACACATTTTGATTATTTACAAAAATGCCATTGCGTGCAAAAATTGAAAAACCCGTAAAACCGGGTGTTACAAAAGTTATACTATCTAACTAAAACTTAAAGTTATCAAATTTGGTAAGGATTAACTTGATTTGAGTATGCTTAAAACATAATCAACATTGAAGCAAAAACTATTTTTTTTAAGCCAACTAATTAGTGAGCGTAATAAACACTTAAAATCAACCAAGTTATTGCACAAATTTTATCTTAATATTGATACACTGACTAAGTACTAAAGTTATAAGACCAAAATCTTGCATAAAGTCATCAACTTGAGTGTTTATTAATCTATCTTAAGACTGCATATAAGGTGTTCGTTAAAATTACTCAATGAAATTTATCGTTATTCTTAGTTAATTTTATTGCCTTAGGTTATTCTAAGCATTCCTAAGAGCTTAATAGTTAATCATATCCATATTTCCCTAAAAGTAATAAATTTTAACTAATTAAGAAAATTCAATTTAAATTCAAATTCAAATTCAAATTTTTCCTCCAAAAATCCTTAAGACTTAAAATTAATACATTTCCTATTCTAAACTTTAAGTACTTCAACATTTAATGTAATTACTCCTTCCTAAGCTGTAAATGGTTAAGACAAGAAGCAGAATTATTCGTGAAAGCGCTCAAAACATGGACGCCATTTGTGGAAAAGAAGTTCCATCTACCGAACCTTCCACACATCACGAGAGTGAATCAAGCATGCAAGGTCAAATCGAAGGCTTGATTAAAGCGATGACTTCCCTAACCCAACGAGTTGAGGACTTGGACTTAAGTTTAATCAATCCAACGAACAAAGACCACGCAACAACCGTAGGGACATCCATTCAAGGGACACCTCCCTAGAAACCCTAATCCAACGAAGGATGCAACGCCCCCATGGAAGAAATCCTCAATAAGATCCTCGAGATCATCAAGAGGAAGATGAATGGGTTGAACGACCCCGAAGAAGAAATCCTAGCCAAGATCCTCGAGATCACCAAGAGGATGATGAATGGACTGAATGCTCAAGAAGAAGAAGATTCCGAGGATATGACTATTCAAAAGATGATGAATGGACGTGGACGAAGCGGAGAATTACCGTCCACGTAATCGTAAAGATGACCACGATCTTCGAAATGCCAAATTGTCTATCCCACCATTCAATGGGACTTGTGACGAAAAACGCATTCCTAGATTGGGTAGACAAAGTTGAAAAGGTCTTCGAATTCCATGACTACTCCGAGAGAGTTAAGATCCAGTTGGTCTCTCTCGAGCTATCGGGCCTGCCGGTCTATGGTGGACTGGCCTCAAGGCCAGAGGTTACTCGAATATGGCGATCCCGTCACTACATGGAGGGAAATGAAAACCCTCATGAGAAGGAGGTTCATACCAAAAGCACTACAAGCATGAGCTTTACCAACAATTGCATAGCCTCTGACAAAATAGCCAGTCAGTGCACTAGTATCTCGCCGAATTTGAGACCCTCAAGATGCGTTGTGGCTTAGAAAAACCGAGTTATCAAATTTGGTAAGGATTAACTTGATTTGAGTATGCTTAAAACATAATCAACATTGAAGCAAAAACTATTTTTTTTAAGCCAACTAATTAGTGAGCGTAATAAACACTTAAAATCAACCAAGTTATTGCACAAATTTTATCTTAATATTGATACACTGACTAAGTACTAAAGTTATAAGACCAAAATCTTGCATAAAGTCATCAACTTGAGTGTTTATTAATCTATCTTAAGACTGCATATAAGGTGTTCGTTAAAATTACTCAATGAAATTTATCGTTATTCTTAGTTAATTTTATTGCCTTAGGTTATTCTAAGCATTCCTAAGAGCTTAATAGTTAATCATATCCATATTTCCCTAAAAGTAATAAATTTTAACTAATTAAGAAAATTCAATTTAAATTCAAATTCAAATTCAAATTTTTCCTCCAAAAATCCTTAAGACTTAAAATTAATACATTTCCTATTCTAAACTTTAAGTACTTCAACATTTAATGTAATTACTCCTTCCTAAGCTGTAAATGGTTAAGACAAGAAGCAGAATTATTCGTGAAAGCGCTCAAAACATGGACGCCATTTGTGGAAAAGAAGTTCCATCTACCGAACCTTCCACACATCACGAGAGTGAATCAAGCATGCAAGGTCAAATCGAAGGCTTGATTAAAGCGATGACTTCCCTAACCCAACGAGTTGAGGACTTGGACTTAAGTTTAATCAATCCAACGAACAAAGACCACGCAACAACCGTAGGGACATCCATTCAAGGGACACCTCCCTAGAAACCCTAATCCAACGAAGGATGCAACGCCCCCATGGAAGAAATCCTCAATAAGATCCTCGAGATCATCAAGAGGAAGATGAATGGGTTGAACGACCCCGAAGAAGAAATCCTAGCCAAGATCCTCGAGATCACCAAGAGGATGATGAATGGACTGAATGCTCAAGAAGAAGAAGATTCCGAGGATATGACTATTCAAAAGATGATGAATGGACGTTGGACGAAGCGGAGAATTACCGTCCACGTAATCGTAAAGATGACCACGATCTTCGAAATGCCAAATTGTCTATCCCACCATTCAATGGGACTTGTGACGAAAACGCATTCCTAGATTGGGTAGACAAAGTTGAAAAGGTCTTCGAATTCCATGACTACTCCGAGAGAGTTAAGATCCAGTTGGTCTCTCTCGAGCTATCGGGCCATGCCGGTCTATGGTGGACTGGCCTCAAGGCCAAGAGGTTACTCGAATATGGCGATCCCGTCACTACATGGAGGGAAATGAAAACCCTCATGAGAAGGAGGTTCATACCAAAGCACTACAAGCATGAGCTTTACCAACAATTGCATAGCCTCTGACAAAATAGCCAGTCAGTGCACTAGTATCTCGCCGAATTTGAGACCCTCAAGATGCGTTGTGGCTTAGAAGAACCCGAGGAACAAGAAGTGGCTAGGTTCATTCGTGGACTTAATCGAGATATTGGCGATGTTGTGGAGTTGCAACAATTGGAAACCATGGATAAGGTCATCCAACTAGCAGCTCTCACCGTTGAAAGGCAACTCAAGAGAAATAAAGCAAGTCATTATCCTTCTAAATTCACATCTAGACCCCAAAATTTCAACAAGACTACCACTACTACAAGCAATGATGACAAAAAGACCTTTTAACCATAATTGGCCCACTAAGGGAGTTAGTAGTTTGACAAAGCCCGTAGATAGTTCGACAAAGCCCGTAGATAAGGCCCTAGTCAACAACTCCACTACTCAAAAGGCACGTGAAGTCCAATGCTACAAATGTTTGGGAAAAAACCATTATGCCAAAGAGCGCTCTAATAGAAGAGTAATGGTGATAAAGGAATCCACTAGCGAGTGGGAAAGCGAGGAAGACGATGGACAGTACGACATGGAAATAGGTGGGGAGATCAAAGAGGAGAGTGGCACCGATGGTGATGATTGTCCACCTCAAGATGGACCTTTACTCTTAGTAATTCGACGAGCACTTATAACCAAGGATACAATAGAGGACTGCCAAACGAAAAATATTTTTCATAGTCGTTGTGCAGTTAAGGAAAAAGTGTGTTCCCTTATAATTGATGGTGGAAGTTGCATGAATATTGCTTCGCAAGAAATGGTCAACAAGCTAGACTTGCAAACGGTCGAACACCCTCAACCATACAAGTTGAAATGGTTGAATGATAGAAATGGTATAAAGGTGAGCGAAAAACTAACCATTGATTTCACCATTGGCAAGTATAAGGACTCGGTCCTTTGCGATGTAATGCAAATGAAGGCGAGCCATCTTTTATTAGGACGGGCATGGCAATTCGACCGTAAGGTGACCCACGATGGGTTTCTCAACAAATACAATTTGGAGTTCAGAGGTAGAACAATTAAATTACTACCTATGACTCCTAAGCAACTAGCACTAAACGAAGCAATCCGCAAAGGAGCAAACAGTAAGGAAACCTTTATGATGTCTAAACATGAGTTAAGAACCTAGTCCACACAATGACACTCCGACATCAATTGGTATCAAAACCTTTTTTTTAAGTAGTATCTGCTCCGTGACCTTCAATAATAACCAACGAACTTTGGAAAGAAGCGGTGGATGAAATAGGGAAGCCTTACCTCTTGAATGAAGAGTCAATCTGGCATTTGCCCTATCAAGGCAAGAAGAATTTTTGTGGGGAGAGCATCTTTGGGATTGGTAATATGATCATTAGTCCATTGTATTCCGCCCAAAGAGTTGATGATTGGTTCACTATTTTTAAAGGACTAGCCCAGTGGTTAAAATGGTATAAGGAAGATATCTCACATGTAGAATTCTGCTACTGTCGAAACCTTCACTCCACCACCCAAAAAACGTCATTCGACGTAGTTTTTGAATTTTATTGTAATATCCGATTTTTTGGATTTTCAGATTTTCCGTTATACAAGGTTATATTCATAAATATATTAAATTAAGCCCGGTTTGTGAACGGGAAGTTTTATTAGAACCCTAGTAATTTATTAGAATATTTGGAGAAATAAGGAAAATTTCGGAGAAACCAAATCGATCAGCGAAATAACTAAATGAGTAAATAATTGAGAAAAAGGCAAAATAGTAATTTGCAATGTTAAATTTTAATAAAAGCCAAAATACCCCCCCCCCCCCCCCCCCCCTCGTGAAACCCTTCTGCAGAATCAATTCCTCCCTCACCCCCCCAACCCCCCTCAACGATTTTCACGCTTCTCCCACAACGACTTCAATCGGCCGATTCTCCTCCTCCAATCAACGATTTTCCTTCCTGTTTTCTTCTGCAATCACAACTCTAGGTAAGATTCTAGCATTTTGGACGTTTAGTTTCTGATTTTCCTTCCGATTTAGGGTTTGTTGAATTTGTAGGTTATGTTGGAAATCGTTAGTTTTGACATATTAACGACCATTGATGGTGAAATTGTAGTGATTATCGATAGTTAAGGAGAAGGAATGCATAGTGATCGATTATTGGTTTGAAATCAGGTGGTTTAAATGTATAAACACCATTGATGCTTGGGTAATGAAATTGTGAGCGCGAATTGCTCGATGAAATGCTCGAGAGAGGTAAATTGAGATTTTTAGAAAATTGCCTTAACTAGGAGTTTCGTTTAGCTTTGGAAATTGTTTACTTAGGATCGGTTTTAATGCCTAGAATTGTGAAATTGTCCTAGGTGAACGAAGCAAAATCAAAGATTTTCAAGGCTTAATTGCGACAGACACAAGGTTATTTCTCATGACTTACTGTGGCCGATAGGCCTACACTATGTCAGTTTTGCTTGTCGAGGAAATTTGGTGCAATGAATGTTTATATGCTTATAGATGGGTAGCCTAGGTTTAGTTATTTTATAGGTTACGTTTATGTGTTGTTTTGATAATACTCACGTTCTTTATGCTTATGTTATGCATTTCAATTGTCCATGCATCATTATTTTACAAAATGACATGAAAAGGAATTTATACATTGATTTCATGAAAAGGAAATGTAAGTAATGAAAGTATCATGTAAACAACCCCCATGGTGGTTATTGGGGAGAGGTTCAGACCGGGCGTTCTGTGTTGAGCAGATTTTCTTTCCTTCATATGGTGCGGGCTATCTAACCGCTTGATGTGCCTTATCCATCTACCAAGTGATGGCCCGATAACCAAAGACTGTCACGAACTGAAAAATGAATGAATGGACTGAATTCATAAAATTGCATATGCACGGTCATGCATTGTCATTTACGTATAACTTACTGAGTTTTACATCATAGGCGTATCTATGGTGTAGGTGAACTTGAGGAAGGTGAAGAAGACATTCCCCTACAAGATGAACGTACAGACTGAAGAAGAATGCCTGTGGGAGAATGCTGTGTAGTTGGAGCGATTTTGACCCGTGGGAACAAACGTATAGGTATTTTGGGTATATTAGGTGGAAATGATATGGAAAATGTATAGAGAACTTATTTTAGGGTGATTAGCAACTAGCTTGAACAGATTAATGTGGATAATGATTTTCTGGATGGTTTTATAGATGGGTTTACCTTTTTGATGATTTTATGAGTTTCTGTTGCGTATGTTTATGGTTAATGATATAGGTTAGGTTTTGGGTCGGATTTGATGATATGAGTACGTATATTCGCATGTGAATGTGGTGTGTTAGGTGGAGACAGATATGGATGAATTGAGGAATTTATATTGATGTGTTTTTAGGTGAAAAGGTGGAGAAATTGGTAGAGGAGAGGAGAAGGAAGGTGGAGGCGCGCTGGGCGCGCAGCTGGGCACGTATGGCGCGCGCAGGGTGGCCAAGAGCCAAACGATCGGCCCTTGGAGCCGATCGATCGGCAAATGCTCTGGAAAAATTGATGAAATCCAAAGAGATCGCCGATTGATCGACGCCCATGGCCGATCGATCGGCAAAGTACTATTCATTCTGGTAAAAATCCAGAGCAATCGCTGATCGATCTGCTCGCCAGCCGATCAATCGACCTTCGCTGGGCGCTCGGCGCTCGGTGGGGGTAGGCACGCGGTGAGGCGCGGGGTGTAACGACCCCTTTTCCCAGCAAGATATTATCTGCTCTGGGAATTGGACCGTAGCCCAATATCCTTCCCTCACGGCTTTGTTTGGCGAGGACTTCCCAGTCGGTCACCCAACCTGGTACTACTATCGCCGAAGCACTTTTAACTTCGGAGTTCTTATGGATCCGTTGTCAATTGTGCTCCAAAACGCGTCTTGCTTTCTTGGGAGGGTCTCTTTACATATGTTTCATTTCCACATACTTCCTAAGCGATGTGGGTTTGTGACGACCCCCTTTTTACGACCCGTCACCTTCCAGTTTGCCTGCGTGGACGTACCGCCATCCGGGTTCAGGTTCGTGCAGCCATTGTAAACATACTTACACATTCGGGTCATCACAATCAACCCCCCTCGGGGGCCCAACGTCCTCGTTGGCCACATTTTCAGTTGGGTACAGGCTCTGATACCATTTGTAACGACACATTTTCCCAGCAAGATATTGTCCGCTCTGGGGATTGGGTCGTAGCTCAATATCTTCCCCTCACGACTTTGTTTGGCGAGGACTTCCCAGTCGGTCACCCAACCTGGTACTACTCTCGCCGAAGCACTTTTAACTTCAAAGTTCTTGTGGGATCCGTTGCCAATTGTGCTCCAAAACCCGTCTTGCTATCTTGGGAGGGTCTTTTTACATATGTTTCATTTCCATATACTTCCCCAAGCTATGTAGGTTTGTGAAGACCCTCTTTTTACGACCCATCACCTTCTGGTTCGCCCGCGCGAACGTACCGCCATCTTGGTTCTGGTTCGTTCAGCCATCATACACATACTTATACATCCGGGTCATCACATGCATTAAGGCGCACGGCATGCGAGCGAGGGGCGTGCGCACAGAATGCTGGGCGCACCCCATGCATGCCACCTCACATGTTTTGATGTCCTAAGCCTCAATTGATGTTTTCCAATCTTAGACGAATCGTTTTAAATACGTTTTAAGTTAGACCCCAAATGTTGATAAAGGAGGATCGATAGGCTAAGTCCATTCTTTGTTATGTTAAAGAGAAAAATGAAAAATTTTACGTGAATAAATGAGGTTAAATGAAATGTAAGTCACGGCTAGGCCGTGGCGGCCCTGACGGGATCGGGGTCGCACATTTATCCTCCCATCCTTACCAACAAACTCTGTGGAAAGACCGACCACCCACCCACCCAAAATTTGGAAGTTATATCAACAATGCTATTGGTGGTTGAAAGGATTTCAACTCTACACCTTAATGGAGGACTACACCCTCATCATGTTCAAGTTTAATATCTTAGCGAGTTTAGTTGAGACCCTTGGTACTAATTCTGGAGAGAGCATCATCTAAAAGAAGTTAACCAATGGATTTGAGGCCAAATCCTCAAATCACCTGGAGAGGATGACATGCCTAGGGGCCAAATCACATGAAAATCCGATAAAGACTCAAATTTTATTTATTTTTTCTACTCATTATGTGTTCTCTTTTGCAGGTGTGAATCTATGGGAGGAATGCACATGTAAAGCTTGCTTGACGGACATGGATCACCCCCTTCACCTTCTAACATGGAGTACCTTCTTGAAGAGCTTGGACTACCATGAAGAAATCATTAAAGCACCAGCTAGAGTATCAAAAGCCAGAATTTGTCTTCCGGGAGACAACTCCATGTAATTTTAGCTTTTTTTCTATTTTGTTTTTATTTGGCAAACTCTAGATCATTAGTTAGAATTTTATCACCATTTAGACTTAGTCACATATGGTGGCTTGATTGAGGTAACCACCACTTGGCCCATTGTGGAGGTATCACATGACCATCACTACTTGACCCATTACTAGTTCCATTTGGAGACATAACTTGGAGCTTCACTTGGCACCTTTTGGAGACATCACTTGGCATATTTGGACTCATCACTTGGAGGATCACTTGGAACATTTGGAGGCACCACTCTAGGAGGCACATTCAGCCCACTCTTTTGGAGTTTCATTTTCGGCCTAAGGGAAGCCCAAGCTTGCATTTTCAACCTTGCAATCACATGTTAGTGAGCTCATGGATGGATGACTTGTCGCCATACCCACCATGAATCACTTTTGGGGTGGCCCATCTTTCCACCATTGGATTGTTGCTTGTTGGATTTGATCTTGACCATCCACTTCCTTTTTGTCATTCATGGCCTTCATTACATCTTACTTTTGGAAACCTTAATCTAGCCTAGGTCTCTATATATAACCTACTCTTTGTAATGGTTAAAAACTTTTTGCCAAATTTGAATAGAATTTTTTTTCCCTTTTGAGCATTGCTATTAGAGTCCACGGTTTGTGCCAAAACCGTGAAGGAATGAGATCTCCATTGATATCCAAGCCCAAAGGCGCTTGAATATCTCTTACCCTTCTTCTTCATCTCTCTTTGGAGAGCATATAGGTTGAAGAAGGCAAACCTTTCCCAAGGTGGTTGGTGTTTCCTTTGGGAAAACACTTTTGCCTCAAAGCAAAACATAAGATAGCTTTAGGGGCCTCCAAGGGGCTATCCTTCACCACAATTTTTCATCCATTTTTGTTCATCTTTTTGCATTGCCATTGTCACAACTTTTCTTCCTCACACACTCCTCTACATTTCATCTTGTTATTACATTTCATTTTGACCTCATCTTCATCCTCAGTTTTGCACAAATCTGAGAGCACACTATCACCCGAGCACCTTTAGTTCTTTGTGGGTTTTGAGCTAACTCTTTTTGGGGCTTGGCTCATCAATTTGTTGAAGAGTATTTGATCGAGTTCGAGACACTCAAGATTATGAGTGGCTTAGAGGAACCCAAAAAGCAAGTCATTGCACGATTCATAAGGGTTTGAAACGAGATATTGGTAATGTGGTAGAGCTATAGACATTGGAGACCATGGATGGGGTTGTCCAACTTGCCTTGAAAGTGGAGAGGCAAGAGAAGAGAAAAGGGAAGTCGGTTGGCAATCAATTTCCTCTTAACACCGAGAGCTCTTTCAAGCCCACCCCTTAAGGTGGTTGAGGAGAAACCAAACCAAAGGAGTTGGCCTACAAAGAACCTTGAAGACAAGAAGGTGGATGAAGTCAATCGGCCAAGAGCAAGATAGATCAAGTGTTTTAAGTGCCTTGGATTGGGACACATTGCTTCTCAATGTCCCAATAAAAGAGTTATGATTCTTAGAGAGGGCACCAATAAAGTGGTGAACGAAGATGAACAAGTAGAAGGGTCTAGTGAAGACCTTAAACCTCAAGAGGAAGTCTATCATGCTCAAGAGGGGTCCTCTTTTGATGGTTATACGTAGAGCCCTTACAATGTAAACCAACAATGAGGATTACCAAAAAGAGAACCTTTTTCCACAGTAGATGTCTAATCAAGGAGAATGTTTGTTCTCTCATCATTGATAGGGGAAGTTGTATCAACATAGCATCTTGTGACCTCGTGGATAACTTAGGTTTAGAGGCTACCCCTCATCCTAATCCCTAAAAGATAGGATGATTGAATGACAAAGAAAGGGTTGTAGTCATC
Source organism: Begonia masoniana (assembly GCA_022432975.1). Taxonomy (NCBI): domain Eukaryota; kingdom Viridiplantae; phylum Streptophyta; class Magnoliopsida; order Cucurbitales; family Begoniaceae; genus Begonia; species Begonia masoniana. Next base: position 13,551,682 of record CM039512.1, on the reverse strand, counting down.
AAACAAGTGAGCATTGACTTTTCCATTGGGGGGATACAAGGACAAAGTCCTTTTTGATGTGGTGCCAATGAGTGCTAGCCGCCTATTATTAGGAAGGTATTCACAATTTGATAGAAAAGTGTCCCAGGATAGGTACTCAAATTGTTATTCATTTAGGTTTGGAGAGAAATTGATCAAGTTAGCCCCACTTAAACTAGAACAAGTGGCTCAAGATGAGGAATTGAGGAGGAACGGAAAGGAAAAGTCCAGCCTCCTCATGGCCAAGAAGGAGATAGGCAAACATTTTTTTAATGAGAATCCTTTAACCCCCATAATGTTACAAGAACCTGAGATTCCATGGGAGGAACCAACACTAGTGAGTCAAAAGACAAAGGTACATATGGAGGAATTAATTGAAAGCCGGATCGCCAATCACATAACCCTCAACTCTAGGACTCCGAGCTCTATGCTAGAAGACTTATTGGGAGAGCTTAGTGATGCATCACTCTTCTCCAAGATAGGCTTGAAGGTAAGTTTCCACCAAGTAGGAGAGAAAGAAGAAGAAGAGAGCAACCATTTGGATTTGAGGTCAAATCCTCAATCACCCGGGGAGGATGATGTGCCAAGGGAGACCTTCACTCTACCTCGGTCAAGTCCTTGACCGAGCCTTTATCTAATGTGTTTGATCACTTTGTAGATGATGAATTGGGATACTAAGTGAAGTTAAAGTATAACCTTCAAGACAAGAATTGGGAACTAATGAGAAGGCTCAACCAAACTAAGGGAGAGGAAGATCCCAAGGTGATGAGCATGGTGGCTGTCATGCATGGCGCAGCCATCAAGAAGAGATAAAGAATGACAAGTTGAAGCATTACAATGAGCAAATGAGGTCAAAGCCAGATGCTCAAGACATGGAGAGCTCAAACCACTTGATGTGATATGGGGGCCCGTTACTCAAACCAATGCCCAAGCTATGTTTATACATTCTACTTACAAGTTTCCTTCTTTTGTAGGAGATGATGTCATCAATGGCTTGGATGGAAAACTAGCACAAGACATGACTCAACCTTGCATGGAAAGCAAGGATGAAGATACTCAAAGAACAAGAGGGAATTTGTCTTCCCAATGGACAAATTAATGTAACCATGTTTTTTTCATACTTTTGTATTTTGTTGGCAAATTTTAGTCTTTTTGTAATCGACAAACATCAGCCTTATAATTGCATGCATGCATTAGATGAATGTTAGGACTAGATTGTGTGGTAGGTTAGATGGTGGCTTTGATTTGGTAGTGCAAAATTAGCACAAAAGAGGCTACACTACTCGGCCAACCAAAGAGGCACACTCAAGGCCCAAACCTATGCACACTTGACTTCCAACTCCTCTTTTGCATTGATTGATGACTTGACCACATGGAAGACGTCAAGGAGGAATGCCATAGAAGGTGACATGGCAACGAAGCTTCTTGTTTAGATTTTTCAAAGTAAAAGGAGGGAGCTTACAAAGGGAAATATCACACTCCATTGCAAGCTCTCTCCTTTTACTTTGAAAAATTTGAACAAGAAGCTTCCTTGCCATGTAACCCTTCTATGGCACGCCTACTTGAAATCTTCCATGTGGTCAAGTCATCAATCCATGCAAAAGAGAGTTGGAAGTCAAGTATGCATGTGTTTGGGCCTTGAGTGTGCATCTTTGGTTGGCTGAGTAGTGTAGCCTCTTTTGTGCTAATTTTGCACAACCAAATCCAAGCCACCATCTAACTTAACCACACAATCTAGTCTTAACATTCATCTAATTCATGCATGCAATTATAAGGCTAATGTTTGCCAATTACAAAAAGGGTAGAGTTTGCCAACAAAATACAAAAGTATGAAGAAAACATGGTTACATTAATTTGTCCATTGGGAAAACAAATTCCCTCTTGATCTTTGAGCATCTTTATCCATGCTTTCCATGCAAGGTTGGGCCATGTCTTGTGCTAGTTTTCCATCCAAGCCAATGTGCATGGACCAGGTGAGTAGGGATGCAGCTCCGTGGACCGCTCGTCGGGCCTGATAAGTGGTGGTATCACACCCTTCTCAAAGGAACCGTACGTGACAATCTCACGTCATACGGCTCCGTCTTGTAAGTGGAATGTATAAACATAGCTTGAGCCTTGGTTTGAGTAATGGGCTCCCATATCACATTATCCTCTCCGGGTGATTGAAGATTTGACCTCAAATCTAATGGTTGGCCTGGTTAAAAATCTTCTTCTACCCATTTATATTTGTAGACTTGCCATGCAAGTGGTTTGTGGCCACGCAATGTATGAGGGTTAACATATCCTACCCCTTTGGTTTCCTTAAGCTTTTATTCTTGGCTAGATATTACTTTAAGTTTCTCAAACCCTTTATGACTTTTGGGCCTTGATCCTCTTGGGCCTCTAAGTGTGGCACCTACAAAGAAGGTATGCTCATTGGGTATAAAATTGGGCCAAAGGCTTGGTCTAATTTGGGGAATGGCTTTTGTGGGCTTATCATACCACCCAATTCTAAAAATCCAAGAAAGTAAGTCATTCAATGAAATGCATTGCCTTAAAACAAATACTAACTCATTGTCTATCAATAATGGTCGATTGAAACTATAATCAAAGGAGTTAATCTTATATTCAGATTGGTCTATCTTAAGGACTTCTGCCCTTTCTCTTACTTAAATATCCCTTTGTTCTTCATCTCCAAATAGTGGTCATCTTTGGGATTGAAGTTTAAATTCTTCCTCAATAAGAAGTCTACTATTACTCCAATTCATACTCTAGGGAGCTCAAATATATCATAGGTTTAAGTTACTCCAATTTTCTCTTTCCTAAGTGGAAGCCTATGGTCAACAATCACTAAGGTAGACTCATATTTCTCAATTTGACTCACTAAATAATCGACTACTAAGGAAAAAATTGAGTCACTAAGCATAATGATAAACAATTTTAATCCATTGAGCCACCACTAAACAGTTTGAGCATAATATTCCAAAAATTTCTCATAGATTATCCTTCTTAGGTTTAGCTCAATCCTAAAGTGTAATTCACCAAAATTTGAGATACGCTCTAAAAATCCTAAGTGGTGTGGCATGGATACCTCATCATAAAAGGGATTCTCAAATAAAAGATTTTCAAAATCAATGGGTTTACTAAGATGTAATCCTATTATGGCATGGTGTAAGTTTTCCTCCCCTCGGTCCATAGGTTTAGGAGGGTTTGGTTTCATCAATTGGAAGGGCAATTCTTCAATTTGTTTATCCCCAATCATGTTGCAAATGAAAGGCTCTAATGTTATGCCCCGTAGGCCCATTACACGATCCCAGGCTCGAATCCACAATTTCACTAATACACTTGTCTCTTTTGCAGGTCATGGTTCGTGTGAAGACTTGGGGGACACCGTGAGTGACTTGAAGTGGGAGATTAAAGCTGGGGACGTTCACCAACCAAAGCACCTCATCATGTGGAAGGACTAACGCTCACATGGGAATTTGTCTTCCCGAGCTTTGATATTTGTAATATTTTTATTTAAGACTTATTGGCAAATGTTGGCCTTTATGTTTAAATTATTTATATGCATGCATATTAGGCATTTTAGGATTAGATGAATGTTAGGATTAGTTGGTAGTTTGGTTTATGCTTGGCCCACTTGAAGTCGAAGACAAGCCCAAATGATGACCCAAATGAAGGCCCAACCCTTTCAAAGCCCATGTCTTCCACCAATAGGTCTATAAATTCATGGTATTGTTGTTTGTAACCTTTTTGGCTGGTTTTTTATGAGCATCCACGGATTTACCTTCTCTTAATAGAAGAAGCTTGGAGCAAGAAGCACCAAGGTAAGCTCGGTTGACAACAACCGAGGGGTTGCGCCCCAGAGACCGATCTTCAAGCTTGGTAGCTTGTAAGAACGGATTTGCCATCTTTTTCTCCACGGATTTGCCTTAACCTAACCCTTATTTTCCCATATATTTTTTTATCCTTATAAATTTCGTAACATTTAAGCGGAATTTAAATCTAGGACTAAATCGTTATAAATTATTCGTAACAAATTTAAAACCAATTAAAAGAAACATAAACCGTTTGATTAAAACTTAAAACAATAAATTAAAACAATTAAAACTAATAAAAATCAATCAGGTAGGCAAATGGAGGGCAAAAAGGGACAATGTCCCGAAATATAAGGGGGCGCTCGATCGGCCCTTAAACAGCCGACCGAACGGCCCCAAGGCAGCCGACCCGTCGCCCCTTGTTCTGCGATCGGTCGGCTGCCGTTCTGGAAAATTTCCAGAACGCAGCTCCAACTCTCTGGAATTCCAGAGAGTTTAGCGTTCGATCCCCCATCCTTCTGCGATCGAACGCCTCCCTTTTTTTCTTTTTCCCTTCCTTCTTTCTTTCTTTCCTTCTTCGTTACCCTGCACACTCCAATCACACTACTTCACAATTTCTTTAACCTCCATTTCAATACCAACTTAACCTATCGAAATTTCCTCAACATACATCACTCAAACCAGATCAAGATACATTTAAAACATAACCAAATTTCATAAAAACGAACCAAGTGATTCCGTTTAAAAGTTTAACATTTCCTCTTGTTTGAAAACGTCAAAACATTACAAAATACTTTCAATTTTCCAAAAAAAAAACACTATATATTATCTATTCAGATCCAAACATTCTAAAATGTTTAACTATAAAATTTCCTATATTCTATCTATCAATTCCCAAAACGTTTACCTATGTCCCCACGGGTCAAAATGACGCACCGACTACCAGCGCACTCCCACGGGCCATCCTCCTTCAACGTGTTCATACTTCAGGCGGAGGGACGTCTTCCTCACTTGTCTCAAAATCACCTACACCATAGAATTAAACACGTGAGCTAGAGGCTCAGTAAATCTAAGTGAATGCACGTGGATGCTAATGTTATGCATGTACAGTTCATAAATCATGCGTCCTACCTTTTCGCTATTCATTTCATTTACGTCACTGGGGCTTTTGTCTCACTAGATAGGAGCGGCACATCCGGCGATTGGATAGCCCCTCGTATCTAACCGGGAGGAAGACATGCTTCACCTGACAGCCATGTCTGAACCACCGCAACCGACGTGACCATCATTGCATTCGTTACCTTTTAGTTTTGTAAAAACATGCATAGAAATTCCTTTTCATGCTCTTTTCGAAAACAATGATGCGTGAACAATTATTATGCCATGAACGAAATATAAACAAATAAAAACATACAAACCATAAACTTAACAATTAACAACCTAACTAAATCTAAAACTAACTACCCGTTCTAGTTACCCAACACAACAAACATCTCCAATTCCTCGATCGACATAGTCTTATGGTGTAGGCCAATCGGCCATACAAAATCACATAGACTTACCTCGCGTCCGTTGCACACTGAGCTCCGTCCACGAGCGTTGTTCACCTAAGGCAATTCACAATAAATCGTGATTAAACCAATTCTAAACTATCGAGTTTAGAAAATTACAAACTCCTAGCTAAAGAAAATCTCCTAAACTCTAAAACTTCTCGTTGAGGCATTTTATTGAGCAACTTATGCTCATTCTTCACAAAAGTCCATTAATGGAGATCTCACAAAGCTCCAAACCTGACTTTTCAACCCAAACTTCGAATATACTTTATATTTCACCAAATAACGCTCAATAATCGTAATTACAACCCTATCTAACGTTTTCTAATAAAACCCAACTATTTTCAACACAACCCTAACGAACCCTAACCGTTTTCAACCCTAGAAATCGAAATCTAACACTCCAAAAGTTAAACCCTTACCTAGGGAGCGAAGAAGACAGAGAAACGTGAAGAGTCACCGGAGTTTGGAGGGACGTCGGCTGGCGTTTGAAGGAGATCGCCGTTGAGAGAGAGAATGTCGCGCGATGAGGGTTGAGAGAAAGGGAAATCGCGTGGGTGAGAGGGGAAAATGAAGGAGTTTGTATTTTTATTAAAATTTTGGTTTGCCAATTACTAAATTGCCCTTCCTTTTGATTTCTATTTGTTTCGTTAGTTATTTCGTTATTTAACTAACGATTCGTTTTCTCCAAATTTTCATATTTCACCATAAATTCTAATTTATTATTATGGCTTCATTAAAATTTTCCGTTCGCAAAACAGACTTAATTTGACGTATTTACAAAAATGTCGTTTATATTAGAATAAAACTAAATCCCGTAAAGCTGGGTGTTACACCGATTTCATGAATCGAGTTCTCTTCATTGGAAGAAAACTTTTGCCAAATGCTCTATAATAGCACTCATTGGCCAATTCTCAGAAATATTCAATAACTCCTTCATATCAACGAATCTGGACCAAAAATTTCACCAGCACACACCTCACTCACTACACAATACCCAACTAAAATTTTGTTACATTTCGAGCACGTTTGGTATTTCGTTTGCGTTCTGATTTCTCGAATTTGTCGATTTTGTGTCACCAGGGAACTAACAATCTCCTTCGAGTTCTTGAGGCATATTTGTAGGTCGGAGCCCAACATTTGGTATCAGAGCTTGGATAGCTCTCTTGGGGTGAGGGAAACCAGGTTGGTTTGGTTTTCCAAACCCATTTGGTTGCCCAAAACTGAGGGCATAAAAACCGGTTTCCTGTTCTTCTTATTCTGGTTTGGTGTTCTTGCTGTTTTTTCTTCTTCTCGTTTTGTTTTCTTCCAGAAATGATTTTCAGAACGTTTTGTTAGTTGTCTGCAGAGTTGAGCACGAGTTTCTAAAATTTTTGTTCATCATTTTTGTGCCGGATTTGCTGGTTTGAGTTACTATTTTTCAAAAGTAAAAACTAGAAAACGGTTTTGTGTAGAGTGTTTAGTTTCGTTGTTTTAAAACCGATTTCCAGCACTGAAATATATCTATTATTGTGTATTTATCCTTCCAGCATGAGTATAAACTTGTTGACATTGTGAGCATGAAAATTTACTTGTTGGAATCGTGATTTGAATCTGCTGTTTTCAAAATTAAAAAAAATAAAAAAAAACCAGAAAAGTTCACCTTTCTGCTCTTGCTGTTAGCTGTTGTTCTTTGCTGTACCACTTGTTGTCTGTACATTTTCTCTACATAACTTTTGCTCAGACATGTTTATCTACCTGTTATAATCAGTGTTTAAAAGGAAGAACATATTATAATCGATTTGTTTGCTGTTGCATTGCAAGAAAACTGAGCTGTTGTTTTGCTTTTAGTGTTCTGTTTTGTTCTGGATTGCTGCTGTTTGTTCTTTTCAAATTTGAGCTTATGTGTAGTAGCTATTGTTTAGTACTTTAATCTGCAGAAGAGCATCTTCTTTTATATTTAAATTCTATTGGTAAAGTAAACGTTGCTCAAATGAGTAAAAGCTAATTAAAGTGCATAACCTAAACTAAGTCCTACTTTTGGTGTTGCTTTATTTCGCTTTCACTACATGCTAGGATGAGATTTAATTAAAACATTCTGTTGTTAATATAATTGGTTGCAAGATAATCAAGTTTGGAATATATACTAAGTTCACTAAGGTGTTACAAAGAGCATGCACGAATCGATTGTTATCATTTAGTTGGTTTAAAACTTGTTAGTTAGTGAATTTAATCTTTCCCGCTTAAAATAGTCATAACTTCGGCTACGAGTGTCAGATTTTGACGTGCCACCTGAAAAATCGAAGCTCTTTCAAAGCTCTACAACGATGTCATTCACTATGCTAGTTACACTCATGTTTTATTCCAAAAAAACGTCATCTAAGCCTTGAAAAATGTGTTTCAAAATTCTAGGTTTGAATTCTAGTTAGGTTCACTACCTTTTCCTTTCCTATCACTTAGGGTCTACTTAAACCTAATTAAAATTTTCCTTCCTAAAATTTTAGAAATCAAATGAATGAAGACTAGAAGCATAATTAATCGGGAGCCAAACCAAGATATGAATCAAGAACCGAACCAGGGCAAGGACCTTCCCTAACTCAAGACTCACACCCCTCAAGAAGGAGAGTCTAGCATGCAAGGGTAATTAGATGGTCTTAGCGGAAAAGTTAACCGTATAGACCAATAACTAAAAGACTTAACCCTTGGCATGAAACACATCATGGAAGTCCTTAATATGAGAATTCCAAATGAAGCGTCCCGAGAACCCCCACCTAGATTTAGACCTAGAAATCCTAGGAGATGATTTCAAGAGCTAGCTCCCACCTCAGATGAAGAAAGACCTGAGTATCCTAGGAGAAGAAACCCGCTTTATGAGGAGGAGGAAGAATGGACCTTAGATAAAGAAGAAATTTTCCGCCCAAGTAGATGAAAGGACTACAAGGACCTTAGAAATGTCAAGCTACATATACCACCATTTGATGTAACATGCGATGGAGATACCTTTCTAGAATGGATTGATAAGGTCGAGAAGGTCTTCGATTATTATGAGTATTCTGATAAAGTAAAGATCCAGTTAGTATCCGTTGAGCTATCGGGATATGCGGCCCTCTGGTGGTCCAATATTAAGCTCCAAAGACGAAGGATAGGAGATACTTCCATTACTACATGGAGAGCAATGAAGTTACTTATGACTAAGAGGTTCATACCCAACCATTACCGACAAGATCTATTCCTTCAAATCCAAAACCTACGACAAGGAACTCGATCCGTTAAAGCTTACCTTGCCGAATTTGAAACTTTAAGGATACGAGTAGATATGGAAGAACCTGAGGAGCAAGTTATTGCTAGATTCATTTGAGGATTGAATAGGGATAAAGGAGATCCAGTTGAAATACACCCGGCAGAGTCCTTAGATGCAATAGTTCATATGGCCATGACGATTGAGCGACAGCTCAATAGAAAGAGAAAATCCACCTACCCTCCTAAGTTTACCACAACATTCCTCCTAAAGTCACCCCTAAGCCACCCGAGCCAATCAAGCCCTTTGAAAAGGCTGGAGGAAAGAAGCCTTTTAACCATAGTTGGCCACTTAAGGAATCCAGTAGCAAAATCTTAGTCGATAAAGCCAACCCACCTAGAGCTAGAGAAATCAAGTGCTATAAATATCACAGTCTGGGTCATTACATGGCTCAATATCCGAATCGACGAGTGATGATTATCAAGGAAGATACGGGAGAAGTTGAGAGCGAGGATGACCACGAGGTAGGAGTAGATGACAAAGATGTCGAGGAGAGTGACACTGAGGAAGAAGTCGTACGCCCTCCTGAGGAACCCTTACTGATGGTTAGGAGACGAGTCCTCGTGACTAAGAGCTCAGGAGAGGATTGTCAATGTGAGAACATCTTCCATAGTAAGTGCCTCATCAAGGATAAGTTATGCTCTTTAATTATAGACGGAGGAAGTTGTGCCAACATGGCATCTGACGAGTTAGTCCAGAAGTTAGGATTAGAGATGACTACACATCCCCACCCTTACAAGTTACGATTCTTAGATGATAGGAATGATGTCGAGGTCTCTCGACAAGTGAGAGTAGATTTTGCTATGGGAAGATATCAAGATTCTGTTTTATGCGATGTCGTGCCCATGAGTGCCAGCTATTTGCTTCTTGGACGACCCTGGCAATTTGATGTAGTGTGCACCACGAAGGATGTTCCAACTACTTTTCCCTTAAGTTTGGTGGTAAGACAATTAAGTTAGCACCCTTGACCCCCGAGGAAATATCAAAAAACGATGCTGCTAGAAAAGAAGCAAAGAATAAAGCCAATCTATATATGACTAGATCAGAGATAGAGGCATCAATGCTTCGAGAAGATACAATGATCCTAATATTATTCCGAGATAGAGTTATAGAGCTAGAAGTAATCCCTGACCCCGTAAAGAAATTACTCAATCAATTCCAAGACGTGTTTCTTGAGGAATTACCCCAAGGATTACAACCTCTGCGTGGTATAGAACATCAAATTGACCTCATCCCCGGAGCCACACTACCTAATAGACTGGCCTATAGAATGAACCCCGAGGAGACCAAGAAACTTCAAGATCAAGTTTAAGAATTATTGGATAAATGATACATACGAGAGTCCATAAGTCCCTGTGCAGTTCCCTCACTTCTGGTACCTAAGAAAGACGGCACAATGAGGATGTGCGTTGATAGCCGAGCCATGAATCAAATTACCATAAAATATAGATACCCTATTCCTAGGCTCGAGGATATGTTGGATGAGCTCAGTGGAGACTCTGTATTTTCTAAAGTGGACCTTAAGAGTGGTTACCACCAGATAAGAATGAAAGAATGTGACGAGTGGAAGACGGCCTTCAAGACTAAGTACGGGTTTTTTGAGTGGATGGTGATGCTCTTCGGGTTATCTAACACGCCCAGCATTTTCATGAGACTCATGCACCACGTGCTAAAAGATTTCCTAGAAAAATTTATTGTTGTCTATTTTGACGATATTTTAGTGTATAGTCTAGACCTTCCACAACACCTCAACCATCTTAATATACTTTTCCAAGCCCTCCGAAAAGCTCAATTATTTAGAAATTTAAGCAAATGCTCATTCGCGCAAGACAAGGTTTATTTCTTAGGGTTTGTCATTTCTAAAGATGGCATGGAAGCTGATTTTGACAAGATCAAGGCCATTAAGGATTGGCCTATCCCCAACTCTATAACCAAAGTATGTAGCTTCCATGGTCTGGCCTCTTTTTATAGGAGGTTCATAAAAGACTTTAACTCAATAGTCTCACCGCTCACTGATTGCACTAAGAAAGGGAAAGAGTTTACTTGGACCCGGCTTGCCAAAAGAGCTTTGAGCTAATCAAGGACAAACTATGTCACTCGCCAGTGTTAGTGCACCGCGATTTTAACAAAGTATTTGAAATTAAGAGTGGTGTTTCCAGGGTTGACATTGGAGCCGTACTCATGCAAGAGGAGAAACTCATTGCATACTTTAGTGAGAAACTAAAAGGAGCCGTGCTCAATTACTCCACGTATGATAAAGAATTTTATGCCGTTATTAGAGCACTAGCAACATTACCTCTTTTCACGAGAATTTGTTATCAATACTGACCATCAAGCTTTACGATATATCAAGGGTCAGCACAAGTTAAACAAGAGGCATGCTAAGTGTGTAGAATTCTTGGAGAGGTTTCCGTACATTCTGAAGTATGTGAAAGGGGAAAATAATGTATGCACTTTCGAGGAAAAGCATTCTTCTTACCGAGTTAGGGACTCGATTCTTTAGATTTGAATGGATCAAGCATAATTACGAATTTGACCCTGACTTCGGGTCTTATTACACCAAGTGCAAGGAAAAGGCCGAAGGAGAATATCGACTTATGGACGACTATTTATTGAGAGCGAGAAAATTATGTATTCTGCAAGGAAACTTAAGGCAATGTCTTGTAAAAGAAGCCCATTGTGGAGGATTAGTGAGTCATTTCAGGAAGAAGAAGACCATCAATATGCTTAAGGAACACTTATATTGGCCACATATGAAAAGAGACGTGCATTGCTTGGTGGAGACATGCGTCGTGTGCAAGAAAGCCAAGAGTAAGGTTCTACCACAAGGCTTATACATGCCCTTACCCGTTCCCTCGCACCCTTGGACTGAAGTTAGTATGGACTTCGTTTTGGGATTGCCACGAACTGTTCGTAATAAGGATTCGATCATGGTGGTGGTGGATCGTTTATCTAAGATGGCACATTTCATTCCTTGTGCAAAAACGGATGACGCCTTCTTTATAACTGACCTGTTTTTCAAAGAAATCGTTCACTTGCATGGCATACCGCATTCCATAGTGTCGGACTAGGACACTAAATTTTTAAGCGCCTTCTGGACCACTTAGTGGAAGAAATTGGGGACAAAGCTGTGTTTTAGCACATCTTTTCAGCCCCAAACTGATGGGCAAACGAAGTTGTTAATAGAACCTTAGGCTCCTTCTTACGTAGTATTGTAGGTAAGAAACTATCCAGTTGGGATGTCGTCCTTCTTGAATTGGAATTTGCTTACCCTTCATTCCACTACTGAGCAATCGCCCTTTAAGGTTGCCTATGGGTTTAATCCTTGTACACCGTTGGACCTTATTCATTTGCCATTTACTGAACTAGCCAACCCATCAGGAGCGAGCAAGGCTGAACAGTAAGAAATTACATGAGAGCGTGCGTCAAGCCATCGAGAAGAGAAATGCGAGTGTGGCCAAACGAGTAAATAAAGGTCGAAAGGAAGTTATCTTCAACAAAGGAGATTTTGTTTGGTTGCACCTACGAAAAGATAGATTCCCCGACAAAAGGAAATCTAAGCTTCTTCCTCGTGCGGATGGACCCTTCAAGGTGTTGCAGCGGATCAATAACAACGCTTATAAGATTGAAGTACCTAGAGATTACGGAGTATCAGCAACATTCAATGTCATAGACCTATCTCCCTATATAAGCGATGACAAAAACTCCGAGGGGCCTGAATTAAAGGATTTGAGGTCAAATTCTCAATCATCTAGGGAGGATGTTGTGCCCCGTAGGCCCATTACACGATCCCAGGTCTGAGTCCACAATTTCACTAACACACTTGTCTCTTTTGCATGTCATGGTTCGTGTGAAGACTTGGAGGACACCGTGAGTGACTTGAAGTGGGAGATTAAAGCTGGGGACGTTTACCAACCAAAGAACCTCATCATGTGGAAGGACTAATGCTCACATGGGAATTTGTCTTCCCGAGCTTTGATATTTGTAATATTTTTATTTAAGACTTATTGGTAAACGTTGGCCTTCATGTTTAAACTTATTTATATGCATGCATATTAGGAATTTAATGATCAGATGAATGTTAGGATTAGTTGGTGGTTTGGTTTATGCTTGGCCCACTTGAAGTTGAAGACAAACCCAAATTATGGCCCAAATGAAAGCCCAACCCTTTCAAAGCCCAAGCCTTCCACCAATAGGTCTATAAATTCATGGTATTGGTGTTTGTAACCTTTTTGGCTGGTTTTTTTAGAGCATCCACGGATTTACCATCTCTCAATAGAAGAAGCTTGGAGTAAGAAGCACCAAGGTAAGCTCGATTGACAACAATTGAGGGGTTGCGCCTCCGAGACCGATCTTCAAGCTTGGTAGCTTGTAAGAACGGATTTGCCATCTTCTTCTCCACTCTTTTGAGAGCGGAAAACAGCAAGGAGTGGCTGTAACTGATTTCGTGAATCGAGTTCTCTTCATTGGAAGAACATGTTGACTTAAAGAGTGTTTAAGTCTAACGATATTTTTGATGATGTATTTGAAGTATAATTTGATTATGTTAAATATATGAGAATGATGAATTATGCATATTGAGTTTAATCTGTTGGTTAATAAATTGAATATTAATCTCATTATATGTTCTTCTATCTCATGTGGAAATGCCCTTTTGAAAAGGGTATTTTAGTAGTCTAACAAATGTGGTTAAGTGTTCAGGGCTTAATAGTTAAACATGGCTGAAAATGAAAAAGAAATTTACATCTACCGATGGCAATGTAAAGATTACTTCTGCCGGTAGCAAAACGACAAAAAAGCTACATATACCGCTGACGTTTCAAAGTCTTCCAAAGAGTACTTCTGCCGGTAGCAAAACGACAAAAAAAGCTACATATACCGCTGGTATTTCAAAGTCTTCTAAAGAGTACTTCTGCCGATAGCTACACGACAAAGATTACATTCTCTGATAGCTAGATGACAAAATTCAACATCCTTCGCTGGAGTTGTAACGAAGACTTCTACCGGTGAACAGCATCTCTAAGCAAAATCTTCAGAAGAATTCTAATGCTAAACAGTACCGGTTCAAGCAGTGTAGAGTAACATCTACCGATGGCGGTTCAGCGTTACAATGCCACATCTACCGATACCACTTCAGCGTTATAATGTCACATCTACCGATACCGGTTCAAGCATTATAAAGTCACATCTACCGATACCGGTTCAAGCAGAGTAAAGTCGCATCAACCGATGGCAGTTCAAGCATTTCAAAGGCAATATCTTCCGATGTACAGTATCTTCCGCCAGATTTTAAACATACCGCAAAGCTACAGTGACGTCGTCCAGAACTCAAACTCCAGAGCATTAATGGCGACGAGCAAATAACAACTTCAGAAAGCAACGGCTAGCTGTCTATGTATGGATGCTGCTCCAACTGTAATAAAATTTTCATATTCAGATAAGGAGCATTCAAGTCCAAGAGCCGATTGCAGACAGAGTATTTAAGCTAAGAAGATAGCTCAAAGAAACAACTTTTACAAAAATTCTTATTGAGCCCTAAAGAGCTGAAATCTTAATACTCTGTATTCTACATCTCTCTACTCTGTAACTTGAGATTCAATCTTTGAGAGAGTGTAGTTTGTGCTGAAATCTACAAACTTACGATTGTGTAAAAGGCAGTGGATTGTCGCCCGTGAAGAACAATCCGGTTGTTGTAAAAGGCTGTAGATCGACGCCCGTGAAATGCGATCTGTTTATTCTCTGAGGAAAAGGAAAGGATCTTCAAGGGGGAAACCTTGAAGCGTGGACGTAGGCAGGTTTTGGCTGAACCACGTAAAAACTCTGGTGTTATTGTTTCTCTCTCTCTTTACTTTTATTGCTTGTGTGTTTACTATAAATCGAGTTATCGCATACCTGAGAGAAAGCAACTAGATTAAGAAAACAAATTTAAAAAGTCTAATTCACCCCCCTCTTAGACAATATCGATCCTACAATTTGTATCAAAGCTAGGTTGTATATTGTCTAAGCTGTTATTTAGAAAATACTGTGTTAATCGTTCAATGGCATTCAACACAAACTCCACACACGTAGAGGGACAAGCTATTAATAGGCCTCTTTTTTTTATGGTAGTGATTATGTATACTGGAAGGCAAGAATGAGAATATTCATTCAAGCCATGGACTATGATATTTGGAATATAATAGAGAATGGCCCTTTCAAGGCCATGAAAACTGAAAATGGAATTACTATTCCGAAGGACTCTCATGAATTAACAGAGTCCGATAAGAAAAATCTTAGTCTAAATGCCAAACCTATAAATACTCTATACTGTGCACTGAACCGAGATGAGTTTAATAGGGTTCAAGGATGTGATAGTGCACATGAGATATGGCATTTGTTAGAGGTCACACACGAGGGAACAAACCAAGTAAAGAAAAGTAAAATGAGAATTTTAGTACACGAGTATGAACTGTTTACCATGTTAAAGGATGAGTCTATTTCATCTATGTTTACTCGATTCACTAACATTACTAATGGTTTAAAAGCTCTCGGCAAGATTTATTCAGGTGAGAAACTTGTGAGAAAGATCCTTCGGTGCCTACCAAGAGCCTGGCAACCCAAAGTAGCAGCCATACAAGAAGCTCGAGATCTGAAAATTCTCAAACTTGAAGAGCTTATTGGTTCTCTCATGACACATGAGATAACTATGAGGGAAAATGAAAAGGATGACAGTAGAGATAAGGAAATCTATAAGAGGAAAGACATTGCTCTTAAAGTCTCCTCAAGCAAGCAAGATGAATCAGAGGTTGAAGAAGATGAGGATGACATAGCCCTCATTACTAGAAAATTCAGCAGGTTTCTTCAACGCAGAAAGATGCAAGGAAGAAGATTTCCAAAGGATGAGAAATCTCAAAGAGAAAAGGAAATCACGTGCTTTGAGTGTGGGAAGCCTGGTCACATGAAGGCCGACTGTCCTCAACCTAAGAAAGTTCCCAAGAAGTTCAAGAAGAGAGCTATGAAGACCACTTGGGATGACAGTGAAAGCGACACCTCTTCTGAAGATGAAGAGGTTGCCAACCTGTGCTTCATGGCACATGAGAATGAGGTAAGTGTCTCCTCCAGTGATAGTGAAAGTGAGGAGGATAATTTAATTGATGCTTTCAATGATCTAGTAAAGCAATATAACATACTTAAATCTAAGTACAACTCCTTAAAGAAGGAAAATGCAAAAATGGTAGAAAAGCATGCTAAGGAGTGTAATCTACATGTCAAGGAGATTGATGAGCTTAAAAGCAAAAATGAATATTTGAATAATATTATTCTGAAATTTACTAATGGCACCAAGTTATTTAAGATGTTATTAGGTAGTCAGAGAGTAAATTTTGACAGAGCAGGTTTAGGTTATGACAAGTCTAATAAAAAGAAAGCTTTTAAGAATTTCTTTGTTAAATCTTCTACCTGCCATGCATGTAATGAAATAGGACATAAGTCATACAAATGTCCTTTGAAATTTAGTAAGAAATCAGGTGGTAAACTTGAATGGGTTCCTAAGGGAACCAGACCTAACACTAGGACCCAAAAGATTTAGGTACCAAAGAAGACAACTTGATCTTTTGTTTTGCAGGTTGATTGCCCTCTCGGGAAAAACCAATGGTACCTCGACAATTGATGCTCGAGGCATATAACGGGAGACTCAACCAAATTTGCTTCTGTCAACAAAAAGAAAGGTAATGTCACTTTTGGTGGAAACCAAAAGGAAAGAATCGTTGGCATTGGCAATATAGGTAACAGCTCTAACCCCATTATAGAAAATATGTTGTTAGTAGAAGGTTTAAAGCATAACTTGCTTAGTATTAGTCAGTTGTGTGATAAAGGCTATAAGGTAACATTTAAATCAAATGCATATGTGATCAAAGACATTTTAAATAACAATGTTTTGTTTAAAGGTTATAAAAAGGAAAATGTCTATATTATTGATCTGGATAATTTTGAGCAAGTTGTTGAAAAATGTTTTGCTGTCATATCTTCAAATGATAGTTGGATCTAGCATAGGAGATTATGACATGCAGGTATGGATACCTTAGCTAAGATTACTAAGGATAATTTAGTTAGAGGGATCCCCAAGATATCCTTCGTGAAGGATAAGATCTGTGAAGCCTGCCAAATGGGTAAGCAGATCAAAAGTTCCTTTTCATCGAAGAATGCAATCTCTACTTCTAAGCCTCTCCAACTCCTTCACATAGACCTCTTCGGTCCTTCTAATGTAGCCAGTCTAGGAGAAAAATTCTATGCATATGTCATTGTCGATAACTTCTCTAGATTCACTGGGGTATACTTTCTTAAGTCCAAGGATGAGACTTTTGATACATTTTCTAGCTTTAGGAAAAGAGTTCAAAATGAAAAGGAGTTCATCATTGTTGCTACTCGTAGTGATCATGGTGGAGAATTTGAAAATGAGAAATTTGAACTCTTGTGTCTCAAATATGGAAGTGAGAACAATTTCTCCTCCCCTAGAACCCCTCAGCAAAATGGTGTTGTTGAGAGGAAAAATAGGTCTCTCCAAGAGCTAGCTCGGACTATGCTCAATGAAAATTTTCTACCAAAATACTTCTGGGCTGAATCTGTCTCCACAGCTTGTTATGTGTTAAACAGGGTCTCCATAAGGCCTATTCTTGAGAGAAGACCTTATGAACTTTGGAATGAAAAAACCACTTCGGTTAAGTACTTTAGAGCCTTCGGTTGTAAGTGCTTCATTCTTAACACAAAGGATAACTTAGGAAAATTTGATTCCAAATCTGACATTGGAATCTTTCTTGGCTATTCTCTCTCCAGTAAGGCTTATAGAGTATTCAATAGGAGAACTCTAGTTGTAGAAGAATCCGTCCATGTCAACTTTGATGAGATTCCTCAACCTACAATCAATGTGGATGAGGATGATTTCTTAGAAAAGCATTTGGACTTCTCTCCTTAGACAAATGTGTAGAAACCATTCAAGGAGAAAATTCCCTAGAGCCTTCCTTAAAATCCTTAGAAATTGTTCCTGCCAAAGATGAATTTGATGCTCTGCCTAGAGATTGGAAGTATGTCAAAAATCATCCCTTAGATGAAGTCTTAGGTGATCCTTCCTTAGGAGTAAAGACTAGATCCTCTCTTAGGAATCTATGTGTCAATGTAGCATTTATTTCCCAAATAGAACCTAAGAAATTCGTGGAAGCCGAGTAGGATGAAAATTGGATTATGGCTATGCAGGAAGAATTAAACCAATTTGAAAGGAACAATGTCTGGAAACTTGTTCCAAAACCAGTTGACCATCCAATTATTGGAACCAAATGGGTATTTAAGAACAAAATGGATGAAAATGAAATTGTGGTCAGAAACAAAGCTAGGCTAGTTGCCAAAGGTTACAATCAAGAAGAAGGAATTGATTTTGAGGAAACCTTTGCACCCGTAGCTAGACTTGAGGATCATGAGAAACCTGACTATGTTTACAAACTTAGGAAAGCTCTCTATAGATTTAAACAGGCTCCTAGAGCTTGGTATAATAGGTTGAAGAATTTCCTTAAGGAAAGGAAATTCAAAAAGGGTAATACCGATTCAACCCTTTTTACCTTGCAAAAGGACAATGACATTCTTCTTGTTCAAATCTATGTAGATGATATCATATTCGGGTCTACAAATATTTCACTTTGTGATGGATTTGCCTATGATATGCAAAGTGAGTTTGAAATGAGTATGATGGGGGAGCTAAAGTTTTTCTTAGGATTCTAAATTAGTCAAAAATCTGATAGTATTTTCTTCTGTCAAGAAAAATACATCAAAGACCTTTTAAAAAGATTTGGATTAGAATTCTCTAAGCCTTCCAGGACTCCCATGAGTACCACAACTAAATTGGATAAAGATGAAAAAGGAATAAGTGTTGATATTAAAAAATATCGTGGTATGATTGGTTCATTGTTATATCTGACTGCTAGTAGGCCAGATATTCTCTTTAATGTCTGTCTCTGTGCTAGATTTTAAGCTGCACCTAAGGAGTCTCACTTTAATGCTGTCAAGAGAATATTTAAATATTTGAGTGGAACTCATGATTTAGGATTGTGGTATCCGAAGGGTACTTCTTTTGATCTCATAGGATACTCAGATTCTGACTATGTTGGTAGTCTTGTTGATAGGAAAAACACTAGTGGAACATGTCAATTCCTTGGTGAATCTCTTGTTTCCTGGTACTCCAAGAAGCAAAATTCTGTTGCTCTGTCAACTGCTGAAAGTGAATATATTGCTGCTGGCAGTTGTTGTGCACAAATGTTGTGGATGAAGCATACCTTGGAGGATTATAATCTTTTTTATGATAGGATTCCAATTTGGTGTGACAACACCAGTGCCATCAATATTTCTAAGAATCCAATTCAGCATTCTAGAACTAAGCACATCGAGGTTAGGTATCATTTCATCCGAGATCATGTTCAAAGAGGTGATATTTCTTTAGAATTTGCTAACTCTGTTGATCAATTAGCTGACATCTTTACCAAACCTTTGGATGAGAAAACCTTCTGTAATATTAGATTACGGTTAGGGCTCATGAAGTGTGAGAAAAATTAAGTTTCTTCTCCCTGCTTTTGGTGTTTACATCGCCTGCTTCTTCACTATTTATCGGTAGATATGCATCTTTCAATTAGCATCAGCAGATGTGTATCCACTTCTATGTATCGGCAGATATATTTTCTCTCTTAATCTGGTGACACGTGTCACCCATCGGATGATATATTCTTTAATCTGTTGACACGTGTCCCCTCATCGGGCGATATCGGTGTTATGTGTTTTGTCTTCATATATTCGGGCGAAGCCCTAATTTAAACTCACTTGTTTGAGACGCTTCCTCTTTTTTGCGCTCTTTCAAAAGACCCTGCACCGTCTGTCGATTCCTCTCTTCAAAGTTTCTCTTGCTTGGATTCAGTTGCTTCTCTCTTTCACATTTTCCCTTCCAGAAAGCTGTTCAATCGATTCAATGGCATCTTCATCCCGCGCTATTCCTAAACCGGCCAAGAAGAAGGCTAAAATCTCAGCTCGTCAGCCACGAGAGATTCCTCGTGCAAATCAATGGCTGTCTTTCTTCTTTTCCACTCAAGCTTCTGAAACAAGGTATCATGACGACTTCAAGCATAAAAATTTGATTCCATGTCGTGGTATTTACTTTGAGGATCTAGCTGGTTTGGACATAGTTGAACCCTTGAAAGATCTAGGGCTATTGGGTTTGTTCGATGTTGAATCCTTTTACTACCCCGAAGCTATTTGGATGTTTTATGCTAATCTGAGTTTTTCTTCGGACCTCTCTACGATAACGAGCTATGTGTATGGAAAGTACATAGTTATTACACCCCAATCAATCAATGTTGTTCTGGAAGTTTCCCATTTAGATAGTCGTCCCCAATTCTATGAGTCAGGCCATGAGCCTCCATTCCTTGATTCTCCTGAGGGTCACCAGTTCTTAAAAGCTATTGCTCTAGACCCGAACAACATCCCTGATCATCTAAAGGGAAAACACTTGTCCACAAGAGCTAGACTATTTCATCAGATGATAGGGTACAACATTATCCCCAAGGGTGGTCACCATGATGAGGTGAGTGGAATGGAACTATTTGTTCTGTTTGCACTTTATCAAAAGACATCATTCAACCTGGGATTTATTGTTGTAAGACGGATGATTCAGGCAGTGACATCCAAGGCTACATCTCTTCCTTGCAACCTGCTTCTAATGAAAATCTTTGCAAAGCTTGAAGTTGTATTTCCAGAGGAAGAAGATCCTTTTCGTCTTCAACCTTCCAGTTATTATTCCCTCTCCACTTTGAAGAGAATGGGGATAAAAAGAACACGAAAAGGAGATTTTGTCTTGGATGAGACTAAGAAAAAGGCTACTAAGGCAGCTTCTGTTAGGCTTGGGAAAAGGAAACTTCTCATGCCAGAAGAGTCAGTTCAAGAAGGAGGGGATGACTCTGAGATCCCTGCTTTTGACAATTCACCTTCCAATTCTCAGGTGTCTTGCTCCTATCCTCTTCCTCCAGCACCAAGACATTCTGCCCCATCCTCTCAAGCACCTACCTTTGAGGCAACCTCAGTTCCCTCCTCTCTGCCCCCTCAATTTCTAGAGTGTCCTCCTTCTCCTCCACCTTCTCTTTTGTTGCCTTCTCTGCCTGATCCAGCTCCTGTCTCTCCAGCAGTCCACATTGCTCCTCACGTCCAAACCTCCTCCCCAATCCCGTCACTTGCTCCTGCAACTCCCCAAACTTATCAGAGGATATTTTCCATAAGTGAGGATCAGTTCAATAATTTGCAGTCCTGCATAAAGAGCCTAAGAACAGCCCCCAGTTCTCTTAAGAACCAGATTGATGTGTCTGTAGATGAAAAGCTCAAACAGACTAAATTGGACTTGAGCAAGGATCTTTATGTAGTTCAAGATCAGCTCGCTAAGAAAATGGATAGACATAGGGAAATTTTGTCAATGGATTTTCGGTCTCTCAAGTCTCAATTTGATGCTCTTTGACCTGAACCAACTAGCCTTCCTTCTTACCCAGAGGCTTGTTCTGAAGACCTCATCCCTCCAATCATAAGACCTGAGGTTGTTGAAGTTGCTCGCCTAATGCCTTTGGATCTTCAGGAGGCAGAACTGAAATTCCCTAATCCTATTGCTCCTCCTGTTCCTGAGCCTTCATCCGAGCCAGCCAGTCCCATGGATGCATCTCCTGCTGGTCCACCTGTAGAGCAACCATTCTGTCTGGACTTGGTGATATCTCGCGGGCCCTCTCCATCTGCTGCTCCTCTGCTAGAGCCTCCTACAAGTATGGCTTTGGTGGTCTCTCAAGAAACATTTCCACCTCCTCCTCCATGTATGGATGTGGTGGTATATCAAGAACCATTACCTCTCGATCTTGCATCACTTCAGGCACTCGTGGATGCTTATTTCTCTACAAACCTTGAAGTGCCTTCTTGGATTATCCAATCGTTTTGGAGGCATTTTTTAGATTTCGTTTAAGTAGGGGATATTTTTTTTTGTACACAATTTCACTGATATCCACATGTTTGGTACTCTGATGTTTCTCTGATTCGTGTTGAATGTCTTGCTTCTTATGTCTCTCTGCTCATTTTTGATAATTTCAATGGGGGAGAAAGTATTTGATTTATACTGATATGCGAACTGTAATTTGATATGACAGTACTGGTATGCATGGTTGAAATCTGTTTATGAACAGTGTTTGAAATTGGTTTTATTGCATATGCTGTGGGGGAGCTAGGATTGTGGGGGAGAGAATTTTAATTTAATCAAATTTATACGTATAGTTTGGCATCATCAAAAAGGGGGAGATTGTTGACTTAAAGAGTGTTTAAGTCTAACGATGTTTTTGATGATGTATTTGAAGTATAATTTGATTATGTTAAATATATGAGAATGATGAATTATGCATATTGAGTTTAATCTGTTGGTTAATAAATTGACTATTAATCTCATTATATGTTCTTCTATCTCATGTGAAAATGCCCTTTTGAAAAGGGTATTTTAGTAGTCTAACAAATGTGGTTAAGTGTTCAGGGCTTAATAGTTAAACAAGGCTGAAAATGAAAAAGAAATTTACATCTACCGATGGCAATGTAAAGATTACTTCTGCCAGTAGCAAAATGACAAAAAAAGCTACATATACCGATGGCGTTTCAAAGTCTTCCAAAGAGTACTTCTGCAGGTAGCAAAACGACAAAAAAAGCTACATATACCGCTGGCATTTCAAAGTCTTCCAAAGAGTACTTCTGCCGATAGCTACACGACAAAGATTACATTCTCCGATAGCTAGACGTCAAAATTCAACATCCTTCGCTGGAGTTGTAATGAAGACTTCTACCGGTGAACAACATCTCTAAGCGAAATCTTCAGAAGAATTCTAATGCTAAATAGTACCGGTTCAAGCAGTGTAGAGTAGCATCTACCGATGGCGGTTCAGCATTATAATGCCACATCTACCGATACCGGTTCAAGCGTTATAAAGTCACATCTACTGATACCGGTTCAAGCGTTATAAAGTCACATCTACCGATACCGGTTCAAGCAGAGTAAAGTCGCATCAACCGATGGCAGTTCAAGCATTTCAAAGGCAACATCTTCCGGTGTACAGTATCTTCTGCCAGATTTTAAATATACCGCGAAGCTACAGTGACGTTGTCCAGAACTCAAACTCCAAAGTATTAATGGTGACGAGTGAATAACAACTTCAGAAAGCAACGGCTAGCTGTCTATGCACGGATGCTGCTCCAACGGTAATAAAATTTTCATATTCAGATAAGGAGCATTCAAGTCCAAGAGTCGATTGCAGACAGAGTATTTAAGCCAAGAAGATAGCTCGAATAAACAACTTTTGCAAAAATTCTTATTGAGCCCTAACGAGCCGAAATCTTAATACTCTGTATTCTACATCTCTCTACTCTGTAACTTGAGATTTAATATTTGAGAGAGTGTAGTTTGTGCTGAAATCTACAAACTTACGATTGTGTAAAAGGCAGTGGATTGTCACCCGTGAAAAACAATCCAGTTGTTGTAAAAGGCTGCAGATCGATGCCCGTGAAGTGCGATCTGTTTATTCTCTGAGGAGAAGGAAAGGATCTTCAAGGGGGAAACCTTGAAGCGTGGACGTAGACAAGTTTTGGCTGAACCACGTAAAAGCTCTGGTGTTATTGTTTCTCTCTCTCTTTACTTTTATTGCTTGTGTGTTTACTATAAATCGAGTTATCGCATACCTGAGAGAAAGCAACTAGATTAATAAAACAAATTTAAAAAGTTTAATTCACCCCCCTCTTAGACAATATCGATCCTACAGAACACTCTTGCCAAAAGCTCTATAATAGCACTCATTGGCCGATTCTCAAAAATATTCAATAACTCCTTCATAACAACGAATCTGGAGCACAAATTTCACCAGCACACACCTCACTCACTACACAATGCTCACCTAAAATTTCATTACATTCTGAGCACGTTTGGTATTTTGTTTGCGTTCTGTTTTCTCAGATTTGTCAGTTTTGTGTCACAAGGGAACTAACGATCTCCTTCGAGTTCTTGAGGCATATTTGCAAGTCGGAGCCCAACATCTAAGATGAAAGTTGGTTCCACAAGGTCAAGTTCACCTAGACAAGGGATTTCACTAAGGGTGACACCCATCCTAAGGTGGTTCTCATCTAAGTCTATGGACATAATCTCTTGAGGATAGTCTATCTCCTCAGAATCACTTTCTTCTTCATCCTCTTGATTATCCATCTCAAAAAGTGTAACTCTTTCAAGATAGAAAGTCTCTTCATCTGGAATCTCCTTCTCTAATCCTTCTTCGTCATTCTTTATTGAGGGACCTTCCTCACTTAAAGATTCTTCTATGCACTCGGTTAGGGTAAGGTTTTCTCTAAAATTTATCATTGGTTCATTATTTCTTTCTTCATAAGAGTCATCATCTATTCTAAGTATTGGACCTTCCATGGGAGAGATGATCTCTTCTCCTAACTCTTCATCCACTTCCACCTCTAAAGGTTCTTCAATAGAGTCTTTATCATAAAGTGGAGGGGGTTCTGCAAAACTATTTCTCAACAATTAACCACAATAATTTTCCATTGGTTCTTCACGGGTAAAGGTGGTCTTCTTTATTCTATTACTTTGGCTAAAGGTTTTCTCAATAAACTTATCTTAGGTTTGAGCTTGCCAATGGAAAGACTTGGAGAGTTTGGTCTATACGAAGGATAATAGTTTTATTCTTGCATACTTGGTGCCAATTTCCTTTTGATTAGAGCCTTCATTGCTTTCCAAGTACAAATTTCTTCCTCACCATTTCTCTTCTTTTTTGCTAAAAGATTATCCCACCAATAACTAGCATAATCGGTTAACTTCTTAGAGGCTAATTTTATCTTTCATTGTTTTTGAATAATCCTCATAAGAAAAGTACTCTTCAGCCGATTCAATCAAAGAGTGATACTCAATCTTATCCAAAGTTCCTCTAAAATAAGGTATACCATAAGGTTTATAAAATTCAGGGTGACCATTGGAAGTTCTATGGTTTTGTCTTCTTGGAGGTTCAGTTTTCCTCATTGGTATGGTTCTTGGAGAAAGTTTTCTATGGTAGTTTGGTAGAATATTATGCATAACAAATCTTAGACTTTGACTTATGTCCTTAACTTGTTGGCCTAGGTCACTAAACTCCATAGTTAAACCTCGAAGTTGTCCTTGCATATCATGGATCAGTTTAGGGGCTCTATGTAACGACCCTTTATCCCAGCAAGATATTGTCCGCTCTGGGGATTGGGCCGCAGCCCAATATCCTCCCCTCACGGCTTTGTTTGGCGAGAGCACTTCCCGGAAGGTCACCCAACCTGGAATTACTCTCGCCGAAGCCCTCTTAACTTCGGAGTTCTTATGGGATCCGTTGTCAATTGAGCTCCAAAACGCGTCTTGCTATGTTGGGAGAGTCTCTTTACATATGTTTCATTTCCACATACTTCCCCAAGCGCTGTGGGATTGTGACGACCCCCTTTTTTTTACGACCTGTCACCTTCCGGTTCGCCCGCGCGGACGTACCGCCATCCGGGTTCCGGTTCGTGCAGCCATCGTACCATACTTACAGATCCGGGTCATCACACTCTAATCTCCCGGTTTGGTTCAAAGCTTTAAGTTTAGGTTTGATTCATGGATAATTCTATTTCTTGACTTCATTTTGTCTACCCAAATTTTAGGAAAGACTTAATGCAAGTTGTTACAAAACAGCTTTGCTAAAACATAAACACAGAACATAAACATGGTAAAACAACCTAAAAAGTCCTAAACAGAAAACTACATAAATCAACTCCAAAAATCATGAAATTTTAACAGAATTTATTCAACTAAGTGAGTTTAGGACTCACTTAGTTATTCGGTGTGAGCATAAATCTGTGTAACAACAAAATGGACACAAACATAAAACATAAAAAAAAAAAAAAAATTCTCTCAGACAAGAACACTTAAACCGATTTGGATAACAAACTTGGACACTAAACAACCAAAATATGATGGAATAAGCAATAAAAATAGTCCTAAAAACTTTCATGAATCGGCATAAAAAGATAATACAAATCAGCAAAGAAAAGTGGTCCTCAATATCAACATTTTACTTGTCATTTTAAGAAAGAACACATGTTATTTTCTTAGTTCTGATTTATGTTGTTCTTTCTTTGGCAAACAACAGTGAAACACAACAGATTAAGTGCTAAAAATATGTTAACTTCAACCTAAAATAAGTTCAATACGTGCTAGAAGAGGATTAACACACTAAATCACTCAAAAACATAACACAAAATAGAAATTTTGTTCACACACTTCCCGATTTTCAGCAAACAGTTTTTTTTATCACAACTTTTTCCAAGTTAACATTCAACAACAATGATCTAAAATGGCATGATTTGATGCTAATACTTTTCGGCCACACTTGCTGGAAAGTGACATAAAGTAAAGCACAAAGTAGCTATTTTTAGCTTGTGCACTTTTAATTTTAGACTTTCTAAAAACAACAAATTCCACTTTTCAAACACATATTCAATAGAAAAAAGCACATGCTTCAAATCACTAACACTTTGTCCTAAGCCTAGTTGTCCTAATATCCAGGCTAAAATGTTCAAAAACAACAAACACTAAGCATAAGAACAAACATATTCTCGGTTAGGCTAAAAGCACATAAAACAGTTTTGTTGCAACTTTTGATCTCAATTTTAGAGCAGAATTTTCGAACAATAACTCAGCAAGTTTAATCCACAAATTTCATAGAACATTAACAGAAAAACAATGCAAGAAAACAGATTTAAAACTTGTTACAATTTTGGATAAAAAAACATGCATTCATCGGTTGTTAAAATTTCAACAAAGTTTGCTCTTCCAGTTTTGTATAAACAAAAACTTCAAATGAGTAAACCAACGAGAACAGCAAGTTAATCACAATATTTTAAAGCTAAACCTCCATGCTTAAGATGTTAACATGCTAAACAACGTGTTGGAGTAAGAGTTAAATAGCAAGCAAAAGACTAATAGAACCAAAAATAGAAAAATAGCAAGTTTCTTTCAAGTGAGCAGCAAAATGTATAACCGGTTTAGGAAATGAGTTGCAGCAACGAAAATGGGGACATTTGAATGTTATTCTTTCATGCTCAGATTCTCAACAACTAATAGAACATGCTGGAAGTGATTTTAAATCAAGAAATTTTGAAACATAAAACAAAAACAGCAAGCACAAAACAGAAAACTAAATAGATGATATTGTTAACCCGGTTTTGTGAAAATGGGTGCTGCCATCAAAATGGGTTTAGAAAACCAAAACAACTCAATTTCTAGCATACCAAGAGAGCTATCCTTGCTCTGATACCAAATGTTATGATCTAGCCCTGCAAAGGTCACTAGAACACAAGGAAAGATCGTTAGTTCTCTTGGTGCTCGGCCAAGCAGAGGAGACCTCAAATAATGGCCAAAGTTGAACAAGCAAAATAGCTTTAAATGGAATGAAAATTTATGTGATGCTTGTGTTGTGAGTGAGGTGTGTGACTATGGAAGATGTGGTCCAAATAGCTTGAAGAAAAGAAAATGTGCGACAAAACCTCAAGTCGACCAATAAGCAATGATTTGTGGCTTTCGACAAAGTATTCTTTCCAAGGAAACTATCTCGACTTGGAGGAACTGGTTTGGCACTCCCTACTTGTTTCCAGCTCTCAAAAGAGTGGAGAGGAAAGGTGGAATATGAGATCCTTGCAAGCAACTGTGCTTGAAGGAAATGGAGGTGTAACTCTCTCGGTTATATGAAACCGAGACACTTACCTTGAAGCTTCACTTCGTGAGGTGTTTTCCTTATAGGAAACAATAGATATTCTCATAGATTCAACAACAACCATTTACACACACTAATAGCCATGCATTTATAGACCTAAGTGGCTTAGGGTTTGGTGTTCAAAAGTGGGCTCAAAGAACTGTTGGAGCTTGGCCATGGGCGACCATGGTGTGATTTGCTTGGGTGGTCGAGATCTCTTCTTGCAATCTTCATCAAAGGGCATGAAAAGGCAATGTCATCAATCCTTGGAACTCTTCCTTGGTGCCTCTCCTAATGCCAAGTAAGCTTAGTCACATGTTAGAGTGGTCCTTTTCTCTGTTTTGGAATTAGCCAAGTACAAGTGGTCCCCCCCTTTGGAGTGTGATGTTTCCTGTTGCAAGCTCCCTCATTTTACTTTGAAAAATGTGAACAAGAAGCTTCCTTGCCATGTCACCCTTCTATGGCACGCTTCCTTGAACTCTTCCATGTGGTCAAGTCATCAATTCATGCAAAAGAGGAGTGCTAAGGCCCTAGAATATCAAGTCCCAAAAGTCATAAAGTTGAAAAACTTAAAGTAAATCTAGCCAAGGTAAAGGGCTTAAGGAAACCAAAGAGATATGATATGTTAACCCTCATGCATTGTGTGGCCACAAACCACTTGCGTGGAAAGTATACAAATAGAAATAGGTAGAAGAAGATTTTGGACCAGACCAACCATTAGATTTGAAGTCAAATTCTCAATCACCCGGAGAGGATGATGTGATATGGGGGCCCATTACTCAAATCAAGGCTCAAGTTATGTTTATACATTCTACTTACAAGTTTTCATCTTTTGTAGGAGATGATGTAATCAATGGCTTGGATGAAAAATTAGCACAAGACATGGCTCAACCGTACATGGAAAGCATAGATGAAGATGCTCAGAGATCAAGAGGAAATTTGTCTTCCCAATGGACAAATTAATGCCACCATGTTTTCTTCATACTTTTGTATTTTGTTGACAAACTCTAGCATTTTTGTAATTGGCAAACATTAGCCTTATAATTACATGCATGCATTAGATGAATGTTAGGACTAGATTGTGTTGTTAGGTTAGATGGTGGCTTGGATTTGGTTGTGCAAAATTAGCAGAAAAGAGACTACACTACTCGGCCAACCAAAGAGGCACACTTAAAGCCCAAACCCGTGCACCCTTGGCTTCCAACTCCTCTTTTACATAGATTGATGACTTGGCCACATGGAAGACTTCAAGGAGGCATGACATAGAAGGGTGACATGGCAAGGAAGGTTCTTGTTCAGATTTTTCAAAGTAAAATGAGGTAGCTTGCAAAGGAAAACATCACACTCCAAAGGGGGGGACCACTTGTACTTGGCCAATTCCAAAAGGGAGAAAGGGACCACTCCAACATGTGACTAAGCTTACTTGGCATTAGGAGAGGCACCAAGATTGATGACGTGGCCTTATCATGCCCTTTAATGAAGATTACAAGAAGAGATCTCGGCCACAAATAACACCATGGCCGCCTTTGGCGAAGCTCCAACGGTTCTTTGAGCCCACTTTTGAACACCAAACTCTAAGCCACTTAGATCTATAAATGCATGGATATGAGTGTGTGTAAATGGTTTTTGTTGAATCTATAAGAACATCGGTTGTTTCCTATAAGGAAAAAACCTCATGAAATGAAGTTTCAAGGTAAGTGTCTCGGTTGCACATAACCGAGGGAGTTGTACCTCCATTTTCTTCAAGCACGATTGCTTGCAAGGATCTCATTTTCCACCTTCCCTCTCCACTCTTTTAAGAGTTGGAAACAAGTAGGCAGTGGCCAAACCGGTTCCTCCAAGTCGAGATTCTTCCCTTTGAAAGAATACTTTGCCAAAAGCCACAAAATATTGCTTATCGGCCGACTTAAGGTTTTGTTGCACATTCTTTTTTCCTCAAGCTATTTGGACCACATCTTCCATAGTCACACACCTCACTCACAACACAAGCATCACATAAATTTTCGTTCCATTTAAAGCTATTTTGCTTGTTCAACTTCGGCCATCATTTGAGGTCTCCTCGGCTTGGCCGATCACCAAGAGAACTAACGATATTTCCTTGTGTTCTAGTAACCTTTGCATGGCTAGATCATAACACCACTTTTCATCATGGATCACATTCTCAGCCACCCCAAATTGTATGAGGAATTTGTTTTGCTTTTTGACAAGGGATGTCACCGACCACCTTTTGAACTTTTCTTTCAAATACTCTTTAGTTTATTTTATGTTTACATTTACATGCATGGCTGAACACTTTATGGTAGGATTAGGGCTGATTTAGAAGGAAGAATGAGCTGCATTTGGTGTGAAGAAAGTACATAGGAACGTGGGAGAGATAAGAAGGATATTCGGCCGATGAGGTGGCCGAATGACCATGCATTTCTAGAGCCTTCTTCCACCTTTTTGTGTGCTACAGTCTAATTGTAATTGAAGGAGGTATTTAACCCCTCATTAGCTGTTGTAGCAACCATCTTTGTTGGAATTGAAAAGCTGAAATTCATCTTCAAAAACCGAACCTCCATCGAGTCTCAAACCTATTACTGCTGATGAGTAATATCCGATCAATTTTTGGTGCACATTGTCTTCTAAGTTGTGAGTATTTTTAGAAGCCCTTATTGTTGCTATTTTCACTACCTTCTTGGAGGTAGTATCCATAGCAAAAGAGTATTAAATTCTCTTTCACAGCTCGTTGGAGTGTCTTCCCTCAAAAGAGGAGCCAAAAGCCGAGTGGTCCAGTTATTACCTCTTCGGACCAGCCAGTACCTTTTCAGTCATATCTAATAGGGGTGGGCAAAATTAGACTGGAACCGAGAAATCGGACTGGACTGGGAGTTTCAGTCTGGTTTCGGTCGGTACTTAAACGGATCCGGTTCGGGACAGGTTCTGCCTAACAAGAAACCGTGGGACATGGTCCGATCCACAATCCTGATTAAATAATTCCAAAAAATCGAGGACCGGACTATTCTAAACTCAAAAATCGACCAAAACCGGTTCAGTTTAACATTTTTGCTATTTCAGTGTTTTGGGTTCATAAATCAGAATTTCCGAAATCCCTAAGTTACGACTGCCACCCACCTTCGTGAAATCACAAAGACAGCTAGCTACGCAAAGCCACTCACCTTCGCCAAATCGTAGAGCCAGTCACCCAGAGACCTAGTCACCTAGACGCCAGCCACGCCATGTCAGACGGTCAGATTCTGCTCCTATGACCGAGTCACCGACACCAGTTCCTTCGCTGAAGTATGAACCAACCTCGCGGCTCGCACGATTGCACCTTTCTTCGCCTAAGTCCGAACCAACCTCTCGCTGCCTTTCACGATTCGCAGCACGCCGAACTGCTGAAGACTGAAGAAACCGTGGGAATATACTAAAGGTGAGTGTTTTAATTTTCTGATTTAATTTATTTTGATTATCAAATTTGATGCATTGATTAATTGATGAATTGATGAATTTTATGAATTGATGTTGTAGTTTATTTATGCATAAGAAATTTTTATCAAAATTGATGTTGATCAAAATTTGTGATCTTAATCTGTTATAGGTTAGTTTTGTAACTTTTGTTATTGTTATGTAGAAAGATTCCAATAATTATTTAGTGTTGTGTTATTTTTTAGTCCATCAGTTGTTATTCTAGTTTCTGCATAGATGTGTTTTTTTTTTCATGAATTTGTGTCTGAATAGATGGATTCTTCTCATAGTAAAAACTCGCATGTGGATTAAAAAAACTAAGTCATTAGTTTGAAATCACTACAGTAGGGTACCGATCACCGACTCAGTTAAGTGTAATTATTGTGGATAAATTTATGCAGAACACCCGATGAAAAATGGAACTTCAAGTTTAATAAAACATATTAAAGTATGCAAAAAGTTTCAACAAAATGTAGACAGCAAACAAAAAACTCTTAGCTTTAAACATAATGAGAACAAGATTACTGATGTATCCACATTTACTATAATGACTGCTCGAGAATTTCTCGCAAAGATGATTATATTGGATGAATTGCCACTGAAAGTGGTTGAAAGAATTAGTTTTAGGACATATTGTCTGTGTCTAAATCCCAAGTTCATTATATCATCTAGAAGAACCATTGCAAGAGATATTCGCAAGATATTTCAGACAGAAAGAAGAAAGTTGAAGGAGTATTTTTTTTACAACATAAAAGATGGTATGTTTGACCACTAACACATGGACAACTATTCAAAATTTGAATTACATGGTGCTTACATGTCATTATATTGATCAAAAGTGGAAAGTGCAAAAGAAAATATTGAATTTTTGTTTGATTCCAAACCATAAGGGTGAATATATTGGTAAGGAAGTTGAAAAATGTTTGCTTGCTTGAGAGATTGAAAATGTTACAACCGTAACCGTTGATAATGCCTCTTCAAACGACGTTGCTATTTCTTATTTGACGAATACAATTCGAAATTAGATATGGTTGATTTTAAATGTCGGTCATATGAACATAAGATGTTTTTCACATGTCCTAAATTTGATCGTTTCTGATGGATTGAAAAAACGTCATGAGTCCATAGTGAGGGTACAAAAAGTGGTTGAGTATGTAAGGTATTCTCTAGGAAGATTGCAACAGTTCAAAGCCTGCGTTGATGCGGTTAAAATTACCTGTAAAAGTACTTTATCGCTCGACGTTCCTACTCGTTGGAACTCTACGTATTTGATGTTGGCAAGCGTTGAGAAGTATGAAATGCGTTTGAAAAATTAGCAGAGAATGATAGCTATTTCTTGCATGAAATAGGAGGGGAAGGTTTACCCATAGCTGAAGATTGATCATGCATTCGAGAATACATAAAATTCTCAGAGATATTTCATACCATGACACTTAATGTTTCTGCTTCTCTGTACATTACATCGAATATGCACGTAAGTGAAGTATGTAATTTGAATATTGCTATTGACACATGCTAACGGTGATAATATGACGCTGAGAAGAATGACCATCGAGATGCAAAAGAAGTTTGATAAATATTGGGGATCTTTTGAAAAAATAAACATGTTTGTATATGTTGTTGTTGTTCATGATCCAAGTTGCAAAACAAAATTTTACAGCATTGTTTAGCCATTTTATTCGGTAATGAAAGAGCTGCACAATACGCAAAGCAGGTGGATGATGTAATTGAAAAGTTGTATACAGAATATAAAGGTGACACAAACAATGAAGACCATACTCCAAGTACCAACGATATTCAACAAAGGTCTCGAGAGTCAACGAGTACTTTGGTGCAAACTCGTTCAACAACAATGTACTCTTTGTTTTATGGGCCTGGAAATTCTTTTAAAAGAAATAATGAAAGTAATATGTCGGAGATTGATCAATATTTGTCTAAGAAATTAGAGAATTTTTCAGACTGGCATATTATTTTGGTGGAAGAGGAATTCCGAGAAGTTTCTAGTTTTGAGTGCAATTGTGAAAGATATATTGATCATTCTAATTTCTACAGTGGCGTCAAAATTTTGGTTTTAGTTGTGGTAGTGTGTTCTTGATACCTTTCGTAGTTCTCTAACTCCCCAAAGTATTGAAGCCCTTATATGCGCTCAAAGTTGGCTGAAAACATTCAATCATTTTAAAATTTCTAAAAACTAGTCCAGTCCCAATTCCTCTCAAGGCCGGTTTCAAGATTTTAAAAAAAAAATCTCGAACGGCGTGGTCCTGTTCTAGTTCCAGCTCAGACCGCGCCCATCCCTAATATCTACCCCATCCCTTTGATTCAACCTTTCATTTTTACATACAACCATCTTCGTTTACTCAGTTTTAACTTGTCACAAATATCACTTCCATTAGATCCCGCACGAGAGAGATATGTCATCCACAACTCGACATATCGTCTCAGCCAGAGCAGAGCAGTAAGTCTCCGGCGACCGCCACTCCCATTTGCATAACCTTTCATCCATAACGAGTTAGCACCTGAAAATTTAAGGGCATTTCAGTCACTTATAAATTAAGTACGTGTTAAATTTCAGCTCATTTGGATTTGCCTTAAAAAAGTTATACTGTCTGGAATTTGGGGTCTTCTCGGCCAAACCGAGTTAGATCGAACATATTTTTTGTGCTTGTCTTTTGTGTGGCATTTCTTCCCTAGGTTTGAAGCACGTCAATTTTGATGCCCTTTTTTATAATTACTTCTTAGAACATTCCAAATTTGCTAAAATTTCAAAAAAAAAAAAAAAAAAAGTTTTGTTTCATAAGAATGAGCAAAAATGTTTATTTTTGTACGAAAAAAATAAATAAAAAAATTGGTGTAAATTATAACTTAGATTCTTAACATTTGAAATCATTTACAGATTAAATGTTAAATTATTTTTTTAATAAATCAAACTTTCGCCTTTCACATATCAACAATTTGGATATTACCGTCAATTTATTCATTAAATCCAGCATGTGTTACCATGGTTTTCATTTAATCGAATGTTTTAACTCGATTTCGAACTCTATTGAGTTAGAATCGCCCGTAGAAATTACAAAACAAGTTAAAACACGTGATTAACTAGATAATTTGATACACACAAGTCAACAGATAAATTCAAATTAAATTACTGATATTTAAAAGATAAAGATTCTATTTGTCTAAAAATAATAATTTAAAGTCTAATATATAAATAACAACAAACGTCATAGTTTAACTTACATTTTATCCAAAAAACTAATAAGGTATCTTCCCTTCTCAAAAACCTAATAAGAAAATGTACTTAATAATTTACTTGTTTTATTAAAACAAATGTGCAAAATTATTTTTATTTTTTAAAAATAGAAGTAAATGATATCGTTTTATACTCAAATTGTTTCTGCTTAATTTTTTATTAATTAAATAAAATGTTGAAAAATAAAAGTAGAGAATTGTTTAAGATCATGAAGACGTTAATAAAAAAATAAAAATTGTATTAATTAAATCTAAACAATTCAAACTAAAAACACTAAAAAAAATGATCAAATGTAAATCATCGTTTTGAATAACATTTCTTTATTTCTGCATGGAAAAGTACTGCTTTATAGATCATTTTTGGGAAGCAAATTCTAACCATCTCTTTTCTCACTATTATGCTGATAAATTAAAGGATAAAGTGCAATTTGGCCCCTACAACTAGGTGAAATGGACAATTTATACCGTAAACTTGGATAATGGGTAAGAACAACCTTAATACTTTGATAATAGGCAATATGGCCCCTACCGTCACATTTTTAGTTAAAAAATCACATTTTTTGCACGTGTTCATTTTTTCTTCCTGAAATGCCCCTACATGGAGTCATAACCGAACCGGATCGATTCGGCTAATTCCACTCTCGTTTTTGTTTTTTTTTTAAATCCCATTAGTCTGTCTTCCCTCCCTCTCTCCTTTCCGAGTTCCAGAAACGCTCGCTCTCTCTCTCCCTTCTGTTTCGCCTCTCTTTCCCCTCTGTTTTGCCTCGCTCTCTCTCTCTCTCCCAAGATACCCGCCTCGCTCGAACTCAATTCTCTCTCCCAAGTCGCCAGACGACAGTTGACAGATTGCTCACCGCTCGACTGATGAAAGTAAGGTAAAACTTTCTCACGCTTATGAAGAAATTTGCTTCACGTAATTGTTGAAATTCTTTGTTTTTGGAGTCTGAAATATGAACCAATAGTTGTTCTTGAAAATTTAGGATTTCTGAACTTCGTTGCTGAAATTCATTGCTGTACTTCGGTGTTTTAATTTTGTCAGATAAAATTTACTTTGATTTTGCCAATAAGTTTGGTGATGAATTTTCTACTCTTATTATTCTAATGGTGAATTTGTTGATATCATTATTTTGTTTTCTACTTTTGTTTTGAGCAAACAGAAAGTATAAGAGAGAAGGATGAGGTGTAGAAATCGACAAATATCGGGAACTCTAGATAGTCAAATTGGCGGAGGCAAAATTTCAATAGATAGTGCAGATTCTGTGTTTCAAATTAGATGTTATTACAACGTAAGAGCATGTAGCACCCGGTTCCATCGAACCAAAATTTAATTTATGATGTACTTTTATAGAAGGGTTGGGGGAGTTATTGATTAGGTTAATAAATGATCAGGCGAGGGCATGATGGTAATTAGAATTTTTACATAGCGGATAACGTATTTAAGGAAAAGTCCAGTGTGAGTAGCCGCCACTGTTCTTTTTACCTCTCAGCTCGACAGATTTCCCCTAGGCGATTCCCCTCCAACCAAGGTGAGTTTTGATTTGATTACTTATTTTTTTTTAGTGTCTAGATAACTGGTGGATGGCTATGTGTGCATTTTGGAAGTACAGAGAGTGAGGGATGAGATTTGGGGTTTAGCGATGAATCGGGAATGGCGAGGAATAGAACCCCCAGAACTAGCCCCTTTAGATTTCCTAATGTTTAAGTTTTAGCATATCATTTCATTATTGCTTTACTTACTTAGCATTAGGCTAATAGATGAGTTTTGTGATGTAGGTGTTGAGGATACCACAGGTGAATTCCATGAGTTTACTGATGAATAGATGGAGTTGGAGGAGCACTTCTCTGTCTCGAACTGGTATACTGATGAGGCGGATTAACTGATGTCTGTTGGTGAAAGTTTAGTTGACAACGTTTCAATTTAAATTTGTTGAGTTCTCATGACAGTAGTGATTTCAATGTTTTGAATACGTTTTTGAATTTCCTTTTTCGGATAATAGTGTTCTGTTGGGATTTGATGTTGGTACTTGCTGGTCTTTGAGTAATGCATTGGCCTGGATTGTTTTCTGGATAGCTACAGCAAAGTGAGTAGATCCTTTTCTGTAGTAGAGTTGTGTTTGTATACTAAGGAGTAGATGAAATGTGGTTCTGTTCTCTATCGTTAGATGAAGTCTATCGGCAGAGGTTGAGTTGTTGTTCTGTTGTCTATCGGAAGATGTCTTCAGTGGAAGCCATCGGATGATATAGAACGAAATTTGTCGTTTAGTGATCGGTATATGTAGCTTGTTTTATCGGAAGATGTTGTTTTGTTCACTATCGGTAGATGAAGTCTATCGACAGATGTCGAGTCGTTGTTCTACTCACTATCGGTAGATGAAGTCTATCGGAAGATGTCGGGTTATAGTTATGTTGTCTATCGGAAGATGTATGTAACACCCGACAACTTCAACCAGGTGACTTCCTAACTAAATTAACGGCCATGATTATTCAATCTTCACAGTTTAGAATTTTATGCCAAGCTTAATTAATTACATGTGGTTTTAAACTAGGTTGAGTGGTAAAGTTGTAATAATGGAGGTTTGAGATCGATATTTAAAGAAAATGAAAAGGTTTCAAACTTCATTTACGCCATTATAGCCGACACCTTCTACTCTCGGCGATTTCTTCTCTTCCGAGCTCTCGCTCTCTGTCAGCTGGAAATCCTTCTTTCGACGGTCGGTTTCCTTGCTGCTTCTCGGCTACTTTGTGCTCGAGGTACGAGTTTGGCAATGTAGCTATCTTTTAGTCGTTAAGCTCTGTTTTCTACTATGTATTGAAGTTCTGGGCTCTTCATTGGCCGAGTATTAGTAAGGGTATTTTAAAATCTGAAAGTGGTAATATCATTCTGAATCGATTTTAGACATTAAACAACCAACCCTGAGTTATCGCTAATCGAATCTGTCTGTTTTGGGTTTTGGATTTCAAACTGCATAGAGAACTATACTAAGGATTCGGGAGTGACTATAGCTATTAGATCCTAGGATGACTTGTGATTAGAACTAATAAGATTTTGTTTTAACTACTGCAATGTAAATGTTTTAGGTGAAGAAGTTTGAAGAGAAAGGAGCTCAAATTGCTAAGGAGACCAGGTAAGTGAATGTTCAGGTTTCTCGATCATTAGGACCCTACAACAAAGGATGTTAGGTAGAAACTCATACGATGATTAGTAGTTCCCTTATGTTACTGTCTAGTATTTATGTTGATGATTAGTTCAATGGTAAGGTTTTATGTTGGATAGTTCTCTTTCTATAGCTTGATGATTTAGGAATTTCCACGTACATGCATCATGACTATTTTATGCATATGAAAATGTTTTAAGAGCATGTTTTCCTCATGAATAAAGTAAGAAGATAAAACTGATGCAACGTGGACTAAGTGAGGGTTGGGGGCGGTTCGGCGTATGTCACAGTCCAAAAGAAGGACATATGAATACGACCCGCAGTAGGGACCAAGATCAAACTCACTGTCGAACTCCCCTTTACCGGCACAAATCCTCTCTTGATCCACACAATTTAAATGAAGAATATGATCAATGATTATGAATGATAAATACGATCCATGATTATGAATGATAAATACGATCCACGACTATGAATGATGATTACGAGCAAAGATATGAACGAGAAAAAAAAAAGAGACTTATGAGTATGTGATTTACCGAGTTTTACATTCATGCATCCATATTAGTGTTGCATTCCTTACTAAGCATTAGGCTTATAGTTAAACCTTATGATGTAGGTGAAGAGCTAACAGGTGAGGATTTCCAGTCCAGAGATGATGTTTAAAGCTGGTTGCTGGAGAATGCTCAGTATGACAGTGCAAGGCTGGGCAGGCGATTAAGACCCCTGGTTATGCTCATAGTATGTCAGTGAAGTTTATGATAAATAGTTGTCTAAGTAGAATAGAATTTCTTATAACGATGAGATTTAGATTTGAATGATTAGACTTAAGAGCCTGATGATGATTTTAAAGATTATTGAATGGTTTGTTTTGCTTAAGTCTTCCGCTATGCGTATTTTGGATGAGTGTATGATTCTTACTCATTGAGGTTTATAGTTACTAAGTTAAAATTCGGGTGAGTTGTGGTATTTTATATTGGATGAAGTTGTTTGATGATTATAGTGTTTTTCTACCGTGTGATAGAAGCTGGATAAGGCCATCATCCGGCTAACGTCATCGGCAGACGTAGGGTGTTTAACCCATCGGATGATGAAAGTGCTATTTTGTCGTCTAGCAATCGGCAGATGTAGAGTGTTTATGCCATCGGATGATGAAAGTGCTATTTTGTCGTCTAGCGATCGGCAGATGTAGAGTGTTTAAGCCATCGGATGATGAAAGTGCTATTTTATCGTCTAGCGATCGGCAGATGTAGAGCGTTTAAGCTATCGGAAGATGTAAGTATAGTTTGTCGTCTAGTTACCGGATGATGTGAGGGTTATCTTGTCGTTTAGTGATCGAGTCATGTTTTAATTATTCATGTGAGGAGCACATGTTCACCGGATGATGTCCCCTTATTTCATCGGATGATGTAGGGAGTTTCTTCACCGGATGGTATAAACATGGTTTTGTCGTCTAGTGACCGGTAGATGTGGTTTATTCCTCTACCGGTAGATGCAGTCTAAAGGTTTAAGTTTCCCTTCACCAGCCGATGCGCATTGTTCTACCCGCCGGCAGATGTGTAATGTTTTCCTTTGCCAAATGAGGCCTAGCGAATCGCATATGACCTCTTGAGTTAAATTATGTTTCAAAAAGAAAAATAAAATAAAATACATTACTAATAATGAATAATATTTGAGTAATAAGAATTAAATGATTAAGAAAGATATGGATTATATGACGATCTCTCTGGGGTCGTTACAATTATGGTATCAGAGCAAAACCAGGTTCTAAAACCGATTCTGCAGACTGCCTTCCGGCACTGACTGTCACATGAGCACACTCCAGCAACTGTAAGTACTTATGATTTCAGTAAATGTCATTAAGTTAAGATGTATCTATAAATATTTGTCTAGGAATCACAAAATGGTTAGAGGTCAGCAGAGAGAGACCAATGAGGATAGCAATGCCATTGCTCAGTTGACAGAGTTGGTCATGCGCCAATCTCGCCAGATCGAACAGCTGATGACTGCTAGAGAGGAACAAGGCAACTCCAGTACTAATGCAACTCATGATCATGGAGGTGAGCGTTTCCACCGGCTTCGACCCCCGGTATTTAATGGACATGTTTCAGATCCTATTTATGCTGAGGAATGAGTTCGAAAGATAGAGGACATGTTTAAGTATGCAAAGGTTGACGAAGGAGATAAGGTCACGTATGCTGTCTTTCATTTGGAATTGGGAGCAAGGCATTGGTGGGATTCAATCCAGAATACCACTAATGCAGGAGCTATGACCTGGGAAATGTTTAAGACTGCCTTCTTTAACAAGTACTTCAATAGGACTGTTCGGGCCAACAAGAAGAAGGAGTTCATGAATCTGCGACAAACTGGCTCTGTGACGGATTACATATGCAAATTTGATGCTTTATCACGGTTTGCTCCCCGAATGATTGAGGATGATGAGGACAGGATTTACCAATTTGTTCAAGGACTGAAGCCGAGTTTGTACATGAAAGTAAAGACTGCTGGGATACACAATGTACTTTATGGTGAAGTGACGGCTAAG
Organism: Begonia masoniana; assembly: GCA_022432975.1. Classification (NCBI taxonomy): domain Eukaryota; kingdom Viridiplantae; phylum Streptophyta; class Magnoliopsida; order Cucurbitales; family Begoniaceae; genus Begonia; species Begonia masoniana. The sequence goes on along the minus strand of CM039512.1, from coordinate 13,511,826 downwards.
GCCTTGGAGCTGGAAGAGGCTGAAATGACAGCATATGCACAGCGTGAGCAGCCAAGAAAATTCACGAAGGAAACTCAGCCGCCACCACGTCAGAACAAAGGATGGCAGCCGCAACAGAACAGGGGACCACAACAACAACAACAAGGTATAAAGAGACCCTTCAATCCAAATGAAGATCAGGGAAAAGGAAAGCGACCGATGGCCCCTCTATGCCCCACCTGTCAGAAGAACCACCCCGGCGAATGCAAGTTGCATTCTGGCCGCTGTTTCAGATGTGATAAGGTTGGACATATAGTCAGAGACTGCCCCATGCCGCCAGATCCGAACCGTGCAAGGATAGCACCTAGAGTTTATGCTATGATGGAGGATGAGGACACAGTGCCGCATACAGTTATAACAGGTACCATTATGATCTGTGGTTTTACTGCTTACACACTAATAGATACGGGAGCCATGCACTCGTTTATATCAACCTTGTTTTTATGCAATCACAACTTAGAACTTTTACCAGCCGAAAGGCCATATAATGTTATGTTACCATCAGGGAAGTCCCTACATTCAGAACAGATTGTTAAAGGTGATGTAGTGTACTTAGGAGGTAAGAAACTATATGTAGAACTGATTGTAATTGACATGAAAGGGTATGAGGTGATATTGGGAATGGATTGGTTATTCAGGCATTATGCCACAATAAGTTGTAGATCTGGGTTGGTTGATTTTCGACCCCCAAATGGTGATCATTATTCCTTCCAAGCTATCCCTAAGATAAGTAAAATGCCGATTATATCCTCCTTAGAGATCCATCGATTATTGAAAAATGGATGTGAGAGTTACCTGGCTAGTGTAATGGATGTTGGGATGAAGGATAGAATGGAATTTCAGGATATTCCCATAGTCCGAGAGTTCCCTGAGGCATTTTTGGATGATTTGCCTGGTTTACCACCTGATAGAGAAATAGAGTTTGTAATAGAAACGTACCCTGAGGCCTTACCGGTGTCTAAGAACCCATATCGCATGGCACCTGTTGAGTTGAAGGAGTTAAAAATCTAACTGCAGGAATTAGTAGACAAAGGATTTATCCACCCTAGCAGCTCTCCTTGGGGTGCACCTGTCTTATTCGTTAAAAAGAAAGATGGTTCCCTCAGAATGTGCATAGACTATAGAGAGCTAAATAAATTAACCATTAAGAATAAATACCCCTTGCCCCGTATTGATGACTTGTTTGACCAATTGCAAGGAGCTAAAGTGTTTTCAAAGATTGATTTGCGTTCGGGGTACTATCAACTGAAAGTTAAGGAGAGTGATATACCTAAGACTGCCTTCAGGACCCGTTATGGACATTATGAATTCCTTGTAATGTCGTTTGGGCTGACAAATGCACCTGCAGCCTTTATGGACTTAATGAATCGAGTGTTTCGTGAGTATTTGGACAAGTTTGTAATTGTATTCATAGATGATATCTTGATATACTCGCAGACTGAAGCTGACCATGCAGAACATTTAAGTGTAGTTTTGACGACATTAAAGGAGCACCAACTTTATGCCAAACTGTCCAAGTGTGAGTTTTGGTTGAACAAGGTTAATTTTCTTGGCCATGTAGTTGCTGCTAATGGCATATCAGTAGACCCGACCAAAATTCAGGCAGTAAAGGATTGGCCACAACCGAAGAACGCCAGTGAAGTCCGTAGTTTCCTTGGATTGGCAGGCTATTACAGGAAGTTCATCAAAGGATTTTCCTTAATAGCTAAGCCTCTGACGAATCTGACAAAGAAGGACAATAAGTATTCTTGGACCGAAGCTTGTGAGGATAGCTTCCAAACATTGAAATTGAAGTTAACAACAGCCCCTGTTCTGACTCTTCCAACCAAAGGAGGAAAGTTTAGCGTATACTGTGATGCATCTAAAGTTGGTTTGGGCTGTATTTTGATGCAAGAGGGTAAAGTTGTAGCGTATGCCTCTAGGCAGCTAAAGAGTTATGAACAGAACTATCCCACCCATGATTTAGAATTAGCTGCTATTGTTTTTGCCTTGAAGATGTGGAGCACTATTTGTATGGACAACAGTGTGAGGTATATTCTGACCATAAAATTCTGAAGTACCTCTTTACACAAAAGGAATTGAACATTAGACAGAGACGTTGGTTGGAATTTGTTAAGGATTATGACTTTGAAATCAGGTACCACCCGGGTAAGACTAACTCTGTGGCTGACGCTTTGAGCAGGATGTCAACAACAATGCAACCCGTAATGTCAACTATGTCTATACCATTGAGGACAGAAGTACGGAGATTTGAATTGGATATAGTACCAAAGTTATCAGCCTTACTTGCCGATTTGACCATTCAACCAACGGTTTTGGAAAAGATTAAAGAGGCACAACAGAGGAATTCAGAGGAGAATATCGGTATAATGAACAGATTGAAGGACACCACCTCCGAGTTTAGTCTTTCCAAAGATGGAATTCTGAGGTTTAGGAATCGATGGTATGTCCCTAATGATGAGGGACTACGTAAGTTAATCTTGGCCGAGGCACATTTGTCTCCCTTTTCTGTACATCCTGGCAGCACCAAGATGTATCGAGACCTGAGGTTACTCTACTGGTGGCCAAACTTAAAGAGGGATGTTGCTATGTATGTGGAGTCTTGTTTAGTATGCCAGCAAGTTAAAGCCGAGCACCAGCATCCAGGAGGTACCCTTCAGCCTTTACCTATTCCAGAATGGAAGTGGGAACACATAGCTATGGATTTCGTAGTAGGATTTCCTAAGACAACTAAGGGACATGATAGTATTTGGGTTGTAATTGATAGACTGACGAAATCAGCCCATTTCTTACCTGTAAAGACAACCTACACGATGAACCAGCTTGCTGACCTTTATGTACAAGAAATTATTAGACTGCATGGAATTCCTGTATCTATTGTCTCTGATCGTGATCCTAGGTTCACCTTTCGGTTTTGGAAAGGTCTACAAGGCACACTTGGTACGAGGTTATCCTTCAGCACTGCCTTTCACCCGCAGACAGATGGTCAATCTGAGAGGACTATTCAGATACTTGAAGATATGCTGAGGGCGTGTGTACTAGATTTCCAGTCATCTTAGAGCCAATACTTACCTTTGGTTGAGTTCTCCTACAATAACAGTTATCAGTCCACCATTGGTATGGCACCTTATGAAGCACTGTATGGCAGGAAATGTAGGTCACCTCTGTATTGGGATGAGGTTGGTGAAGCAAAACTCCTAGGTCCTGAGATCTTGCAACAGATGTCGGACAAGATTGCCACTATTAGGAAAAGAATGATAACTGCACAGAGTCGACAGAAGAGTTACGCAGACCAGAGGAGAAGAGACCTTGAGTTTTCTGTTGGTGATGAAGTTTTCCTGAGGATTTCACCATTTAAAGGAGTTTTAAGATTTGGTAAGAAAGAAAAGCTAAACCCACGGTTTATTGGACCATTCCCCATCTTAGAAAGGATTGGCAGTGCGGCTTATAGATTGCAATTGCCTCCATCATTGAAAAGGATTCATAATGTCTTCCATGTGTCGATGTTAAGAAAATGCATACGGGACCCTACTCAAGTTGTTAAACCAGTGGATTTTGAGATTGAGCCGACACTAACGTATGAAGAGAAGCCAGTACGAATCTTGGAATCTACAGTGAAAATTCTGAGGAATAAGGAAATCCCCCTTGTGAAAGTTTTATGGATGAATCATGGTATTGAGGAAGCCACATGGGAAAGACGGCAGGACATGATGGACAAATATCCAGAACTCTTCGCTTGATCAATTTTCGTGGACGAAAATTTTGTTTAAGGAGGGGTGGATGTAACACCCGACAACTTCAACCAGGTGACTTCCTAACTAAATTAACAGCCATGATTATTCAATCTTCACGGTTTAGAATTTTATGCCAAGCTTAATTAATAACATGTGGTTTTAAACTAGGTTGAGTGGCAAAGTTGTAATAATGGAGGTTTGAGACCGGTATTTAAAGAAAATGGAAAGGGTTCAAACTTCATTTAAGCCACTATAGCCGACACCTTCTACTCTCGGCGATTTCTTCTCTTCCGAGCTCTTGCTCTCTGTCAGCTGGAAATCCCTCTTTCGACGGTCGGTTTCCTTGCTGCTTCTCGGCTACTTTGTGCTCGAGGTACGAGTTTGGCAATGTAGCTATCTTTTAGTCGTTAAGCTCTGTTTTCTACTATGTGTTGAAGTTCTGGGTTCTTCATTGGCCGAGTATTAGTAAGGGTATTTTAAAATCTGAAAGTGGTAATGTCATTCCGAATCGATTTTGGACATTAAACAACCAACCCTGAGTTATCGCTAATCGAATCTATCTGTTTTGGGTTTTGGATTTCAAACTGCACAGAGAACTATACTAAGGATTCGGGAGTGACTATAGCTATTAGATCCTAGGATGACTTGTGATTAGAACTAATAATATTTTGTTTTAACTACTGCAATGTAAATGTTTTAGGTGAAGAAGTTTGAAGAGAAAGGAGCTCAAATTGCTAAGGAGACCAGATAAGTGAATGTTCAGGTTTCTCGGTCATTAGGACCCTACATCAAAGGATGTTAGGTAGAAACTCATACGATGATTAGTAGTTCCCTTATGTTACTGTCTAGTATTTATGTTGATGATTAGTTCAATGGTAAGGTTTTATGTTGGATAGTGCTCTGTCTGTAGCTTGATGATTTAGGAATTTCCATGTACATGTATCATGACTATTTTATGCATATGAAAATGTTTTAAGAGCATGTTTTCCTCATGAATAAAGTAAGAAGATAAAACTGATGCAACGTGGACTAAGTGAGGGTTGGAGGCGGTTCGGCGTATATCACAGTCCAAAAGAGGGACATATGAATACGACCCGCAGTAGGGACCAAGATCAAACTCACTGTCGAACCCCCTTTACCGGCACAAATCTTCTCTTAATCCACACAATTTAAATGAAGAATATGATCAATGATTATGAATGATAAATACGATCCATGATTATGAATGATAAATACGATCCACGACTATGAATGATGATTACGAGCAAAGATATGAACGAGAAAAAAAAAAGAGACTTATGAGTATGTGATTTCCCGAGTTTTACATTCATGCATCCATGTTAGTGTTGCATTCCTTACTAAGCATTAGGCTTATAGTTAAACCTTATGATGTAGGTGAAGAGCTAACAGGTGAGGATTTCCAGTCCAGAGATGATGTTTAAAGCTTGTTGCTGGAGGATGCTCAGTATGACAGTGCAAGGCTGGGCAGACGATTAAGACCCTTGGTTATGCTCATAGTATGTCAGTGAAGTTTATGATAAATAGTTGTCTAAGTAGAATAGAATTTCTTATAACGATGAGATTTAGATTTGAATGATTAGACTTAAGAGCCTGATGATGATTTTAAAGATAATTGAATGGTTTGTTTTGCTTAAGCCTTCCCCTATGCGTATTTTGGATGAGTTTATGATTCTTACTCATTGACGTTTATAGTTACTCAGTTAAGATTCGGGTGAGTTGTGGTATTTTATATTGGATGAAGTTGTTTGATGATTATAGTGTTTTTCTGCCGTGTGATAGAAGCTGGATAAGGCCATCATCCGGCTGATGTCATCGGCAGACGTAAGGTGTTTAAGCCATCGGATGATGAAAGTGCTATTTTGTCGTCTAGCGATCGGCAGATGTAGAGTGTTTATGCCATCGGATGATGAAAGTGCTATTTTGTCGTCTAGCGATCGGCAGATGTAGAGTGTTTAAGCCATCGGATGATGAAAGTGCTATTTTATCGTCTAGCGATCGGCAAATGTAGAGCGTTTAAGCTATCGGAAGATGTAAGTATAGTTTGTCGTCTAGTTACCGGATGATGTGAGGGTTATCTTGTCGTTTAGTGACCGAGTCATGTTTTAATTATTCACGTGAGGAGCACATGTTCACCAGATGATGTCCCCTTATTTCATCGGATGATGTAGGGAATTTCTTCACCAGATGGTATAAACTGGTTTTGTCGTCTAGTGACCGGTAGATGTGGTTATTCCTCTACCGGTAGATGCAGTCTAAAGGTGTTAAGTTTCCCTTCACCATCCGATGCGCATTGTTCTGCCGCCGACAGATGTAGAGTGTTTATGCCATCGGATGATGAAAGTGCTATTTTGTCGTCTAGCGATCGGCAGATGTAGAGTGTTTATGCCATCGGATGATGAAAGTGCTATTTTGTCGTCTAGCGATCGGCAGATGTAGAGTGTTTATGCCATCGGATGATGAAAGTGCTATTTTGTCGTCTAGCGATCGGCAGATGTAGAGTGTTTATGCCATCGGATGATGAAAGTGCTATTTTGTCGTCTAGCGATCGGCAGATGTAGAGTGTTTATGCCATCGGATGATGAAAGTGCTATTTTGTCGTCTAGCGATCGGCAGATGTAGAGTGTTTATGCCATCGGATGATGAAAGTGCTATTTTGTCGTCTAGCGATCGGCAGATGTAGAGTGTTTATGCCATCGGATGATGAAAGTGCTATTTTGTCGTCTAGCGATCGGCAGATGTAGAGTGTTTATGCCATCGGATGATGAAAGTGCTATTTTGTCGTCTAGCGATCGGCAGATGTAGAGTGTTAAGTTTCCCTTCACCAGCCGATGCGCATTGTTCTGCCCGCCGACAGATGTGTAATGTTTTCCTTTGCCAAATGAGGCCTAGCGAATCGCGTATGACCTCTTGAGTTAAATAATGTTTCAAAAAGAAAAAAATAAAATAAAATACATTACTAATAATGAATAATATGTGAGTAATAAGAATTAAATGATTAAGAAAGATATGGATTATGTGACGATCTCTCTGGGGTCGTTACAATGTAAGTAGAAAGTTTGTCGTTTAGTGATTAGCGTATGCAGTTTACTCAATCGGAAGGTGTAGGTTTAAGTCTATTGGATGATGTCTCAGTAAACTCATCGGCAGATGCGTGCTGACGTCATCGGTAGATGTAGGAGGACTTTTGTCGTTTAGTCACCGGAAGAAACCTTCTATTTCCTGTTTCATTCTTTTCCGTTGACTTTATTCATCGGCAGATGAATTTGACTTCTGTGACTTCTTAAGTATTTCACGATTTAAACCCATACTTCTTTCTGGCTGATTAATTCTTAACATTCTGAACGATTATTCTAGTGATGTTTTTCACAGTTTTGCTTAACTCTATTATTGTTCAAAGGATTTCCGCTGCAAGTTTTAAATGTCTATTTATTTTTGGATTCTAGCTTATGTCAAGTGTCGATTGTTGAGAAATTTTTTTTAAATACGGATGAAATTTCTTAGTCTTGTACGGGCTTATGAGTAACGAGCCGGGTTCAGATAACTCGGGCCGTTACAGTATGGTATCAGAGACATTCAGTTAAACCGTTCAAAAGATTACTCATCAGTGCCAATCGTCGCATGGAAGTACTCCAACAACTGTAAGTGTTTATGTTAGCCTCAGTAATTAGATATTTATGAACATAGTTAACCTTGTACAGGAAGTGAGTTTAATGGCCAGACGCCCAGGAAGACCTAGGATACCGAAGGAAATGCCAAACGTGAGGAGTGAGGAGGAACCTAGTGTTATTAGACAACTAACAGACTTGGTACGTCAGCAACCAGACTTAGTGCGTCAGCAGTCCGATCAGTTGGGTGTGTTGCTGAACCGAGAGGTACAGGGGAGTGCCAACTCAGGTTCTAGCAATGAGCATTCAGGAGACCGATTCCGAAGGCTACAGCCGCCCACATTTGATGGAAAGTCATCCAATCCGATTGTCGCTGAGGAGTGGCTTAGGAAAATTGAGAGTATGTTCAGGTGTGCCAATGTTGGTGAAGGAGACAAAGTCACGTTGGCCACGTTCCATTTTGCTGGTGATGCTCAACTTTGGTGGGAGACAATCGAGACCACCACCGATGTCTTAGCGATGTCTTGCTCGCAGTTCAAGGACACCTTCTATGAGAAATACTTTAATAGCACAGTCCAGGCAGCAAAGAAGGTAGAGTTTTTGAACTTGAAGCAGACAGGGTCTGTGGCAGAATACGTTAGACAATTCGAGTCTCTGTCCAGGTTCGCTGGACACCTTGTTCACCGAAATGAAGATAAGGTGTTTCAATTCATGAATGGATTGAAACCAGAAATGTACAGAGGGGTCAAGTTTTCGCGTTATAAAGGTTTGCCCTTCAGTGATGTTGTGTCCACAGCATTGGAGGTGGAAGAAGCTGAATTGAAATGTGCTGGACTAAAGGAAACCCCGAGAAAGTTTGTTCAACCACCACCGCAGAGAGGAGTGAAGAGGTCCAATGAAGGCCAGCACAGCCAAGGGATAGGAAAGAAGGTACCAGATACTAAGATGTTTCCTCAGTGCCCAAAGTGTTTGAAGAGTCACCCGGGCGAGTGTAGATTTAGGACGAATAAGTGTTTTAACTGTGAAGAGGTTGGACACTCGTTCAGGGATTGACCAAAGCCTAGAGTCACCCGTTGCTTCAACTGTAACAAAGTCGGTCATATCAACAGAGACTGCCCAGCTTTGAAGGGTGGACCTGTCAAGATTAAACCAAGAATATTCTCCATGATGGAGTCAGGTGATGAGGACCAGTCTGCTGTAGTGTCAGGTACTATATTGATTAACTCTATACCTGCTTTTACTTTGATAGATTCGGGTGCAACGCATTCTTTTATAGCCTCTGCATTTGCTGATAAGTTAGATGTACGGTTTACTCCTTCTGAGCATGTGTTTAACGTAGCATTACCTTCTGGTGAGCACATGCACTCCAATCAAATGATGCCTGATAGTGTGGTGTTAGTAGGGAACATGAATTTGCCTGCTGATCTCATTGTTATGGACATAACAGGATTTGATGTGATCCTAAGAATGGATTGGTTGTTTAAGCATTACGCCACAATAGATTGTAGGACTGGAATTGTTAGTTTTCACCCCCTAGTGGTTTAAACCATACCTTCCAGGCTCTGAAGAAGAGTAAGGAAATGACTGTGATGACTTCTAGTCGATTGTAGACCCTCCTCATGCAGAGAGTATTTGTGCTTTTTGGCCAATGTCTTAGACACGCAGCTAGTAGAAAAATCAAGCCCCAAAAATATCTTAGTTGTCCAAGATTTTCCAGAAGTATTTCTAGATGACCTTCCTGGCTTGCCACCAGATAGGGAAATTGAGTTTGTGGTAGATGTTTACCCTGGCGCCGAGCCTATGTCTAAAAATCCATATAGACTAGCACCAACAGAACTTAAAGAATTGAAGAAACAGTTAGAGGATTTGTTAGAGAAGGGGTTCATACGCCCTAGCTTTTCACCATGGGGTGCACCTGTCCTTTTTGTCAAAAAGAAAGATGGATCAATGCGTATGTGCATAGACTATAGAGAATTGAATAAGCTAACTGTCAAGAACAAGTATCCACTGTCGAGGATTGATGATTTATTTGATCAGCTTAAGGATGCAAGGGTTTTCTCTAAAATTGACCTTAGGTCCGGTTATTACCAGTTGAAGGTTAAATCTGAAGATATCCCAAAGACTGCCTTTCGCACAAGGTATGGACATTATGAGTTTTTGGTTATGTCTTTTGGTTTGACAAATGCACCAGCAGCCTTCATGGATCTTATGAATAGGGTGTTTCACGAGTATTTGGACAAGTTTGTCATTGTATTCATAGATGACATTCTAATCTATTCTAAAACTAAGGAGGAGCATGCAGGACACCTAAACTTGGTGTTAGAATTACTGAGACAGCACCAACTTTATGCCAAATTTTCTAAGTGTGAGTTTTGGTTGGACAGAGTTCACTTTCTTGGTCATGTGATCTCTGGAGATGGGATATCTGTTGACCCAGCCAAGGTTCAAGCAGTTAAGGAATGGCCCCAACCGAAGAATGCTACGGATATCAAGAGTTTTCTTGGACTAGCAGGATATTATAGAAAATTCATCGAGGGATTTTCAAAGATTGCCACACCCCTTACTATGTTAACAAGGAAAAATGTGAAGTATAATTGGACTGATAAATGTGAGTCCAGTTTCCAGACCTTGAAGCATAAACTAACCAATGCTCCAATTCTGACCCTTCTTGTCGTTAATGGTAAGTTCAGCATATATTGTGATGCATCCAAAGTTGGACTTGGTTGTGTTTTGATGCAAGATGGTAAGGTAATAGCTTATGCCTCTAGACAGTTGAAAACTCATGAGAAGAATTACCTACCCATGACTTAGAACTAGCTGCTGTAGTATTTGCACTTAAGATTTTGAGGCATTACTTATATGGACAGTCTTGTGAGATATTTTCAGACCATAAAAGTCTGAAGTATATTTTCACACAGAAAGAATTGAATATGAGGCAACGTCAGTGGTTAGAATTTGTCAATGACTATGACTTTGAAATAAAATATCATCCTGGCAAGGCAAATGTGGTGGCAGATGTCTTGAGTAGAGTAACAACATCATCCCCAACTACGATTTTCAGTATGCCATTAGCTTTAGAGTCAGAATTCCTAAAGTTTAAGCTAGAAGCAGTATCCAGTGTGTCAGCTATACTTTCAGCCATAACCTTAAAGCCTACCATTCTAGAGAAAATAAAGGAAGCTCAGACGAACGATGATGAGTGTAACAAGTACAAGTCAAGCATGGATTCTACGGACAAATAAGATTTTAACTATTCTGTTAATGGAATCCTTAGGTTCAGAAATAGATGGTTTGTCCCTGCCATCAAAGAACTTCGTGATGAAATTCTTTCTGAAGCACACTCCTCCAGGTTCTCTGTTCACCCCGGGAGTACAAAGATGTACAAGGATCTTAAACAGCATTATTGGTGGCCAGGCATGAAACGAAGTGTGGCAGAATATGTGGGATCGTGTTTGTGCTGTCAGCAGATTAAGGCCGAGCATCAGAGGCCTGCTGGAGCATTACAACCCTTACCAGTCCCCGAATGGAAATGGGAACAAATAACGATGGATTTCGTTATAGGATTACCTAGAACAGCAAAGGGACATGATGCAATTTGGGTTATAGTTGACCGTCTAACCAAGTCTGCTCATTTTCTGCCAATTAAGATAACTTACTCGATGGATCAGCTTACTGAGTTGTATGTGCATGAAGTTATTAGATTACATGGAGTTCCAAGTACTATAGTTTCAGACCGAGACTCCAGATTTACATCTAAGTTTTGGAAAAGTTTGCACAAGGCCATGGGAACACAGCTTAGTTTTAGCACAGCCTTTCATCCTCAAACTGATGGACAATCCGAGAGAACTATCCAAACGTTGGAGGATATGCTTCGTGCATGTGTACTGAAATTTCAAGGTTCTTGGAGTAAGTATTTACCATTGGTTGAGTTCTCTTATAATAACAGTTTTCAAGCAACAATAGGCATGGCCCCATACGAGGCATTATATGGACGAAAGTGCAGGTCTCCAGTGTATTGGGACGAAGTTGGGGAAACACGATTGATTGGTCCTGACATTGTGCAGCAGACAGTGGAGAAGATTGCTCTTATCCAACAAAGAATCTTAACAGCTCAAAGCCGGCAGAAAAGCTATACAGACAAAAGACGAAGAGAATTAGAATTTGATGTTGGTAATGAAGTTTTCCTTAAGGTGTCACCTTTCAAAGGAGTCACGAGATTTGGAAAGAGAGGCAAGTTGAACCTCAGATTTATTGGACCGTTCACTATTCTGAAGAGAGTTGGGAGAGCAGCCTATCAGTTGCAGCTACCGAATTCTATGGAAGGGATACACGGTGTGTTTCATGTTTCTATGTTGAAGAAGTGTGTGCGAGATTCATCACAGATTGTGGAACAGCAGAACATTGAAGTCCTTCCTACTCTTGCATTTGAGGAGAAGCCAGTAAAAATCTTAGATTATGCAGTAAAGGTATTACGCAACAAAGAAGTTCCACTGGTAAAAGTCTTATGGCATAACCAGAACATTGAGGAGACAACTTGGGAGCGCCAGCAAAACATGATGGACCAATATCCAGAACTATTCAGGTACTGAATTTTGAGGACAAAATTCTTTTAAGAAGGGTAGATTGTAGCACCCGGTTCCATCGAACCAAAATTTAATTTATGATGTACTTTTATAGAAGGGTTGGGGGAGTTATTGATTAGGTTAATAAATGATCATGCGAGGGCATGATGGTAATTAGAATTTTTACATAGTGGATAACGTATTTAAGGAAAAGTCCAGTGTGAGTAGCCGCCACTGTTTCATTTCTTTTTATCTCTCAGCTCGACAGATTTCCCCTAGGCGATTCCCCTCCAACCAAGGTGAGTTTTGATTCGATTACTTGTTTTTTTTTTTAGTGTCTAGATAACTGGTGGATGGCTATGTGTGCATTTTGGAAGTACAGAGAGTGAGGAATGGGATTTGGGGTTTAGCGATGAATCGGGAATGGCGAGGGACAGAACCCCCAGAACTAGCCCCTTTAGATTTCCTAATGTTTAGAATGAAGTTTAGAAATGTTGTGCTTATGTTTTAGGTGAGCCAGCTCTTGGAATATCCTACCACTAGGAACTCTCGGTGAAGTCAGGTAAGTGAAGTATTGTGTGTGCCTTCGGGCCTACATCACAAAATAGTAGGTTTATGCATGTTTGAGTATTTTCTGTATGTCATGCATCATGTTTTTAAAAGAATTACGAAAATGAACTTTCATGTATCATTATGGAAAGACAGGTACAGATACTGATGAAGAGGATTTATAACATTGAAAGAATTGATCCCACTCCCAAGGGAATTGAGGGATCAGAACAGCTATTAAGGGAATTCATCCACCCCTTAACTAATGAGGAGGATGTATAACATTGGGAGAATTGATCCCACTCCCAAGAAAACCGAAGGATCAGATCAGTGATTGAACGAATGTGCAACTGAAATGTGAAAGTAGAAACTGCATAATTAGGATTTAAGTTTCAGCATATCATTTCATTATTGCTTTACTTACTTAGCATTAGGCTAATAGATGAGTTTTGTGATGTAGGTGTTGAGGATACCACAGGTGAATTCCATGAGTTTACTGATGAATAGATGGAGTTGGAGAAGCACTTCTCTGTCTCGAACTGGTATACTGATGAGGCGGATTAACTGATGTCTGTTGGTGAAAGTTTAGTTGACAACGTTTCAATTTAAATTTGTTGAGTTCTCATGACAGTAGTGATTTCAATGTTTTGAATACGTTTTTGAATTTCCTTTTTCGGATAATAGTGTTCTGTTGGGATTTGATGTTGGTACTTGCTGGTCTTTGAGTAATGCATTGGTCTGGATTGTTTTCTGGATAGCTACAGCAAAGTGAGTAGATCCTTTTATGTAGTAGAGTTGTGTTTGTATACTAAGGAGTAGATGAAATGTGGTTCTGTTCTCTATCGGCAGAGGTTGAGTTGTTGTTCTGTTGTCTATCGGAAGAGTGGAAGCCATCGGATGATATAGAACAAAATTTGTCGTTTAATGATCGGTATATGTAGCTTGTTTTATCGGAAGATGTTGTTTTGTTCACTATCGGTAGATGAAGTCTATCAGCAGATGTCGAGTCGTTGTTCTACTCACTATCGGTAGATGAAGTCTATCGGAAGATGTCGGGTTATAGTTATATTGTCTATCGGAAGATGTAAGTAAAAAGTTTATCATTTAGTGATCGGCGTATGCAGTTTACTCAATCGGAAGGTGTAGGTTTAAGTCTATCGGATGATGTCTCAGTAAACTCATCGGCAGATGCGTGCTGACGTCATCGGTAGATGTAGGAGGACTTTTGTCGTTTAGTCACCGGAAGAAGCCTTCTATTTCCTGTTTCATTCTTTTCTGTTGACTTTATTCATCGGCAGATGAATTTGACTTCTGTGACTTCTTAAGTATTTCACGATTTAAACCCCTATTTCTTTCTGGCCGATTAATTCTTAACATTCTGAACGATTATCCTAGTGATGTTTTTCACAAATTTGCTTAACTCTATTATTGTTCAAAGGATTTCCGCTGCAAGTTTTAAATGTCTATTTATTTTTGGATTCTAGCTTATGTCAAGTGTCGATTGTTGAGAAATTTTTTTTAAATACGGATGAAATTTCTTAGTCTTGTACGGGCTTATGAGTAACGAGCCGGGTTCAGATAACTCGGGGCGTTACAGAGCATGAATGCGAACATCATGGACACGGAAGAATCCTGGACGAAGGTTTCTTACTTGTCCAAAGTTTGAAGTAAATTTTTATGCGTTGTCATAATTGATGTATAAATTTCTACTGTAAATAACGGTTGATACTTTTTCAGGGATGCGTAAGAGGATGCAATTTCTTTTCATGGTACGACGAACCATTAGGAGAGAGACAAAAGAATGTGCTTAACATTTTACAATCTAGACTCGAAGAAGCTGAAGCAAGAGTCGCACATGCTGAATCAAGACTTAGTCAAGCTGCAGGAAGACTCAAACAAGCTAAGTCAAAGAATGCGCAGCGGCAGAGGGATAGATTATGTTTATTGGTATTATGGGGTCTCACTACTGCATTATTGTTGATCAGTTTGTATCAATTGTTTTATTAGACTCATATGATAATAACTATGCAAAAGGTGATGTCTGTATGATGCAACCTTGAGTTCTACGCTAATTAATGGAATTCGTTCAGTTGGTAGAGGATAAAATTATTTTGATTAAACCCTCCGGAAGATCTTGTCGAATTCTTGCTGTAAAACTCTATCATGTTTCATTGAATTATGCAGCAAAAGTTGAATCCTTTCTCTTCCTTGTTTTATTAATGATGATGAACCTAACTGAAGTTGAGAATCGGTTGACACTTTGTTACCGTTGGTGTTATATGATAGTTGTCGATAAACCTAACTGAAGTTGATAGAGTTCATAAGATGAATGCAATCAAGGTCGACACTTGTAATGTTTATGTTTTTATTTGTTGCGTTTTTGGGTCAACACTTGACAAGCCAGGTTGACACTTACATGTTTAGGTCGACACTTGACGCTCCAGGTCGACACTTGAAGTGCTTCTGTAGTTATTTGTTATGCTTTGGGGTCGACACTTGACAAGCCAGGTCGACCCTTACATGTTTAGGTCGACACTTGACGCTCCGGGCCAACACTTGAAATGCTTCTGTTTTTATTTGTTGCGCTTTGGGGTCAACACTTGCATGTTTAGGTCGACACTTGACGCTCCGAGTCGACACTTGAAATGCTGCTGTTTCTTTTCTATTAAAACTTGGGGTCGACACTAGTGTGTTTAAATCCTTTGACATCATAAAAAAAAATTGCACGGTCATTCAACACAAATAAAATTGTATTTCAATCATTGCCAAAGTTAATTCAAAAGACCAAATATAGATAAGTACTAGAAAGAAAATAAGTAACACAAAATCCAAGGATTACAAACAACTAAAATTTTCACAAACTAAGAGAAGCACTAAAACAAAAAAAAATGTCACTTAGGTGGAGAGTAACATGGATCATCTGAAGGATCGTCTGGAGGATCGGTTGGAGGAACTTCTAACCCATCCCAATAATCTTGAAAATAGTCAAGATGTCTGTGAACCTCGAAGAATTCTTGACGGAGATCTGCTGCCATCACTTCCATCCGATCAAAGCGATCGAGAACCAGATTCTAAAAAAAATCAAAAGCAGAGCCGATGCTGGCCACACTTGCCTCCAAATTGTTGAACCTTTCCTCAAAGTTAGAGAGGCTTCCTCTAGATGCATTGGAGGAGGGTTCAGGAGCTTGTCTTTGATCGTGACCGCCCTCATCCACTTCCATATGAGATGGTCCAGCCCCGGAAGCACCAGCTTGTTCTCCCTTAAAGATCCAATTACCTTCAGCATTGAGGACAATCCCCACCGTAGCTAGAGTGGAAGTGGTGTAGATGTCAGTTTTCTTCAACGATAATCGAGGTTTGGACCTAGGAATTTGGACACCATTAACCTCAAAAATCTTCATTAGAAGAAGATTAAATGGTAGGGATTTGGTGGAGTTGTTGAAGATCTGAAGCATCCGATGCATAATGATGTATCCCACATTAAAAGATTCTGCACGAAAGATTTTATATAAGCCATAGAGATCCATCTCACTTATGTGATCTTTATGTCCATCTCTTGGCAAAAGGTTATAAGTGATCATGTGATGAAAAAGTCTAGCACGTACGTTTAAATCCTTAGCCTTTGATTTCGACGGAAGGGATCGATTTGGATCCTTAACAATCATTCTCAAAAATTCAATCCATTCACTAGTGCCCATAAAATCAAGATCCTTAAACGCCTCATAATATCTTTCAGCCTCATTGTTAAAATCACATTCTAAAATAGAGTTTATTGATCATGAGGTTACCTCAATGTGTTTTCCATACACATAACTAACAATCTTAAGAGGCTTCAGAGATTTCTCTAAATTAGCATAGAACATTCTCATTGGAGTTTCAAAATATGGTCCATCACAGTCGAATAAATTATATAATCACAAATCCTTCAACGACTGTTCCAAATTCAAGCTACATAAATCATAGAATTCTACTCTTCTACTTAAAATCAGTGGTTTGTACTGGAAATCATCTTCATACATTTTCAATGAATCAGAATTTTTGAATAAATGAGAAGGCCACGATGGTTGTTGCTCAATTTCAGCTGCTGGAGTTGCATTATTGGATCTCCTTCTGTGAATGGTGAGTTTGCTGCGTGAGGAACTTGCCATTGGAGGTTTAGAACAGAAAAAGGAGGAATGAATTCTGGAAGAGTATAGTGACAATTTGGAAGGAAAAAAAGGAAGGAGAATCGCCTGAAGAACCGAGAGAGCTATTGAGAGGTTAGGGTTTCGGGGGACACTTCCTTGCAAACTTAAATAAACTGATTGATGAGGTGTCGACTCTTTGTAACTCTGGTTGACACCCACACACCCGGGTCGACACCTCATTGCCTTTCTATTCTGTTTGTACAGTGAAGTGTCGACACCTATCATCGAGTTCGACACTTCATTCCACTCGGGTTGCAACTCTTTGTAACTCTGGTCGACACCCACACACCTGGGTTGACACCTCATTGCCTCTGTATTATGTTTGTACAGTGAAGTGTCGACACCTATCAGCAAGGTCGACACTTCATTCCTCTCAGGTTGCAACTCTTTGTAACCCTGGTCGATACCCACACACCGGGTCGACACCTCATTGCCTCTGTTGCTAAGAAAACTCCACAATTTGCAGACCAACCCAAAAGACTTCTATCAAAATAAATCTCCATTCATTTCCAACATACATTTGTACATCAAAACGACTTAAAACTATACGTCAACTACACAATTCACATACACATGTCTATAATCCATATCCATAATAAAAACCATATCCATATTCATATCAACATCAAATTCATATCAGCGTTACAAGATCAACCTCTGCGAATGCCTGGTTGCAATGAAGACTCCTGCATGATGTAAACAATTAATTGTTAACAATAATTAAGTATGATGTAACAAATTGAAAAAGAGAAAAAACTTTACTAAGTTGGGTTCTGATGCAAGCTGCAAAAAAACCAAACAAAGTTGATCTTCCTCGTGATGTTGAGGCACTGGCTTCCATGCTAGAATCAATGGTTACTCCTTTGCACGTTCTAGCATTATCATACCCCGACATTTACTACACTTAATTACCTTACGCATCTTGCCCAATTGACTCTGACCTTGAGGTTCATCAGCATCCCTCGTTCTCTTCTTTTTCGACCTACCAGGTGGTCTTTTCACAATCGATGGCTGAATTTCACCCATAAATGAAGGTGGCCACATGTCTAAGTCATTCATTGGATGTACGAACTGTGCATATACCGTCAAATATGTCTGCCGATGGTAGCAACGATCAACGTACGATTCAATGTCCCTTCTCATGAATGATATGCATGGTACAGCATGAACACATGGTATGCTTGCGAGCTGCCACCGGTTACAACTGCAAGTAGTGTTGGCCAAGTCAACGACAAATTGTTGATTGGCATCACTAACTTGAAATCTTTCACCCCCCCTCTCCAGTTGCACACCAATTTTTAGCTCCATCTCGTAGCTTGACCAATTTCTTTCGTATATGAGGGCATAGTAGTCCGTTTTGTTGTTCCATTTGTTCATGCCTCTTACAAATTCTTGCCATTATTGTCGTCCTGATCATTTCTATCATGGTTACAATCGGCTTGTCACGTGCTGGTAAGATGAAGGCATTGAATGACTCACTCAAGTTGTTCAACGTTAGCTCACACTTTGATCTGTGACTGAAAGCATGTCTACACCAGTGCTTCGTATCATACTCTGCAAGATATCTATATACTGCTTCATCGAAGCTCCGTAGCCTCTTTATTTTCTTCACAAACATTTCACGTGTTGTCGCAGTTGAAGCATTCCATATAATGTCTTTGTAGAGTTTTCCGCAAAAAATCTTCTTGAAGTTTGCATACATATGAAGTACGCAAAATCGAACCTCTGCATCTGGTACATGTTTTCGAAGTACTAATTCCAACTGCATAAAATATGTCATATGTTAGTAGGTGAAAGCATATAAATCTTGACAATGATCTCATATACCTACTTTTTGTTGATCGAAAATGAATGTCAGCCTTCACCACGATCAGATCGAATATCCGTCAACAACAACCTGACAAACCATTTCTAAGAATTCTTCGACTCAACATCGACAACAGCCACTGCAACAGGATATATTCCGTCATTTGCATCTACACCGATAGCGGTTAGAAGTTGACCAGGACATGCTCCCTTCAAGTGACATCCGTCCAAACTTATTATCGGTCAACATCCGGCTAAAAGGCCTCTTTTACATGCATCTAAACACATGTAAAGTCACTTGAATATGGGCTCTGTTTGACCATCAACCCTGTCAACATTGATAACGAAGGTGCTACCAGGATTGGATCTCAGAACTTCTTCCGCATAAGACCCCAGCTGTTTATATTGCACAGTTCAATCCACATTTACAGCCCTCCTCCTTTCCCTAATTGCTAGGCTAGGGCTGATGGTGACATTAAAGTCTCGCCTAACTATGTCAATGATAGATGATATTTCCCACCGAGTTTGGCTTCTAAATTGATGCAAATAACGTTCTGCCACCCACTTAGTTGTTGCATGTCGACTCTCCATTGTGCGAGCATAGTCATGAACACCATTCAACTTCTTCACTTGGAAAGACTCTTCATTTGTCACTTTTGATGCGTAGAGTCTTCAAGGACAACCTTTCTGACAAACCGCTTCTATTCTTGCTTTCTCATGTTTGGTAAATCGGATGTCAAATCCGTTAACCAAAGCATAATCAGCGATTTTTTTCTTAATTTCAGCCAAATGAGCTGAATTTGTCTTTCAAACATATTTCTAAAGAGTTGTTCACTGATTCCTAAGTGTTCGCTTCATGCATCGTATCATCGGATTCAGCGGTTGAAAGATTGTCATCAGGTAAGTAGGCTGAAACTGATGGAATCGAAATATGAATTGGATCCCCTACTTCATCCACAGCTGCATCACCAACTGATGGAATCGGAACATGAGTTGGATCTCCCGCTTCACCAACTTGAGGACCACCATCAAACTCTAATGAATCATATGACTCATCAATGCTAGCCTCTTCCTAGCATAAGGCACCTTCATGGTCTACGTACATATGAATGTGACGTTTGTGATCCAACGCCCCAACCATTTGAAGTACGTCATTATCAGACTTCACTGTTCGCAATCCGTTTTCCATTCCTAATGAAGGCTCCACGTAATACAGAGTCTTCCATATTCCAGCTCTGACATTTACCACCATGTCGACAACCACAAAAAATGACACCTTATCCACATCAATATTTGTCACTAGTGCATCATCTCCACTCACGTACTGTAAATTCTTCGTCTTGATGAACTTTCCTCCATAGTGAAAGTCAATTGAAAATGTGTCCATCTTCTTCCCTGCAAGGTTACATAAATTTAATTCGATTAAGCCAGTTGTGGTATTTAAATTCTAAACAACTTAATACACATTTAAACTTTTAAACAAATAGCCTTCCAAATGAAAAGTCCAGAAAATTCATTAAGCTATACGAAAATCGAACCATCAGAATAATAAGAGCAAAAAATTCACCAACCAGATTTAGGACAAAAAATGCTGAAGTTTATTGGAAATGAGAAGGCCTGGGTGAATTCAAATTCGTTAAGCTAATTAAAATCGAATCATCAGAATAGTTCAACAAATTCACCATCAGAATAATAAGAGCAAAAAATTCACAACCAAACTCATTGGCAAAATCAAAGTAAATTTTATCTGACAAAATTAAAACACCAAAGTACAGCAACGAATTTCAGCAACGAAGTTCAGAAACCCTAACTTTTCAAGAACAACTATTGGTTCAGATTTCAGACTCCAAAAACAAAAAATTTCAGCAATTACGTGAAGCAAATTTCTTCATAAGCCTGAGAAAGTTTTACCTTACCTTCGTCAGTCGAGCGGTGAGCAATCTGTCAACTGTCGTCTGGTGACTGGCGAGAGAGAATCGAGCGCGAGCAAGGCGAGGGTCTTGGGAGAGAGAGAGAGAGAGAGAGAGAGAGAGAGAGAGGCAAAACAAAGGGGAAAGAGAGGCGAAACAGCGGGGAGAGAGAGAGAGAGAGAGAGAGAGCGTTTCTGGAACTCGGAAAGGAGAGAGGGAGAGAAGACAGACTAATGGGATTTAAAAAAAACAAAAACCAGAGTGGAATTAGCCGAACCGATCCGGTCCGGTTATGACTCCACGCAGGGACATTTTGGAAAGAAAAAATGAACACGTACAAAAAACGTAATTTTTAACTGAAAATGTGATAGTATGAGCCATATTGTCAATTATCAAAGTATTAAGGTTGTTCTTGCCCATTATCCAAGTTCACGGTATAAATTGCCCATTTCACCTAATTGTATGAGTCAAATTACACTTTACCTTAAATTAAAATATTTCTTCTAACTTCAAGTGAAAACCAAATATTATAGCTACCAGTTTCGAATTGCCATAGCCCTTTTAATAAGAATTTGACTACATTTACCTTCTATTTTTATCTTTTAATTCTTATCTCCTGATATTACACTAATTAATCGATGCAATGATATCCGTTAATTAATACGATTAATGACTTATTAGAATAATGATGTTACAAATGTTCTAAATCTTAGGGCCCTTTTCTCTTCTGCATAAGAAACATCTGTTCTTTCCAATTTCTACCATATAATGGCATTTCCATCTGAACGTCTCAGTTTTACATGTGAATTGTGATGATCAACTTAAAAAGCCTATTATCATTATGTATCAGACATAAACTAAACCAGATGGTTTGCTTTCGAATAAATTATCGACGTTATATATGTTGAATCGATTCTCCCTCGCATAAACGGCCGGCTTTACATATACAGGCCCAGCTTTACATATACAGGCCTTCTGGAACACCCTCTTTCTTTTTGAACATTACCTTCTCTTTCGCTTTCTTGAAATCCGCATGCATCACCTGAACCACAATTATTTACGAGTTAACCAATTGAACAAAACGATACCGAACATTTTTCGCTTCAAGATTGGATAAAAGACAACAAATTTCATAATTATGTTCTTAAAGGCCAGCAACCAACAAAGAAGATAGATCAAAAGAAGTAAAGGGAACAGACAACGATAATTTTTCAACAATAATTTCAGTAATTTATATTATATTACAAAGAGAATAGATCTATCCAAAGAGCTATGCTATTAAACTCCTAACGAGCTGAGAATTGTTAATTTGTTCTCGAGTTCAAAGACATGTTACCTTCATTCGTCGTTCTCTTAGCGCAAGCAAGCCAGCTTCTGTACAAATTGCTTTGATATCAGCCCCAGAAAATTCATCCTTGGTCATTACAAACTCTTCTAAGTTGACATCATCAGCTAAGGTCATTCTTGATGTGTGAATCTGCTTTCCCCAAGAGATTTTACATATTAATGGTAAAATCTAAGTAAACAGCAATACAGTGAAGAAGAAACAGATTGCTACAAACATATAAGTTCACAAAAGTACCTGAAAAATTCGCCTCCTGGTTTTTATATCTGGTAGAGGAAATTCGATCTTTCGGTCTATCCTTCCAGGGCGGAGCAAGGCAGGATCAAGACTTTCTATTCTGTTTGTTGCAAGAATAACTTTAACATCTCCTCTCGAGTCAAACCCATCGAGCTGGTTTAATAATTCCAGCATAGTCCTCTGAATTTCACGCTCACCACCAGAGTGTGCATCGTACCTGGAGAATAATTTCATCAGATGGGATTTAGCATTATTGTTCATAAGTTGTAATCAAGAACACCCCTCTGAAATTTTGAAACAAGTGATGTATTCAAACACGAACCTTTTTGTCCCAACTGCATCAATCTCATCGATGAAGACGATTGATGGTGACAGATCATCTGCCACTCTAAAGAGCTCCCTGACCAATTTTGGTCCATCTCCCAAATATTTTTGGATCAATTCACTTCCAACCACTCGCAAGAAAGTAGCAGAAGTTGAGTTAGCTACTGCCTGAAATGAAAACAACCAAATTGAGATGGTACTTCAGTACAGATTGAAAAATAGTTTAAACATAGGTTGGACTATTTCTTCATAAAAAATGACATAATGTTAAGAAGATACAAATGATGCATCAGTGAGTACAACTAATTTGATGCAGAGGTTGAGATAGTCCAGGATTGACATGATTGAGAACAATTCGAAACTGAATCGAAATGATCTAATCCAATTTTTTCATAACATGGTTCAAATAAATCAATCATTAAAATCAAATGCCTCAATGTCTTCCACAAAATAAATAAATAATTTAAAGATCTACAAAGAGTACACCAAACTTTACTGTTAGTAGCATGAACTGAGACTTTTTGACCAGTCTGCAACAAACAACTTTAAATAGAAATAATAATTTACTAGAAAAGAGGATTCTGTGACAATATTTATATCAAGTAGATATACTGCAATCAGGCCATTCATCTTTTTCCTCTGTGATAAAGTTTCTTAAATAGTATTATGAAATTTTTACAAACTTCAAAACTTTTACCCCTCATTCTTCAAAATAACCACCGAATTGAACTGAAGAATTATACATTGAATCATCGTTTACTTTTTAAGTAACAATATTATATCAAGTAGATATACTGCAATCAGGCCATTCATCTTTTTCCTCTGTGATAAAGTTTCTTAAATAGTATTATGAAATTTTTACAAACTTCAAAACTTTTACCCCTCATTCTTCAAAATAACCACCGAATTGAACTGAAGAATTATACATTGAATCATCGTTTACTTTTTAAGTAACAAATAAATCAAATCTTTGCACTAAATTTTAAATTGGATTTAACAGTCATCTATTTAAATGATTTAAGAAAAAAGAAAGTAACCACTTCTTCAAACATATTTTCATTAAGTATGTCTCTAGTTGAATTGCAGGTAGAGAGTCAAGCTCCCAAACTTCAAACTACTATCAATACATGGATGTTTAATAAAAACATTTATTCACCGAACGGCATCATAGTGTCATATTTTACATGTTCATGTCCAATCGGGACTATTATATTGACAAAGAAAACTTGATTTCTCCTTCATTTCTATGTTCATAGGAGTGGCATACAAACATAAGGCCAATTTGGAACAGAGTTTCTTCAAAACCAATATCACGAGATACACATAAATGGAAAACTAATCCATCGGTCAGAATAATATAATGAATGGCCGTTCGGGTTTTGTGCATAGCTGAGTTGGAAGAGTCAGTCATGCGGAGTTTGTTATTTTGTAGAGCGGGTGTGCTAGCAACAGGGAATGAGGGGTAGGGAGAGATATAAATGGGCGAGAATGTTCCTGAATATTGTCTTGATTTCGCAGCATAGTTCTACGTTCGTAGAGAGAGTATTCCATTTATGGAAAAGTAGAATCCGGACTTGTAGCTAGTGAGGTTAAAATTCCTTGTAAGGAAGTGGAGTCTATATTTAAGTTCACCATGCATCATCCAAGTTATTTAGGTACCATTTAGAGCCTAAATTGGAAAACCACCGAATAAATTGAAATTCACAAGAAGCTCTAATAACAATCACAGAATGCGAAGGAAGAAGAAAATGACAAGAATAAATACAAGAAAGGAGATAAACAGGAACAGATACCTTAGCAAGCAAGGTTTTTCCAGTTCCCGGCTCCCCATAAAGTATGACTCCTTTAGGGGGTTTGATGCCTATATCTTCATACAGTTCAGGATGAGTCAAAGGAAGCTCCACCGCCTCCTTAATTTCCTGTATCTGAGCATCTAAGCCACCTATGTCAGCGTATGATTCCAGAGGAGCCTTCTCCACTTTCATCACAGATACCATTGGATCAACCTCATCTTGAAGAAGCCCCACAACTGAAAGAACCTAAAAGAAAGTACAAAAAAAACACACTTAAGATTTTGTAAAGCAACAAATGAGATATCCTATAATTTTCATCCTTATGAACAATCCGGCAGAGCATGCAAAAGGTAGAATTAGAAATTATAGACATACATCAACAATCCGAAAATTATTAATTCATCTTTTATGCAAGCAACTATTAACTTAATTTTGTTAAATGGAGAAGAGACATAGCTAAATTCCTGAATTTTCAAGGACATACATAATAAACTCCTCAGTGAAAAAGCAGAGAAATGCATGGGTTAGAAAAACATATTCAACTGAATGAATATAAATATTCTATCATTATGCATTTAAAAACCATATTACAGTAACACAAAATGGAAATTTATAATTATGCATTCATCTTCCAGTAACACAAAACGGAAACTAAATGACAACCACAAGCAAATTACAAAAAGAATACTAATTTCCATATTCTGCAACTAATTTACCCAATCAAACACACGTTTTACCTTATTGTGCATAAGAATAGCACATCCAGGCTCCAGTTGATCCTTATCCACAAAAGACAAGATCCCCACGTAGTATTCCGGCCCAACCGACGATGAAACTATGGCATGATTCTCGTCAATTAACTCCTCCAAGTTTCCGACACTCATAGGAGAGCCACGGAGATCATCAACCTTAGAGCGATCCTCTTCGTTCTTCTCCTCCTGAGGCTTGAGGCGCTCCTGATTCGCTACGAACTCTTCCTCCATAAGCAAGTAGTCCTTGACGCGCTCGAGCTTGAGCAGGCGAAGCTTGCATTTCGTATGGGGAGTGACGACCGGAAGTCGAGCAGCGGTGTCGGTACCCTTCTGCTTGCGCTGCTTCCGGCCAACTCGTGAGGGGGGAGCCGGTGGTTGGAATTTCTTGTCCTTTTTGTTGGGATCGTCTTGCTTCCGGTTGCCATGCCGATTAACCCCGCCTGGTGATCCCTGGTTCTGACCCATCAGAGCGAGAGAGTTTCTTCCTTCCCAAGTTGTTCGATTTCTACTTGTGTTTTCGTTTGATGATTGATTCTTGCTCACGTTATTTATTTGTTGTTTTAATATATTTCAATTAAAAATAATTGATTAAATATTTAATAAATTACATAAGAAAAAAAAAAAAAACTTATATAACAAACTCACCTCTAAATTAAATTCTGTTAACAAAATAACTCTATATAGATGCTTACCACTTAAATGCAGACACCCACCGTCCAATTTTCTGTTAAAATTTTTGTTCTTCGTCAGTATTTTATTATTTGCATGTGCTTTTGGTGAACGCCCATGTAGAGTCGCAAAAGCCAACTCCATAGAGAGGTTTAAACTCAATGTAATTGCTGGCGTCCGCTCAAATTCGCGGGCATCTGCCATGGGCTCCTGCAAATAACAAGCAGTCACCCACTACTACTACTGATAGGCGGCGATATCATAAAAAAAAGCAGTCGCCTACTCCGGATTATAAAAAATAGAGGGCACTCTGTGCAATTCCGCGCAACAAAACTCAAATGAGGCAAAACCTAACCCTTTGCATTTTTGTGTCAAATTCTTAGTTTTCCATCATAATCAATTTTCGTGCTTGATTCCACTATTTTGTCCTCTAATTTTTCAGGTTTTTATGGCCTAACATTGTTCAAATGACATCGATGGATTCTAGGTCAAGGAGAGATAATTTATGTTAAAAACTTTCATTTCTTATATTATATTTTCTTGTCTGGCAGTTATTTGATCCCTCCTGATATATTGCCGTAAGTAGTTGAAAATCATTTTTAACAAATTTCATCTCATACTCGTTCTTTAAAGTATATTTCACTTTTCTTTTCTAATTTGCTAAATTTGACGAATGAAATTGATAATAATATCTAAATTATTGATAGTTGAAATATGTATGTTTCGCTTGACAAAAAAAAAAATATTGAAGGTCTAATAATTAATATATCATTGATGTCAAATGTTAGCGAGTAAATAACAATTTATCTTTTTTTCATCAAACCTTTATAATTTTTCTTATTCATTGATTTGATATAAAACATAATAACTCAAACAAATAAGAATATAATATAAAAATTCAAGTAGGAGAAGCAGGATCGAACTAGCCAGAAAATGTTCAATTGAAAACTCAATTTAGCGAAAAAAAAAACAAAAAAAAAAAAAAAAAAATTGAATTTTGAAAGCTGACTGCAAAGGTCTCATCAGCTTGTTCTTTTTTGTTAATGCGTGGGATCAAGATATTCTCGCTTCCAAAAATTGATTTTCCAAAGTTAAATTTCTACCTTTAAGTTTTGAATATTTATTTTTATTAAAATTAATGAATAGTACTAATAAAATAATTATTTATCAATTAAAAGTGAGAATAATGATGGGTTTCAACTTTCATCTCACATTAGAGCTGAGGTTGCCCATCACATGCTTAATTATTCTTATAAAAAAAAAAAAACAAAATGAGATAAGATTTTGTTTGAAAATACTAGGCAACGGCACGAGCAATGCACGTGTGCATCCCCAATAGCATATAAAAGTTTGGATTGTGTAATTTACAGTTTTGTCCTCACTAGCTGCTGCCACCCCTCAAAATGGGTTGTATTGTCTATTCCTCACTCTTCGTTTTCCCTTCCAGCCCTATACTGTGAAGTGGATTTGTCTTCCTGATCGCAGCTGCGACGGGATTTTCTTGCAAAAATCAGAAACTACATTCTGTAAGCAGCTTCGAGCCCTGAGAGTATGGCGTTCAATCCTCTTATAAAGATCAATGATTTTGTATTCCCTATTCGAATTTCATCTGGTCTATTTCTGTTCTCTTTTAATTTGTGTATTTTCGACAATCTTTATTTCTTTTTTGTTGTGAGAG
This sequence comes from Begonia masoniana, assembly GCA_022432975.1. Lineage (NCBI taxonomy): Eukaryota > Viridiplantae > Streptophyta > Magnoliopsida > Cucurbitales > Begoniaceae > Begonia > Begonia masoniana. The sequence continues at coordinate 13,484,615 of CM039512.1, read as the reverse complement.
GAAAAAGGACTTGTTCTTTTACACAATGCATAGTTTAAGTTTCTTGATGGGTGAAATTTGTTGGCTGTGAATAGGTGGAGAATAATCTATTTTCAACTCTCCAAATTGTAAATGCCTGCCACTGACTATTTTTTGTTGAACACAATAAAAAAGAAAATACTTATAAGAAAATACTACACAAGCCAAATGCTTTGTCTTTATTTTCTTTCACTCACTTTCTCTCACGGAGGTTTGAATTTTATAAATGGAATACATAGATGAATTTTTCAAGCCTCTATTTATAGATGCTTGAAGGGAGCACATTTCTTATTTTAAGGAATGTGAACATGACTAAGAAAGAGGCGCAGTGTTCTGAAGAAGAATAACTTCTTCTTTTTCTTCTTTTCATTTAATAGGTGGATCAACATGTTGGACGACATTGAATATCAACACTCCTCCTCAATGTCGGCCATCATGTTAAATTGCTTTCGGAATTCTTCAAATTTTCTAACATTCAGACTTTTTGTGAACAAATCTGCAACTTGATTGGTTGTCTTCACATAACACATCTCTGTCCCTTCTTATAAGACTTTTTCTCTAATGAAATGATAATGCACTTCCACATGCTTAGTCATCGCATGAAATACCGGATTCTCTGCCAAATGGATTGCTAATTGATTATCGCAATAAAGTGGTATTGCATAATCAACTAGTTGGTGCAAATCTTCTATCAACTGAACTAGCCATGTACTCTCCTGAGCTGCCATGGCCGCTGCTCGGTACTCTGCTTCAGTAGTTGATAGTGACACTGTTGGTTGTCGCTTGCTACACCAAGAAATTGTTCCACCTTCGAGTTTAAACACATCCGGTCGTTGATCGACGCGTGTCATGATCTCCAGCATAATCTGCGTCATAATAGCCAACCAACTTGCAATCGCCACTCTTTTGTACAAAAGACCATAGTCAAATGTACCCTTGATATACCTCATAATTCGTCGAACCGCTTCTAAGTGAGACTTCTTTTGATTTTGCATGTACCGATTAACAACACCAACTGCAAAAGAAATGTCAGGTCGGGTCAGAGTTAGGTAAATTAGACTACCCACAAGCTGTCGATACATCGTCGTATCCGCCAAATCTTTGCCTTCATGTGCACACATCTTGGCATTGGCATCCATTAGTGTTGAAATTGGCTTGCACTCTTACATACCAAACTTTTGTAACAAATCTATGGAGTATTTCTTTTGACAAAGAAATAAACCATCACTTGTTCGATCGATTTCTAATCCGAGAAAATGTTTGAGCTCTCCAAGTTCTTTCACTGGAAGCAAATAGAAAAAATTTTCTTTGTTTGATGAATCTCTTCTTCGTCGTCTCCTATGATGATCAAATCATCCACGTAAATCAACATCACTGCTAGTTTTCCTTCTCTAGTTTTCACAAACAAGTTAGAATCTGCATGTGCCAACAAGTAACCATTTTTTGTCAAAAATTCGGCAATCTTGCTGTACCATGCTCTTGGCGCTTGCTTCAACCCGTAGAGCGCCTTTCTCTTCCTCCATAGCTTTGACTCATTCAATTCTTTGAAAGGCTTCTTCAAATGTCTCTTGCTCTTTTAGACTCTCCACTCTTGTTACAGCTACATTGGCATGCCTCGGATTCGGCATCCGAACTCTTGTTGACCTTCTAAGTTGTGATTGTGGACTTGTTGCTCCTTGACTTGATTCCTCTTCTTCAACTGGTCTCTGATAAATACCAGTTTGCCATGGATTCTCAGTCGTTGTGTGCTCATTATCATCTTCCACCTCTTCATGTGCTACTGAATCTTGTCGCACTTTTACAACTTGCTTCCCCATTAGTTGTAATTGATCTTCAAGAATTTGAAATCTGGTAATTCTTCTTCGTTAGAAGACCACCACGAAGATGTTTCATAAAACATCGCATTCGTGATACAAAGCATCTACCACTTTTTGGATCATAACATTTTCACCATTTTCTTTGATTGTCATATCCAATGAAGATACAACGAATCGCCTTCTTATCAAATTTGCTACGCAAATGATCTGATACAAATACGTAACACACACAGTCGAAAACTCAGAAGTGACCAACTGCAGGTTTTGCATTCCACAGTCTCTCGAAGGGTGAAACAAATCCAAGCCTTGGTTGAGAAAGTCGGTTGATAACATAGGCTGCAGTCTTTATGCACTTAGCCCAAAATCTTCCTTGGACATTCCTTCCATGTAGCATACTCCGACAAATCTCTGTCAAATGTCAGTTCTTCCTTTCAGCTACGCCATTTTGTTGTGGCGTATTTGAACAACTCATCTGATGACGGATTCGACATTGTCGCAAGTATCGAGAAAACTCGTTTGACATGTATTCTCCTCCATTATCTGTGCGCAAACATTGGATTTTTCTTCTAACTTCTCCTTCCACGACTTCTTTGAACTCCTTGAATTTTGATAGCGTCTCGGATTTTTCTTTCATGAAGAAAACCCAAACATATCTAGAGAAGTTATCAATAAATATAACTATATATCGCATCTCGCTGATAGATGGTTGTTTGACTCGCCCAAAGACATCAGAGTATACCAACTCCAGTGGCATCTTCGCCTTAATTGATGAGCTTTACCATATTGACAACCCGCACACACTGTGTCTTCTCTAACTTCTAGTTGAGGAAGACCCCGGAGCATCGATTTCTTCATCATCACTTTCAACTTGTGATAACCAACGTGCCCTAACCTCGTGTGCCACAGATCCGCCATCTCATTCGTTCGAGTCTTATCTACATAAGCCGTCTCTGCTGTCATTACATAGATAGACTCCAGCTTCTGTCCTTTCATCGTTGGTGTACCCGAGATCTTCACATTTTCGTACACCTTGACATCTTGGGGACCGAACATGACATAACGGCCAGATGATGTCAACTGCGCCACCGATAGCAGGTTTTTTTTCATGCCGGGTATATGAAACACCTCTTGAAGCAGTACCTTTACCAATATGAGATATTGGTAACCTGGAGTTATTGGTCGTTACCACCACACGACTCCCTTTATACTCTACCATCTCTTGCAGCTTTCTCTCATTACCAGTCATATGATTCGAACAACCGGAGTCGACGATCCAATCTTTATCATAGTCAATTCGCCCTAGTACTGTCACTCCAAGCGCTGATTCATCTTCTTTCACAGCCAGAGATGCGACGGCATCCCAATCATCATCACTTGAATTTTCTGTTTTGGAGGTCGCTGTGTTTCCTTCGGCATTTCTTTTCTTGGACCAACAATCTTTTGCCATGTGGGCCTTCTTCCTGCAGTTGTGACAATTATCATCAAACCTCTTGTTTTGCCTGGACGAATTACTTCGATTTTCGTTCTTCTGAACTCCCCCTGACCGAAGGTTCCCATGATGATATGCCTTGTCATTATTCTTCTATGATCCTTTGCGACCATTCGATTTAGACCACTCTTTGTTCTTCTTGACAAAGAGTGCTTCTTCCTCACTCTTCCTTAAGCTTTCACTGATATCTTTGGCCATCGCTTCTTGGTCAGATAGTAGATTTTCAAAATCCACTAATGACGGTTGAGTAGGCCACCCTTGTATGGTAGTAACAAAGCCTCTGTACCTTGGATTCAAACCATGACTGATGATTCTTCTCATTCTTGGTTCCTTGATTGTGCCTTCAGGATCCAACTCAGAAATTTCTCGACACAAGGTCTTTACCTTGTGAAAGTACTGATTGATCGTCATATTACGTTGCTTGATAGATAACAATTCATTTTCGAGGAGTTGTAATCTCATGTCGTTTTTCCGTGAAAAGAGTGCTTTGAAAGTGTCCCAAGCTGATTTTGGTGTTTCAGCTTGCCTAATGTGCTCCAGCATTTCCTCATCTATTGTGCTCTTCATTGCAAACATGGTCTTTCCTGCCTTAATCCTCCACTTCCGTGTAGTATTTTCATCTGTTGGGATCGTGGTTTCATTACCACCAATGATATCCCACAGATCCTGACCTTGCAATTATGACTCCATGCACGTTGCCCATGTGTTATAATTTGTGTTAGTGAGTTTCTTGATACCTCCCACAACTTAAAGGTCACTCATTATTTTGACAGAACTCTGACACTACCAAACAAATTTTTGACTCTAAATTTTTAGAATGTCTCACCACTCATAACACAAAAACACTCCCCCAAATAATCTCTAAAAAATTTTCTGATATGAAAAATCAGTTAAAAACCGCAACCACAGGGCATACTAAATTTAAAAAAATTAGTCGGGCTCTGATACCACTTTGTTGAACACAATAAAAAAGAAAATACTTATAAGAAAATACTACACAAGCCAAATGCTTTGTCTTTATTTTCTTGCACTCACTTTCTCTTAGGGATGTTTGGATTTTGTAAATGGGATACATGGATGAATTTTTCAAGCCTCTATTTATAGATACTTGAAGGGAGCACATTTCTTATTTGAAGGAATGTGAACATGACTAAGAAAGAGGCGCCGTGTTCTGAAGAAAAAGAACTTCTTTTTCTTCTTTTCATTTAATAGGTGGATCAACATGTTGGACGGCATTGAATATCAACATTTTTCTTTTTGCTATATTTCAATATGATTTGGTGATATTCATTGTTGAACATTTGTCATCTGTTAAAATCTCTCTGAGCTTGCTTATGAAGGATTCATGTTTGGGTGTAGCTTGTAGATTTTATCGATTTGTTTGTTTTTTCTGATGCTCTTTTTGCATCGTTGATTTATCACATTAATGCATTGGATAAGGTTCTCATTCGTATTTTTTTGGTTATCTGAAGATGAGTTCTTAAAAGAAATCGAAACAGCTCGGTATGGACGTGAGCATTGCCTGAAAGTGTATTCTGTTGGTTTGGTATTTTTCTTGTTATGTTTTTCATGTTTCTTTTTAGTTCTTAATTTATTCTCAATATTAATGTCAATTGCCTAATGTTGACAATATAGCTACTTAAATTCTTTTCAGTACTAAATTTAGTGTCATGCGACTCATAATTGTCTTTCAGTTGTTTTCAGCCTTTGCTGGTTGCTGGTAATACTCTCATTATATAACTGATATGTTGACTCTGTTTTGGACACTGTCTGAAAGTGATTACTAGTTTATGGAGGAAATATTTGTGAACGTCTCTTTATTACATTGCTAATCTGGTCAGCATTTGAAGTTAGCATCAGAATAATGTATCAGTGTAGAACTAGATGATGAATGAAGATAGACTCGCATTTTAAGTGTTCACTGTGGGAACCCCACCTGAAAATTCCCTCCTTGACTCATTCTAAAGAAGTTGGCCGTGGTTGAAAATGGTGAATTCCACCATCAGAAATGACACCCTCTTCTTTAGGGTCATCAGTTGTGGGCCGGTCCAGGCCTGCTCCAAGCGAAGTCGGACCTAGTTTCGCAAGGGTGGCCTATGGGGTTTTTTTTAATTTTAGTTTTTTGACATTGACGTCGCAGTGCTGAGCCAAAAATCGGGCCGACTTGCAAGCTTGACCGCAGGCCACCCATTTTAGCTCGACCTCTCCCCATTCTGGTTTAATATTCTCAATTGAATTTTTATTGTTGCACTCAAAACGAGTCTGGTTCACATCTACACCCTTGTATGGTAAAAAATATATGGCTTTATCATGAGATTGTATTTGGTTTGAATTTTTGTCTTGCCAAGATTGCCTTGGTCTTTCTTCCCTCTCCTTTTTATTTGATTGTGTTTTGTTTTTTCAAAGAACTCATCAGCCTCTTCTCGACTACATCATCATATAGTAATTGCATAAATGGTCCAACTTAGTATTATGGGTTAGGTTTGCTCCCAATAAAGCTTATGTAATAGCATAATGCATGCTTTCTATGTTGCTTTAATAATAGCTTAAAGGTGGTGGTTTGTGTTTCTTCAGATTAGAATATTTAGTTCAACCCTTTACACATTCAATTTATTTGCTAATGGCGTGTAAGTTTCATAATTGGATTGACTAATAACGAAAGTTTGTTACGTTGTAAAAGAAACTACATATATATTTTGGCTTTATATCTTGACAAACACTTGGCTACAAAACCACGTAGTCAAATGTACTTACCAATCATATATTATATCTTGTTGTACATGGCTTAAAAGTTGAAATTATAAATTGATTGTCACAATATGTCATTCTATGAAGACGAAGATGAAGACGACCCAATATTAGATAAATATGAAGGGTCAACTCATACCATGAGTACTGTACAATTCTAGAATATTTTTGAAAGGTGGGGGTGAGTCTTTTACAAGCATAGTTTATTTTCGAATTTTGTACAATGTATTTTGAGGTAAATCTCGAAATTAAAATCATGCAAGGTTATATCCAAAGCAGACATTATTGTAGTAGCAGCAACAATACTCAAAATTGTTGGGAAATAATTGCACATTATAAAGATAATGCTGAAATAGATATGTAACAATGGTATAAGGGATTGTTATAGTGATTTTGGTAAGTCCATCGCAAACTGCCCCCAATTTAATAAAAATTTATGTATTACGATTCTCTCTCTCTCTCTCTCTCTCTCTCATGGAAGAATGTCAAGAGTTTTGGGCAAGGACTAAAGAAAGAAAGTTTAAGTTAGAGAGAACAATTGTTTTGGCCATATCCACCCTCTCTTTGTTCTTGACATGGAATAATTATTAGGTCAATTGCTACCATCTTCTCCTTCTATGGCCCCTCCTGTCCAATTTGTTTCTGCATGTAATTTATATTGACACCTAATACACGAGTAAACTTTTTCTTTTTAAGTCAATTTTAAAAGTCATCTTCGTTGACTTCCCACATGTTCCCACCAAAAATAATTTGTACCCACAAATGATTTTCTTAAATTGACCCATGTTTGATTGGTTGTGAATCATGTCAAGAAACATACCACGTTATCTATAATATGTCACGACGTTTCGAAGCGTAATAAAAAATGTACTAGTGTTTCATTTGATGATTATTGAGCAGTAATGATCTGTTTACTCTTTAATTCCATATTCTAAATGTTACTTTCATATTCATTAATTGATGCAATTAATTATAATTTATTTTTAATGAGTGAAAAGTATATGTAACGTCTAAAGGTATAATTAAAGTGTAGAATCATAAAATAAACTTATATTTAATTTAGTCTACCGATTGATGCACAACAAAATTATCATGTAAGAAACCTTGATTACACAAGAATTTTGAAAGTAAATATGACAACTATGAATAAACGAAAGCTGTAAAAACACAATTCAATAATAGTTTGTTGAAATTTTGTTATTTCTCATGTTAGTAATGTGTAGTTAGTGAAAACAACAAGATATAATAAAAAATAAAAAAAATATGTAAATTAAAATAAGGAGGGTTTGACAATTGTGGAGATGACTTAAAGGGAGGGCAAGAAGAAACTGCAACCGCGTCTGTTTGTAGCGTACTGAGGATTATTTTACTTAAAGTGTATGAAAGAGATAAGACCAACATAATTAATTAATTACATAGTTAAAAAAAGTTGTTATTTATTATAATATTGTAAAATGATTCTAGGTGAAGAGGTGTCCTCTAATTCTATAATTCTAAATATTTTTATTAAATAATTGAGGTACAGTAACGTGTCACACTATATTATTATTTGTAACATTTATTCTAAGAACTTTATGGGAATTTGTAAATATTATCATCTTGGTATTCACTTGAGATCTCAAAAAAATGAAGACTTGCGCTCTTCAATGTAGTGGAACTTTAGTTCGATTAATGCATGTTATATTAATGTTCATATAGACGTGACAAATGTCAATTGTTTAATCGATGACATAATAGTTTATCCAATTTAATTAAAATTATAAAAATGAAAAAAAGATATAAATTGGTTCGAAACCTTTCACTATTTAAATGTTTATTTCTTAAACCAATTATTTAATTTAATTACTTTTGGTCCTTATAATAATAATAATAATAATTTTCTTTGGGATTATTGTTCTTCTACTTAGATCACTAACATGTTCTCCTGTGAATACGTCATTTGACGCGTGACGTGGACTCCACCGCTTTGACTATTTCTTCTACAATTTCAAACTTTTTTCTGCAAAAGAACAATAAAAAAACACTAGGGTTTTTTCAAGTCAACTCACGGAAGACCAACTACGTTCTCAAGCTACAAAAACAATCTCTGTTATATAATTCACTTTTAAGCAAACACATATTTGACCAATTATGGAAGAGTAAATCATTGGCCAATCATGAAAGAGCACATCATTAGGTCACACTAGACATATAGAAACTACAGAGTTTTACATATGCTTGCATGTCAAGTCATCAATGATAAATGTATAAAATTATAAAAATTAAACTCCCGATATGTTTCACAATCTCATATTTCAAAAAGATAGACTATGTTAATACATAAGTAATAAGAATGTGTTTTTAGTTAATATTAAAGACCAGATCTACGCAGGTTTCAACTTAAAACAAACAATATCTTGTCGAGACTCCACACGATTATTATCCAAAAAATTGAATATTGATATCTATATAAGGAAAGATCAATTAGGGTAAAAACACAAATCGAATCTAAAAGAAGGACCAGAAGTACCTAAAAGAATGACTAGAAGTACATTCATAGAGCAACATAGGTTAAAACTATAAACCAATTTATTTACATAAACCCATTCTTATCTTCTTCTCATCAAAACCACCTTTACCAGACCCAAAACTGGTCAACATTGATGATGAAATGAACTGAACATCTAGATTCTGTGATTAGGACAAGGACAAGAAGAAACATGTCTTGCCTTCTCCTAAAGATCTGAGTTGATTTGATTATTTTTTTATTAAATTATGATTTTTTTTGGGAGTGAGTGCTTTTCAAAATTTTGAGAGTGTTCTTCTTGTAATTTGCGTCTGGTTACGATTCTCGACTGCTTTTGATAACACTTATCAAAAGTCATCAAGAAAAAGAGTATTTAATTAGGAAACCAAAGGTCAATGAGGAGTGCTTCGGTTTGAATTATTATTTTAACTTTTGGATTTAATTTTCCTCTAAATCTTTAATAATTGTCTCCCTTTTTATTATTTTACTATAAAACTTACCCAACTTGTGTCAAATGGGTCTACGTATTTTTATATTGTTTTAGGAAATTATTAGTGGGTTACACTCAATATTATTTTTAATTTAGAATGAAAAAAATATGCAACTTATTATTTTTCATAATTTAGGGTTTTATTTTATTGTGTATTTTCATGTTCATAAGAGATAATTGCAAGAAAAATTAAATATTTATAATTTATTACATTAATTGGACTTTAATTACACTAATCATTGTTTTGCATGTCAACAAATATTTTAAGATAGTATAATAAGAGAGTAAACGTAACAATACTCTTACAAATAAAGAATTCATGCATAAAGGTAGAAAAATCGGGTAATTTCTAATCATAGATATTTTTAAGAGAGATTGAAGAAAAACATTACACACACATAACCATCATAGTTATTGTAAGATTTGACGAGTCTTTGATCTTGCGATTGTTCATCATCTTAATAAAAGAGTTCTTAGGAAGAGCTATGTTAAAAATGAAAGCAAGATCATCATCTTAATAAAAGAGTTCTTAGGAAGAGCTATGTTAAAAATGAAAGCAAGATCTTTCGTCGAAAAAGATTGAGGATAAAACTGATTGAATTGCTTCCATGAAATGTTGATTTTGAGATAAGTCCTTTTATGATGAACATGTTCCAAATTTATAATGGGTGAAGGAGAGGATATGGAGGATTTTGATTGAAGAAATACTCAAGTCTTGAATTTGTTCTTATAATAAACTAAATGACCCAGCAAAAAGTAGTCTCATATAAAATGGTAAAGCAGAAGAAATTTTGTTTGTCCCGTTGCATGGATCATTTCTTTAATATAGATGACCTGAACTACTCCAAAAGGAGGAGGGAGAGAGAGAGAGAGAGAGGGGTTAGACTTTTTGGTCCTCTTGAGGATAACATCAGCCAGTTTTTCAAGCTATATATTTTGGTCGTCTCTCCTCGTTCTTTCCCAACAATCTCAGACAGCTTAGCTCCTGACATTAGCCTTTCTAGAGAGAGAAGAGGAAGAAGAAAACGAATTCTGCAAGATGGGTAGAGCTCCATGCTGCGACAAAGCAAACGTCAAGAAAGGTCCATGGTCACCTGAAGAGGACGTGAAACTCAAGGCTTATATTGAACAGTTTGGTACTGGCGGAAACTGGATTGCTCTTCCCCAGAAAATCGGTATGATCTGTCTCTCTCTTTGGCAGATATATTCTTGTTTTACGCATCCAAATTCTCTGAAACTGGACAATTAAATTAAAAAATGGCGATGAACACAGGGCTCAAAAGATGTGGAAAAAGCTGCAGATTGAGATGGCTAAATTACTTGAGACCAAACATTAAACATGGAGGATTCTCTGAAGAAGAAGACAACATCATCTGCAGCCTCTACATAAGCATTGGCAGCAGGTACTTCCATTTTCTTTCCCCTCCATTCTCCATCTCCTCGAAATCTTCACTATTTCTCTTTTTCGCCCTCTCTCCATTGACAGAATAAACTTCCATTGTTTTTCTCAGGTGGTCCATCATTGCAGCTCAATTGCCTGGAAGAACAGATAATGACATTAAGAACTACTGGAACACGAGACTGAAGAAAAAATTACTTGGAAGAAGAAAACAATCTAATTCCCTCCGACTGTCTCCTATTACTCAAGACCCTAAAGATGAAAATGGAGGAGACGATAGAAACGGCGCCGCATTGACAAGTTCAGCCATCGAGAGGCTACAACTACATATGCAGCTTCAAAATCTCCAAAACCCTTTTTCCAGTTTCTACAACAACCCTGCCCTTTGGCCTAAATCTCATCCAATTCAATCAGCTTTGCCTGAAAACTCTCAGCCAATTCTTCAACATTTGTTGTCAAGTATTCCTCCCACCAATGACCATATCGCTCATTCCATTACAAACTCAGAAGATTATTCAAGGTTTAGATCTCCAAAAGTTGACGAATTTGAGAATTCTTTCAATGGAATGTCATCTTCTGAGAGTGCAATTCCTTATTTCTCCGGAGACAATCCAATGGAATCAAATTCGATGCAGAAAACTAACGTCTTAGAGGATCCATCGAGCTTTCAAACTGAACTCGACGCATTTCTGAACAACAAAAACGGCGATTTTGCGAGAAATGAAGATCATCAAGCAGCTGAACTTGATTGTTTCAAAGACATCTTTGGGGCCAAGGACAGCTTTAATTGGTGGTCTAACGGTCAACTCAACAGAAAATCTGCTTCGTCGGCCGCTTTCGCGTACTCGAATTCTATGTATCAGTCGGACTGGGGGGTGTCACAAGATTATCAATTGGGTTATTATAATGTTTAGAGATATGAAGTCTTGAGAAGTGGGTTAGTTTTCATTTGTCTTAGTCATAAAGTTGGAAAGAACTGAAGCCAAAGAATTGCGTCTAGATCAAGCCATGTAAATTGTGTGAATAATGATGTAAAATTACTGGAATTATGAATGTATTAACATCGATAAATGAAGCTCTTAAACGCCATTCTTCTGCAGGATTTTAAATTTATGACTAAAAAAAAGGAAGAACAAGAGAATCAAAATAAAGAAGCATAGCTTTTTTTATTCATAAATAGAAGAACAACTTAAAATGGCCATTACAAGCTTGCATTCATAATTTTGGCTCTCAACGATTGTTCTAAACCAGCACCGCCAAAAGGGCACACGACACCACCAAAAGGGCACACGCCACGGCCAAGGAAACCTCCGAGGTCAGTGAAGCCGCGAACGTCTCGGCAACCACCGGTGCTACAAGACAAACAAGTTTTACAAGGAAACTACCCCAACGCCCCATTATACCGTTCTGGATTACTTCTGCTGAACTTGTGGGTTTCTGAGTCCGAATCCGTTTGATTGTGCTTCATATTTATAGTGCAGAATCAATAAGTATTTCAACAGACCTGCATTTAAATTTCCATCAATAAATCATCTTCATCATTCGAATCAGATCACGAATAAAAGTGCTTTCATTGAGAAGATCAAAGGTTGGTTCTTAAGAGTCAATTCAAGCGGGTTTTTCCATGAAATATTATTAAATCAGGTTCATTATTCCAATATTCACCTGAATAAACGTGTACTTTTCCATTAAATTAAAATTCTTTAATCACTGTGCTGTTTCCCGTTAAGTTCTTCTTATTTTATATTTTGCTATTTCTCCATCCTATCTTCACATGACAGCAGATAGACCGGTTAAACCTTGATGTTTTTATGTCTTTTCATTTTAATTAAATTATTAGACCAATAAAATAATAAATTTCCAAATATTTAATAAATTAATATTTTATTTTTGGATAAAAATCATTTTAACTCCTAAATTATAGAGGTTTTAGTGCTTGGATTTGTCGGATTTTTAATAATAGTTGTAGTAAACTAACAAGGATGAAGAAACCAACAAGGTGGGAGCGTGAAATGGTCGTAAGACCGTTACTCTCTCTCTCTATCGTTAGGCTTGGTAGGCTCGACTTGTTTAACTCGTTAGGCTCGGTGAGTCGGATTACTTCTGGCTCGGCTCGTCTCAGCCCGGCTCAACCAGCTCGTTTGTCATGTCTAGTTGCATCAACACATCGCACTATGTTGGAAAACTCTATTCTTAAAACAAATATATTTTACTCCAAACTTCAAAATATTTAATATTTTCTTTTTTAAATATTCTAAACATTAGCTTTAAAAATGTCAAAGAGTCCAAATACTAGAGTTTCTATTTGATTGAATTACACTAGGTGAAATCTTATCAAACCAAGTTTTTTTACAGCACTATCGTTCTGTCCAAGTTTATGGGTGAAATTTCAAAATATTTTCACTATTTTAGATTTAGATATAAAAGAACAGCTGAGACAAACAACAATAGTTCCATTAAAACATACGAGTAAACAAACATGGGAAGGAGAAGCCTTCATTTCATGATATCACAGCATTATTTTTTTGCTCCCATCAGCTGTTTTGCCTGCACAACTCCTTCGATGGTAACCACCACATTGGAACAGAAGACAGCCACCGGAGCAAGGACAGGTGCCGTAATCGGCAGAGCTATGGCTACCACGGTTGAAACGCCTCCAACCATTGCAGCAATGAATTTGGCGATCGCCAAAAGCGCATCATTCGCCATTTCTTGTTACGCTTGGTTTCTTGGGCGAGCTTTCTGCTTTATACTCTTTGCTTTGCTTGTTATATGCTTCACCCTTTGTAGCTTGCATTGTCCTTCATATTTATAGTACAATTTTTTTTTTAATAATTAATGGGTGAAATTAAACCAAGTTGTCGTCTTGTTGATTGCAAATCTCGTAAATGACACAGCAGTCTTTTATTTAACATTTTGCACGCGAAGTTTAAACGTCCATGCTTATCCTCATTATAAAAAAAACGCTTGAAATTTCAGCAAAAACTATGAATATAGAAGTTTTAGAATATTTATTTTATCCAAATAAATCTAAGTTTAAGAGACCAAATAATGTCATTCGTTTCGTTAGTTTGTTGTTTTAATGAGAATACAAAGGGAGATGAATGAATGAGTGGAATATTTTCCTCATTTTCAAAGTTTGATTTACGTGGTGCGTATGGTTGTATTTAGAAAATGCTTTTAGATTTTTTATACAATCTAAACATCTTTTACAAATCGAAATTAAACATTTAGACAAAGTGCGGAATAATCGAATATAACTCTCGCCATTGATGTGTGAAAACAGAGACTGTTGCTTTCCCTCTGATATTAGTCGTTTTTAAATCTTCGCTCTCTCAATGCGATGATGTATTTATAAATGAGACGTAGGAGTAAGGACCTCTCTTTATGCACAAAATTCTACTTCTTTCTATATTCTTCCATGAAGAATGTCTAGGCAACCAAGCGTGAAGTTTAAGAGACCAAATAATGTCATTCGTTTCGTTAGTTTGTTGTTTTAATAAGAATACAAAGGGAGATGAATGAATGAGTGGAATATTTTCTTCATTTTCAAAGTTTGATTTACGTGGTGCGTATGGTTGTATTTAGAAAATGCTTTTAGATTTTTTATACAATCTAAACATCTTTTACAAATTGAAATTAAAACATTTAGACAAAGTGCGGAATAATCGAATATAACTCTCGCCATTAATGTGTGAAAACATAGACGGTTGCTTTCCCTCTAATATTAGTCGTTTTTAAATCTTCGCTCTCTCAATGCGATGTATTTATAAATGAGACGTAGGAGTAGGACCTCTCTTTATGCACAAAATTCTACTTCTTTCTATATTCTTCCATGAAGAATGTCTAGGCAAAAACGTGGAAGACCCAAGACTACTATCTACAGCAAGATCTACGGATCTTGCTGAATAGAGAAATGCATAAGGAAATGATTTCTTTGTGCATTGAGCATGAGTATGATGATACCTATCATAAAGAGGGACCCCCACCAGACCATAATCATCTTTTTAATCAATTAAAATCTAAGTTAAAGTATGTTTTAGTTCGTATAATTTAAAGTTGATTTTACTTTATTTATAGTTGTAACTATCTCCTGAAAATACTTATAATTTCAATTTATTCATCTTTGTCGATAAGTTTAACATGTGTTACGTAACTATATTTTATTCCTGTCATATTGTCACGTCACCAACTTGGCAAAATAATTTTTTTTTGTTCTGTTTAATTTTTTAAAATCAGTTATATTTAAAAAAAAAAGGAAATGATCGAAAATGACCAGTTTGGCTCAAAAAATAGATCAAACCAAAATAACTTATTTTAAATAAATATGTGACATGATAATATGACGTAAATAAAAATACTACCATGCAACACTTTTCATTAACATTATAAGGAAATACTATTTAAAAATCAACGGATCATAAGGAAAATGAAACCAACTCCAACATATTTTACTCTAAAATCTATTTTGGTGGTTTGACATTTAAATTGTTTGATGCAACTTATTTCGTTGTCCTTCTCATGCAAGTAAAGTGATATAGCATATTATAAACCTTATTCTAATTGTATTCTTTGTTTGGGTTTTGTCGGTTCAGTTTGGAGTTATTTCTAGGTTTGGTTTTTTCTTTCTCCCGTTTTGATTTGAAATGTAACGATCCCAACGGAATCGACACACAAATTCATTACTTGATCTCTTAATCATTTGATTCTTGCTGCCATACCCTTTATTCATTATTATTGTTAATATTATTCCCTCTTTATTTTCTCTTTTTTTTTTTAAAAAACATAAAACATCTCTTGATCTGCATCCACCGATAGAGTTATAGACTCACATCGTCCGATGATCACGTGTCCGCCACGCGACACCTCTGATCTCAACCAGCAATAGATATCCGCCGGTGGTCACGGGCATTGCACGTGCCTAATTAAAGACATCACCCGGTCCCGAACATTCTTCACTAGATGTTCATATTTACCCTACATTGACCGGTGGACATGTGTGCTTTACGTGACCGATTTAAAACATTTCCTGACTTTAAACAATAATGAAATACTCATATCATCCGGTCACTAGACGACAATTTAACATCTACATCATCCGGTGATGAATTACACTTCATCCACCGAACACTAAACGACAAAATACCATTTACATCATCCGGCGAAGAAATACGCTTCATCCACCGAACGCTAGACGACAAAATACCATTTACATCATCCGGCGAAGAATTACGCTTCATCCACCGAACGCTAGACGACAAAATAACATTCCCAGCATCCGGTGAAGAAATACACTTCATCCACCAAACGCTAGACGACAAAATAACATTCCCAGCATCCGGTGAAGAAATACACTTCATCCACCGAACGCTAGACGACAAGTTAACACTTACATCATCGGGCGAGGAAACAAACTACATCTTCCGGTGACGTCATTCTATTTCTTCCGGTGACGTCACCCGGAAGACTCAATCGTTTAACTCTCATCTATTGACATCCGCCGATGACGTCAGCCGGATGATTGCCTCATCCAGCTTCTATCATACGGCAGTAAAACACTATAATCATCAAACATCTTCATCCGATAGAACATATCACAACTCACCCGATTCTTAACTTAGTAACTATAAACCTCAAAGAGTAAGGATCATAAATTCATCCAAAAATACGCATAGCGGAAGACTTAAACAACACAACCACTCAATAATCCTTAAGTCGTATCCCGACTCTAAAGTCAAACCATTCAAATCCAAATCTCATTGTTATAAGAAATTCTGTTCTACTTAGTCATTTGTTCATCATAAACTATTCTGACTTACTATGAGCATAACCAGGGAACTTAATCGCCTATCCAGCCTTGCACTGTCACACTGAGCATCCTCCAGCAACCAAGCTTAGACATCCTCATTAACCTTGAGTTCCTCACCTGAAAACTCGTCACCTACATCATAAGGTTTAAACTATAAGTCTAATGCTTAGTAAGGAATGCAACACTAACATGGATGCATGAATACATAATTGGGGGAAACTCAAATCTCACCTTAAGTCTTTTCTTGTTCATGTCTTTGCTCATAATCATCATTCATAGTCATGGATCATATTCATCATTCATAGTCATTGATCATATTCATCATTCATAGTCATTGATCATATTCATCATTCATAGTCATTGATCATATTCATCATTCATAGTCATTGATCATATTCATCATTCATAGTCATTGATCATATTCATCATTCATAGTCATTGATCATATTCATCATTCATAGTCATTGATCATATTCATCATTCATAGTCATTGATCATATTCATCATTCATAGTCATTGATCATATTCATCATTCATAGTCATTGATCATATTCATCATTCATAGTCATTGATCATATTCATCATTCATAGTCATTGATCATATTCATCATTCATAGTCATTGATCATATTCATCATTCATAGTCATTGATCATATTCATCATTCATAGTCATTGATCATATTCATCATTCATAGTCATTGATCATATTCATCATTCATAGTCATTGAT
Source organism: Begonia masoniana (assembly GCA_022432975.1). NCBI lineage: Eukaryota > Viridiplantae > Streptophyta > Magnoliopsida > Cucurbitales > Begoniaceae > Begonia > Begonia masoniana. The sequence continues at coordinate 13,467,610 of CM039512.1, read as the reverse complement.
CATATTCATCATTCATAGTCATTGATCATATTCATCATTCATAGTCATTGATCATATTCATCATTCATAGTCATTGATCATATTCATCATTCATAGTCATTGATCATATTCATCATTCATAGTCATTGATCATATTCATCATTCATAGTCATTGATCATATTCATCATTCATAGTCATTGATCATATTCATCATTCATAGTCATTGATCATATTCATCATTCATAGTCATTGATCATATTCATCATTCATAGTCATTGATCATATTCATCATTCATAGTCATTGATCATATTCATCATTCATAGTCATTGATCATATTCATCATTCATAGTCATTGATCATATTCATCATTCATAGTCATTGATCATATTCATCATTCATAGTCATTGATCATATTCATCATTCATAGTCATTGATCATATTCATCATTCATAGTCATTGATCATATTCATCATTCATAGTCATTGATCATATTCATCATTCATAGTCATTGATCATATTCATCATTCATAGTCATTGATCATATTCATCATTCATAGTCATTGATCATATTCATCATTCATAGTCATTGATCATATTCATCATTCATAGTCATTGATCATATTCATCATTCATAGTCATTGATCATATTCATCATTCATAGTCATTGATCATATTCATCATTCATAGTCATTGATCATATTCATCATTCATAGTCATTGATCATATTCATCATTCATAGTCATTGATCATATTCATCATTCATAGTCATTGATCATATTCATCATTCATAGTCATTGATCATATTCATCATTCATAGTCATTGATCATATTCATCATTCATAGTCATTGATCATATTCATCATTCATAGTCATTGATCATATTCATCATTCATAGTCATTGATCATATTCATCATTCATAGTCATTGATCATATTCATCATTCATAGTCATTGATCATATTCATCATTCATAGTCATTGATCATATTCATCATTCATAGTCATTGATCATATTCATCATTCATAGTCATTGATCATATTCATCATTCATAGTCATTGATCATATTCATCATTCATAGTCATTGATCATATTCATCATTCATAGTCATTGATCATATTCATCATTCATAGTCATTGATCATATTCATCATTCATAGTCATTGATCATATTCATCATTCATAGTCATTGATCATATTCATCATTCATAGTCATTGATCATATTCATCATTCATAGTCATTGATCATATTCATCATTCATAGTCATTGATCATATTCATCATTCATAGTCATTGATCATATTCATCATTCATAGTCATTGATCATATTCATCATTCATAGTCATTGATCATATTCATCATTCATAGTCATTGATCATATTCATCATTCATAGTCATTGATCATATTCATCATTCATAGTCATTGATCATATTCATCATTCATAGTCATTGATCATATTCATCATTCATAGTCATTGATCATATTCATCATTCATAGTCATTGATCATATTCATCATTCATAGTCATTGATCATATTCATCATTCATAGTCATTGATCATATTCATCATTCATAGTCATTGATCATATTCATCATTCATAGTCATTGATCATATTCATCATTCATAGTCATTGATCATATTCATCATTCATAGTCATTGATCATATTCATCATTCATAGTCATTGATCATATTCATCATTCATAGTCATTGATCATATTCATCATTCATAGTCATTGATCATATTCATCATTCATAGTCATTGATCATATTCATCATTCATAGTCATTGATCATATTCATCATTCATAGTCATTGATCATATTCATCATTCATAGTCATTGATCATATTCATCATTCATAGTCATTGATCATATTCATCATTCATAGTCATTGATCATATTCATCATTCATAGTCATTGATCATATTCATCATTCATAGTCATTGATCATATTCATCATTCATAGTCATTGATCATATTAGTCGGCCATTGGAAAATCCAAACTCCAATGCCGAGTAGAAAACAAGGCTAACAAGCTAACAGATAGCTACATTGACTATTGCATACCTCAGGCACAGAGTAGTCGAGTAGTGGCAGAGAAACCGATCGTCGAAGAGGTATGCCGGAAGCAAAGAGCAAGAGCTTGGGAGAGAAGAAATCGCCGAAAGGAAGGTGTCGGCTACAGTGGTTCGAGTGAGGTTTTAAAACATTTCCTTTTTCTTTATATATTGGTCATCACCCTCCATTATTACAACTTTGCCACCCAACCCTAGTTAAATCCACATGAAATTAGTTATTCTTGGTATAAGTCCTAAACTGTAAAGATTAAATATTCATGACGTAATACAGTTAGGAAAATCATCTGGCCGTCATCTCGGGTGTTACATCCACCCCTCCTTAAACAAAATTTTCGTTCCCGAAATGATCAAACAAATAACTCTGGATACTTGTCTAACATGTCCCTGTCGTCGCTCCCAAGTGGCTTCTTCAATGCCATGATTCTTCCATAAGACTTTGACCAACGGAATCTCTTTGTTCCTCAGAGTCTTAACTGCGGATTCCAATATCTGCACTGGCTTCTCTTCATATGTTAGCGTCGGCTCAATCTCAAAATCCACTGGTTTAACAACTTGTGTAGGGTCCCGTATACATTTTCTTAACATTGACACATGGAAAACATTATGAACCTTATCCAATGATGGAGGCAGCTGCAGTCTGTAAGCTGTACTACCGATTCTAGCCAAAACAGGGAATGGTCCAATAAATCGTGGATTAAGCTTTCCCCTTTTGCCAAATCTTAGTACTCCTTTAAATGGTGAAACCTTCAGGAAAACTTCATCGCCAACAGCAAATTCAAGATCTCTCCTCCTTTGGTCTGCATAACTTTTCGGTCGGCTTTGTGCAGTAATCATCCTCCTCTTAATAGTGGCAATCTTGTCTGACATCTGCTGCAACATCTCGGGACCTATGAGTTTTGCTTCACCAACTTCATCCCAATACAGAGGTGATCTACATTTCCTACCATACAACGCCTCATAAGGTGCCATACCTATGGTGGACTGGTAACTGTTATTGTAAGAGAACTCAACCAAGGGTAGGTATCTGCTCCAAGATGTCTGGAACTCTAGCACGCAAGCCCTCAACATATCCTCAAGTATCTGAATAGTCCTTTCTAATTGACCATCTGTCTGCGGGTGGAAAGCAGTGCTGTATGATAACCTTGTGCCAAGTGTGCCTTGTAGACCTTTCCAAAATCGTGAGGTGAACCTAAGGTCACGATCAGAGACAATAGATGCAGGGATTCCATGCAACCTAATAACTTCCTGTACATAAAGATCAGCAAGCTGGTCCATCGAGTAGGTTGTCCTTACTGGTAAGAAATGGGCTGATTTCGTCAGTCTATCAATCACAACCCAAATACTATCATGTCCCTTAGTTGTCTTAGGTAATCCTACAACGAAATCCATAGCTATGTGTTCCCACTTCCACTCGGGAATAGGTAAAGGCTGAAGGGTACCTCCTGGACGTTGGTGCTCAGCTTTAACTTGTTGGCAAACCAAATATGACTCTACATACTTATCAACATCTCTCTTTAAGTTTGGCCACCAATAGAGTGACTTCAGGTCTCGATACATCTTGATGCTTCCAGGATGCACAGAGAAGGGAGACGAATGCGCCTCAGCCAAGATTAGCTTACGTAATTCTTCATCATTAGGGACATACCATCTATTTCTAAACTTCAGAATCCCATCCTTGGAAAGACTGAACTCGGAGGTGGTGTCCTTCACCTTGTTCATCATACTGTTATTCTCCTTTGAGTCCTTCTGTTGTGCCTCTTTGATCTTTTCTAAAACTGTTGGTTGAATGGTCAAATCGGCAAGTAAGGTTGATAACTCCGGAACTATCTCTAATTCAAACCTCAGAATTTCTATCCTCAAAGGTATAGACATAGTTGATACAACGGGTTGCATTGTTGTTGACATCCTGCTCAATGCGTCAGCTACAGAGTTAGCCTTACCCGGGTGATATTTGATCTCAAAGTCATAATCCTTAACAAATTCCAACCAACGCCTTTGTCTCATGTTTAATTCCTTTTGTGTAAAGAGGTACTTCAGACTTTTATGGTCAGAAAACACCTCACACTGCTGTCCATATAAATAGTGTCTCCATATCTTCAAGGCAAAAACAACAGCGGCTAATTCTAAATCATGGGTGGGATAGTTCTGTTGATAACTCTTTAACTGCCTAGAGGCATACGCTACAACTTTGCCTTCTTGCATCAAAACACAGCCCAAACCAACTTTTGATGCATCACAAAATACGCTAAACTTTCATTCTTCAGTTGGAAGGGTCAATACCGGGGCTGTTGTTAACTTCACCTTCAATGTCTGGAAGCTATCCTCACAAGCTTCAGTCCAAGAATACTTGTTGTCCTTCCTTGTCAAATTCGTCAGGGGCTTAGCTATCATAGAAAATCATTTGATGAACTTTCTGTAATAGCCTGCCAATCCAAGGAAACTGCAGACTTCACTGGCATTCTTTGGTTGTGGCCAATCCTTTACTGCCTGAATTTTGGTCGGGTCCACTGATATGCCATTGGCAGAAACTACATGACCAAGAAAATTAACCTTGTCCAACCAAAATTCACACTTGGACAATTTGGCATAGAGCTGGTGCTCCTTCAATGTTGTCAAAACTATTCTTAAATGCTCTGCATGGTCAGCTTCAGTCCATGAGTATATCATGATATCATCTATGAACACAATTACAAATTTGTCCAAATACTCCTGAAACACACGATTCATTAAGTCCATAAAAGCTGCAGGTGCATTGGTCAGTCCAAATGACATGACCAAGAATTCGTAGTGCCCATAACGGGTTCTGAAGGCTGTCTTTGGTATATCTCCTTCCTTAACTTTCAGTTGGTAATAACCCGAACGTAAATCTATTTTTGAAAACACCTTTGCTCCTTGCAGTTGGTCAAACAAATCATCAATTCGGGGTAAGGGGTACTTATTCTTGATTGTCAACTTATTTAGCCCCCTATAGTCTATGCACATTCTAAGGGAACCATCTTTCTTCTTGACAAATAAGACAGGTGCACCCCAAGGGGAACTGCTAGGGCGTATAAACCCTTTGCCTACTAATTCCTGTAGTTGGACTTTTAACTCTTTTAGTTCAACAGGTGCCATCCGATAAGGATTCTTAGATACTGGTAAGGCCTCAGGGTACGTATCTATTACAAACTCTATTTCTCTATCAGGTGGTAATCCTGGCAAATCGTCCAAGAATGCCTCAGGGAACTCCCTGACTATGGGGATATCTTGTAACTCTATCTTATTCTTCACCCGAACATCCATTATGCTAGCTAAGTAACTCTCACAACCATTTTTCAGTAACCGGTAAATTTCTAGTGATGATATAATCAGTATTTTGCTTATCTTAGGAATAGCTTGGAAGGAATAATGATCACCATTTGGGGGTCAAAAATCAACCATCCCAGATCTACAACTTATTGTGGCATAATGCCTAAATAACCAATCCATTCCTAATATCACCTCGTATCATTTCATGTCAATTACAATCAGTTCTGCATATAGTTTCTTACTTCCTAAGGACACAACATCACCTTTAACAATCTGTTCAGAATGTAGGGACCTCCCTGATGGTAACATAACATCATATGGCCTTTCGGCTGGTAAAAGTTCTAAGTTGTGTTGGCATACAAAACAGAGTGATATAAACGAGTGTGTGGCTCCCGTATCTATAAGTGTGTAAGCAGCAAAACCACAGATTATAATGGTACCTGTTATGACTGTATGCTGCACGGCTTCCTCATCCTCCATCATTGCATAGACTCTAGGTGCTACCCTTGCACGGTTCGGATCTGGCGGAATGGGGCAGTCTGTGACTATATGTCTAACCTTGTCACATCTGAAACAGCGGCCATAATGCAACTTGCATTCGCCGGGGTGGTTCTTCTGACAGGTGGGGCATAAGGGTGCCAGAGGCCTCTTCCCTTTTCCTTGGTCATCATTCTGGTTGAGGGGTCTCTTTATTCCTTGTTGTTGTTGCTGTGGTCCCCTGTTCTGTTGCGGCTGCCAACCTTTGTTCTGACGTGGTGGCGGCTGAGTGTCCTTCGTGAGTTTCCTTGGCTGCTCACGCTGTGCATATGCTGTCATTTCTGTCTCTTCCAGCTCCAAGGCCTTAGCCGTCACTTCACCATAAGATACATTGTGTATCCCAGCAGTCTTCACTTTGATGTACAGACTCGGCTTCAGTCCTTGAACAAATTGGTAAATCTTGTCCTCGTCATCCTCAATCATACGGGGAGCAAACCGTGATAAGGCATCAAATTTGCATATGTAGTCCGTCACAGAGCCAGTTTGTCGCAGATTCATGAACTCCTTCTTCTTGTTGGCCCGAACAGTCCTATTGAAGTACTTGTCAAAGAAAGCAGTCTTGAACATCTCCCAGGTCATAGCTTTGGCATTAGCGGTGTTCTGGATCGAGTCCCACCAATGCCTTGCACTTAATTCCAAATGAAAGACAGCATAGGTGACCTTATCTCCTTCATCAACCTTTGCATACTTAAACATGTCTTCTATCTTTCGAATCCACTCCTCAGCATAAATAGGATCTGAAACATGTCCATTAAACACCGGGGGTCGAAGCCGGTGGAAACGCTCACATCCATGATCATGAGTTGCATTAGTACTGGAGTTGCCTTGTTCCTCCCTAGCAGTCATCAGTCGTTCTATCTGGTGAGATTAGCGCATGACCAACTCTGTCAACTGAGCAATAGCATTGCTATCCTCATTGGTCTCTCTCTGCTGAACTCTAACCATTTTGGGATTTCTAGACAAATCATTACAGATGTATCTTAACTTAATGACATATACTGAAATCATAAATACTTACAGTTGCTGAAGTGTGCTCATGTGACAGTCAGTGCTGGAAGGCAGTCTGCAGAATCGGTTTTAGAACCCGGTTTTGCTCTGATACCATAATTGTAACGACCCCAACGGAATCGCCACACAAATTCATTACTTGATCTCTTAATTATTTGATTCTTGCTGTCATACCCTTTATTCATTATTATTGTTAATATTATTCCCTGTTTATTTTCTCTTTTTTTTTAAAAAAAAAAAAACATAAAACATCTCTTGATCTGCATCCACCGATAGAGTTATAGACTCACATCGTCCGATGATCACGTGTCCGCCACGCGACACCTCTGATCTTCAACCACAGCAATAGATATCGCCGGTGGTCACGGGTCATTGCACACCAGAGGCCTAGTTAAGACAATCGCCTGGGCCCGACCATTCTTCACTAGATGTTCATATTTACCCTACATTGACCGGTGGACATGTGTGCTTCCCGTGCCGATTTAAAACATTTCCTGACTTTAAACAATAATGAAATACTCACATCATCCGTGATGAATTACACTTCATCCACCGAACGCTAGACGACAAAATAACATTCCCAGCATCCGGTGAAGAAATACACTTCATCCACCGAACGCTAGACGACAAAATAACATTCCCAGCATCCGGTGAAGAAATACACTTCATCCACCGAACGCTAGACGACAAAATAACATTCCCAGCATCCGGTGAAGAAATACACTTCATCCACCGAACGCTAGACGACAAAATAACATTCCCAGCATCCGGTGAAGAAATACACTTCATCCACCGAACGCTAGACGACAAGTAACACTACATCATCGGCGAGGAAACAACTACATCTTCCGGTACGTCACCCGGAAGACTCAATCGTTTAACTTTTCATCGATTGACATCCATCCGCCGAGACGTCACCGTATGATTGCCTCATCCAGCTTCTATCATACGGGAGTAAAACACTATAATCATCAAACTTCTTCATCCGATAGAACATATCACAACTCACCTGATTCTTAACTTAGTAACTATAACCTCAAAGAGTAAGGATCATAAATTCATCCAAAAATACGCAAGGGAAGACTTAAACAACACAACCACTCAATAATCCTTAAGTCGTATCCCGACTCTAAGTCAAACCATTCAAATCCAAATCTCATTGTTATAAAAAATTTTGTTCTATTTAGTCATTTGTTCATCATAAACTATTCTGACTTACTATGAGCATAACCAGGGAACTTAATCGCCTATCCAGCTTGCACTGTCACACTGAGCATCCTCCAGCAACCAAGCTTAGGACATCCTCATTAAACTTGAGTTCCTCACCTGAAAACTCGTCACCTACATATAAGGTTTAAACTATAAGCCTAATGCTTAGTAAAGAATGCAACACTAAAATGGATGCATGACTGCATAATTTGGGAAAATCACATGCTCATAAGTCTTTTCTTGTTCATGTCTTGCCTAATATCCTTCATCATATTCATAGTCATGGATCATATCATCATCATAGTCATTGATCATATTCATCATTCACTAGTCATTGATCATTATTCATCATTCATATTCATCATTCATAGTCATTGATCATATTCATCATTCATAGTCATTGATCATATTCATCATTCATAGTCATTGATCATATTCATCATTCATAGTCATTGATCATATTCATCATTCATAGTCATTGATCATATTCATCATTCATAGTCATTGATCATATTCATCATTCATAGTCATTGATCATATTCATCATTCATAGTCATTGATCATATTCATCATTCATAGTCATTGATCATATTCATCATTCATAGTCATTGATCATATTCATCATTCATAGTCATTGATCATATTCATCATTCATAGTCATTGATCATATTCATCATTCATAGTCATTGATCATATTCATCATTCATAGTCATTGATCATATTCATCATTCATAGTCATTGATCATATTCATCATTCATAGTCATTGATCATATTCATCATTCATAGTCATTGATCATATTCATCATTCATAGTCATTGATCATATTCATCATTCATAGTCATTGATCATATTCATCATTCATAGTCATTGATCATATTCATCATTCATAGTCATTGATCATATTCATCATTCATAGTCATTGATCATATTCATCATTCATAGTCATTGATCATATTCATCATTCATAGTCATTGATCATATTCATCATTCATAGTCATTGATCATATTCATCATTCATAGTCATTGATCATATTCATCATTCATAGTCATTGATCATATTCATCATTCATAGTCATTGATCATATTCATCATTCATAGTCATTGATCATATTCATCATTCATAGTCATTGATCATATTCATCATTCATAGTCATTGATCATATTCATCATTCATAGTCATTGATCATATTCATCATTCATAGTCATTGATCATATTCATCATTCATAGTCATTGATCATATTCATCATTCATAGTCATTGATCATATTCATCATTCATAGTCATTGATCATATTCATCATTCATAGTCATTGATCATATTCATCATTCATAGTCATTGATCATATTCATCATTCAGTGAGTTTGATCTTGTTCCCTACTGCGGGTCGTTTCATATGTGCTTCTTTGGACTGTGTGACATATGCCGAACCGCCCCAACCTTCACTTAATCCACGTTGCATAAATCTTATATCTATACATATATATACATACATATCTTGTTCATGGAAATCATGAGTTAAAACATTTTCTTATGCTAGAGAAACATTCATGATGTATGAACATGAGAACTTTTAACTCATCAAACTATGACAAGGATCATACCAGAGCAGACAACTTCAATTTACTAGCACGTCATCAAATAGTATAACTCGCAACATACATAAAGTCCTTCAAGTGCAGACAAGCTCATTATATAAGGTAACATTAGACATCTCAACCTAGTACTCTCTACTCTCACGATGTGGCTCTATTAGCGGAATCTTAATACATTCACTTACCTGGTCTCCTTAGTACTTGAGCTCCTTTCTCTTCAAACTTATTCACCTAAACATTTACATTGCAGTAGCTAAAACAAAATCCTAATAGTTCTAATATCAAGTTATCCTAAGATTTAATAGCTAAAGTTATTCCCGAATCCTTAGTCTAATACTCTGTGCAGTTTGAAATCCAAAACCAAAACAGACTGATTCGATTATCGATAACTCATAGGTGGTTGTTCTAAACGTCCAGAATCAATTTGATAAAAGCATTCCCACACTCAGATTCCAAATGTTCTTGTTATTAGTCGGCCATTGGAAAATCCAAAACTCCAATGCCGAGTAGAAAACAAGGCTAACAAGCTAACAGATAGCTACATTGACTATTGCATACCTCGGGCACAGAGTAGTCGAGTAGTGGCAGAGAAACCGATCGTCGAAGAGGGTATGCCGGAAGCAAAGAGCAAGAGCTTGGGAGAGAAGAAATCGCCGAAAAGGAAGGTGTTGGCTACAGTGGTTCGAGTGGGGTTTAAAACATTTCCTTTTTCTTTATATATTGGTCATCACCCTCCATTATTACAACTTTGCCACCCAACCTAGTTTAAATCCACATGAAATTAATTATTCTTGGTATAAGTCCTAAACTGTAAAGATTAAATATTTATGACCGTTAATACAGTTAGGAAAATCACCTGGCCGTCATCTCAGGTGTTACATCAACTCATCATAAGGAAAATGAAACCAACTCCAACATATTTTACTCTAAAATCTATTTTGGTGGTTTGACATTTAAATTGTTTGATGCAACTTATTTCGCTGTCCTTCTCATGCAAGTAAAGTGATATAGCATATTATAAACCTTATTCTAATTGTATTCTTTGTTTGGGTTTTGTCGGTTCAGTTTGGAGTTATTTCTAGGTTTGGTTTTTTCTTTCTCCCGTTTTGATTTGAAAGCTCCTCGGTTTTTCTTCATAGAAAGCTTTAGCATTACCATGGTTATTCATGATCAATCCACAATTACTCTTTTTTTCATGCAAAGTTAAGCTCTTACTCTAAAGTGCTATGTTAAATTGATGGCTAATCTTAAAGAATCAGTAACATTGTGTTTGAATTTGGTGTGACCCGAATTCTAGTTAGGCAAGGTCGGACTAGTATATCAATATTAGAATTTTATTTTTTCTCTATATATTGATGTTTGAGTCGCAAAACTCACTATACCGATTTTGATGAGTGATTTCTTTCATCTGCAGGTGGTTTTTTCCTTCTAGAGTTTTCACGTAAATTTCAGTGTCCATTATTGTGTTCGATTTTTCAACAATTGGTATCAGGGCTTTGCTTCGAGAGTTTCAATTATTTTTTAACAATTGGTATCAGAGCTTTTGTTCGAGATTTTCAATTATTTTTTCAACAATTGGTATCAGAGCTCAGGTTACTAATAAGTCTTCACCCAAAGCCGAGAGAAACTGGGTCGATGGTTATCCGACTAAAGGCCCGATGTGTGAAGGGGGAGATTGTTAGGGTTAATCCACATCGATTGTGGAATGGACTTGGTGGTAGTTTATAAGTGTGAGAGAAAGCCCCACTCTTTGAGCTAACTTTTGGGGTTGAAAAGGTCCAAGACCACCAACACTGGTATCAGAGCGACGTTGAACGTTTCAAAATTAGGTTTTGATTTATCGAAGGTATTGAACAATTTTACAGGTTTGCGATGTCGGTGGGCGAAATTTACAATTTTTGGGGAAAAAAAATTAGGAAATAAAAAAAACTTTTGTTGTTGTTCTTGTTGTAAAGAACAGCGAAGGAAAAACAGAGGAGATACAGTGTCGCGTGGGTCTTCTTCAGCAAAGGAAGAAGAGAGACCCACCTAGTCCATTGCTGCCGCTGCCGTCCGAGGAAGTCCTAGCCACCGATCAAAGAAGATCACCGACAAAGAAACCAAAGAGAACGCCATCGGGGTCTGTTACGAGCTTCGATTAGAATAGGCAAATAGTTTCGCCACTGCCACCCATCTCTGATCTGTTCTGTTCTGTTTAAGCTCCATTGTCTATTGCCTACACAAAAACGCTGAACACGAACACGATCTGCTGTTTGTTGCGAAATTTGAAATTTGCAAACAGATTGAAGTTTATTGGGAAAATTTTTTGGGTGTTGAAATTTTTATAAATTGTGTTGAAATTTTTTAAATTTATGGGGCAGATTAATTGATTGGAAATTATCAGTATTGTTGGGCGACTTTATTCAGAATATTTTTTGGGAGCTGATTTTGGTTGGGATATCGTTTTTTGGGCTTCAAATATTTGGAATTGAATATTCTGTTTAAATTCGTTTTTTTTTTTTAGTGATGAGTTCTGTCAAGTTTGATATCTCGTTATTGGATCAGAACATCGAAATTTTTTTTATTGTGTACGACGGAGATGTTGTTAATCTCGCTTGCCAAGATACGAATTGGGTGATCGATAGTGCGCTTCAATACATGTCATTTCGCAGAGGGATTTCTACTCGTCCTATACTTCCAGTTACTTTGGAAGTGTAAGGATGGAAAATGATGACATTGCAAAAGCCATTGGTATGAAAGACGTGCATTTGGAGATCGACAACGACAACACCTTGATTTTTAGAGGTGTGAAACACATCCCTTACATCTGCATGAACTTGATCTAGACAGGCAAGCTCGACGACGAAGGGTTTTGCAATACCTTTCGTGAGAAAAATGAAAGCTCATTAGAGGCTCATTGATTGCGACAAGAGGAAAAAAATGTTCCTCATTGTATGTGATGCACGCAAATATCACGGATTCCACAGTCCATGCGATGGACGATGAAGGCGCTGTAGAACTTTTACACAACTGGCTTAGCCATATGAACAAGAAGAGATTGACTATTCTAGCCAAGAAAAATCTACTCTCAGGTATGAACATGGCCTCTAAAGAGATGTACTCATTGTTTGGCAGGCAAGCAGACTCGAGTAGCCTTCAAGAGCATTCCTCACTCACGGAAACTGGGTATGCTTGACATGGTGTACTCCGATATGTACGGTTCGATGAAGACAAGAACACTTGGTGGTGCAGTGTACTTTGTGACTTTCATCGACGATCACTTACGGAAGATTTGGGTGTATATGTTGAAGACAAAAGATTAAGTGCTAGACATCTTCAAGCAGTTTCATGCTCGTGTGGAAAGAGAAACAGGTGTGAAGCTCAGGTGCATCCAAACAGATAATGGGGGTGAGTATTGTGGTCCTTTAGATGAGTATTGCAGAGAGCAGGGTATTGAGCATCAAAAGACGCCTCTAAAGACTCCTCAGTTGAATGAGTTAGCTGAGAGAATGAAAATGACACTTGTTGAGAGGGTGAGACGCTTGCTTTCGCAGTCATAGTTGCCGAGGTCCTTTTGGGTGAAATCTTGAATATAGTAGTTCATGTTTTGAATCTCATGCCGAGTGTTCCGTTCGACTTTGAAGTTCCGGATAAGATGTGGTCTTGAAGATAAGCTTCTTATAGTCATCTTTGCATTTTTGGGTGCAAGGCCTTTATTCACATTCTGAAAGACGGGAGGTCGAAGCTCAATATAAAGACAAGGCCGTGTGTGTTCATTGGTTATGGCCTTGATAAGTTTGGCTATAGGTTCTGTAGGATCGTTATTGTCTAAGAGGGGAGTAAATTAGACTTTTTAAACTTGTTTTCTTAATCTAATTGTTTTCTCTCTTGTATGTAATTACTAAATTTGCAGCAAACACACAGGCAAAAGTAAAGTAAGAGAAGAGAGAAAAAATGACACCGTAGTTTTTAACGTGGTTTGGCAAAACTGCCTACGTTCACGCTCCAAGGCTCCCCCTTGAAGATTCTTTCCTTCTCCTCAGAGAAAACTAGATCGCACTTCACGGACGACGATCTACAGTCTTTTACAATTCTGGATTGTTCTTTACGGGCGACAATCCACTGTCTTTACACTTTAATAGTAGGATATGATTTTTCAGCACACGCTACACTCTCTCAAAAATTGAGACTCAAGTAACAGAGTATAGAGGTGTAGAAAAATACAGAGTATTGCTAGAGAATCGCTCGTAAGAATTCAAAGATAATTTCTGCAAAAAGTTGTTTCTCCCGAGCTTCTTTTTCCCTTTTATACTCTGTCTGTAATCGGCTTCAGTTCTTTAGAGCTTCTCATCTGAATATGGAAATATATCCGTTGGAGAAACATCCGTACATAAATAGCTAGCCGTTGCATTCTGCAGTCGCTTTCGTTCTTCGCCATTAATGATCTGGAGTTAAAGCTCTGGACTAGTATCGCTATCGCTTCACGGTCTTTTAAATTTATGGCGCTAAGACTTTGGACGAAAAAGGCTTTTCCTTTTAAATGTGGACGAGCGTCTGTCTTTTGAGCGTGGACGACTGCATCTGTAGTTGTCGTGGACGACTGCGTCTGTAGTTGTCGTGGACGACTGCGTTTTTTGTTGTCGTGGACGACTGCGTCTCTCTTCAACCGTGGACGATAAGATTTGTCTTGATTCTTCTATCGACGGTGGACGATTGAGTCTGACTTAAAAACCACATGACTTTCACGTGGAACTTTGGACGATTGTTTTCCACAGACTGCTTTGTTTATTTCTATTTTCTTTCACATGGACGATTGAGTGTGGACTATCAAACACTTAACCAAAAATTCATTAGAAAACATAATACCCTTTACACAGGGCATTTCCAGATAGATGCAAATAACACAATAATTCATTTATTCAGTTCAAATTGAATTACACTCATCAGATCACAAATTTCATATTAAACTTAATCATCAAAAACATAATTACTTAAAACGTATTTTTAAGCTAACAATTTCCTCCTTTTTGATGATGACAAATATGAAATGTTTAACCGATTGCTCCCCCATAACAAACTCAGAATGATATAAGCTTCTCTAACTCCCTCATACTCTATGCATGCTTATCATTCACATGTTCTCTCCCCCTTTGACATTATCAAAATAAAGGGGAAAAAATATAAAGCAGGGCATTCAGCACAACACAGAGAAAGATAAAGATCATTCATAAAAAAACTATTCGACCAAAAAAAATCTCCTGCTAGTTATCAGAGGAAGAGTAATGATTTTAACCTAACAGTGTTCCGTAAATAATCTAGAAGAGTATTTTGAATAAGGGTAAATCCTAGAAGCGACCAAAATAGAAGTCCCGGGCAGATCTAAACATGTGCTCAGCTGCATCCTCATCTACCATAGCTTCAACTGAAGTAGTAGGAACAGAAGAAACGGGAGGAACAGAATTTCTACCAAGTGTATCTCCTGCATTGCCTGCAATCTCTGCTGCCTCGGCATCTTCCATGTGAACATCAGCAGAGACAGAAGTAGCATCGGAGAGAATAAGGGTCTCTGTCGCACAAGCATCAGAGCCAGCAGCAGGAGATGAAGGGAATTCATCTAGAGGATTAAGTGCCACAACTGGAGGAACAACAACCTCAACAGAAGGTGCAACTACTGGAGGGGGATCTGACACGATTGGAGAAGGGTCAGGAACAACAAGAAGGTCATCCTCTGCAGCTAGAGCAGCAACAGCAGGATCTGCAGGACAGGAGGTTGGCTGATCAATGAATGGTGCAGACACAGGCTCATCCTCACACAGTGCCACCCCTTCAGCAACCCCAGTCCCAACAACATGAGCATCCTCCAAAGGCACAACGGCTGAAGTAGCTGGAGGAGCGGGGGCAGGTGACTCGTCATCATCTTCCAAAGCAGCATCCCCATGAAGGGATACAGGACCACTCGGAATCAGAAGGTCACGAAGATCACAAAATTGATTGAGGATGTGGGCAGTGTCACGCTGCAAGTGAGATGTGACACGATCGTAATGGAATCTAATGGATGAGGTGACATCATCAATAGCTTAACTAGTTGTAAGTTCAGCTTGACCAATATGAGTGTTAACAGTAGCAACAGCCGAACTGTAACACCCGACAACTTCAACCAGGTGACTTCCTAACTAAATTAACGGCCATGATTATTCAATCTTCACGGTTTAGAATTTTATGCCAAGCTTAATTAATTACATGTGGTTTTAAACTAGGTTGAGTGGCAAAGTTGTAATAATGGAGGTTTGAGACCGGTATTTAAAGAAAATGGAAAGGGTTCAAACTTCATTTAAGCCACTATAGCCGACACCTTCTACTCTCGGTGATTTCTTCTCTTCCGAACTCTCGCTCTCTGTCAGCTGGAAATCCCTCTTTCGACGATCGGTTTCCTTACTGCTTCTCGGCTACTTTGTGCTCGAGGTACGAGTTTGACAATGTAGCTATCTTTTAGTCGTTAAGCTCTGTTTTCTACTATGTGTTGAAGTTCTGGGTTCTTCATTGGCCGAGTATTAGTAAGGGTATTTTAAAATCTGAAAGTGGTAATGTCATTCCGAATCGATTTTGGACATTAAACAACCAACCCTGAGTTATCACTAATCGAATCTGTCTGTTTTGGGTTTTGGATTTCAAACTGCACAGAGAACTATACTAAGGATTCGGGAGTGACTATAGCTATTAGATCCTAGGATGACTTGTGATTAGAACTAATAGGATTTTGTTTTAACTACTGCAATGTAAATGTTTTAGGTGAAGAAGTTTGAAGGTGACTTCCTAACTAAATTAACGGCCATGATTATTCAATCTTTACGGTTTAGAATTTTACGCTAAGCTTAATTAATTACATGTGGTTTTAAACTAGGTTGAGTGGCAAAGTTGTAATAATGGAGGTTTGAGACCGGTATTTAAAGAAAATGGAAAGGGTTCAAACTTCATTTAAGCCACTATAGCCGACACCTTCTACACTCGGTGATTTCTTCTCTTCCGAACTCTCGCTCTCTGTCAGCTGGAAATCCCTCTTTCGACGATCGGTTTTCTTGCTGCTTCTCGGCTACTTTGTGCTCGAGGTACGAGTTTGGCAATGTAGCTATCTTTTAGTCGTTAAGCTCTATTTTCTACTATATGTTGAAGTTCTGGGTTCTTCATTGGCCGAGTATTAGTAAGGGTATTTTAAAATCTGAAAGTGGTAATGTCATTCCGAATCGATTTTGGACATTAAACAACCAACCCTGAGTTATCGCTAATCGAATCTGTCTGTTTTGGGTTTTGGATTTCAAACTGCACAGAGAACTATACTAAGGATTCGGGAGTGACTATAGCTATTAGATCCTAGGATGACTTGTGATTAGAACTAATAGGATTTTGTTTTAACTACTGCAATGTAAATGTTTTAGGTGAAGAAGTTTGAAGAGAAAGGAGCTCAAATTGCTAAGGAGACCAGGTAAGTGAATGTTCAGGTTTCTCGGTCATTAGGTGTAACACCCGAGTTAACGGCCAGGTGATTTTCTTAACTGTATTAACGGTCATAAATATTTAATCTTCGTAGTTTAGGATTTATGCCAAGCTTAATTAATTACATGTGTATCTAAACTAAGTTGAGTGGCAAAGTTGTAATAATGGAGGATTGAGGCCAGTATTTAGAGGAAAAGGAAAGGGATTTAAACCTCATTTAAACCACTGTAGCCGACACCTCCCTTTCCGGCGATTTCTTCTCTCCCAAGCCCCCGCTCACTGCTATCAGTGTCTTCCTCGCCGACAACTGGTTTCTAGCCAGCATTCCTCTACGAATCCACACCAGAGGTATGAAATGGACAACATAGTTATCTGTTAGTGTTTGGAGCTCTGTTTTCAGCTCGGCATTTGAACTCGGATTTTATCAATGGTTGAGTAGTATTAGAACATTTTAGAATCCAAGAGTAGTAATGTCAACCCGAATCGATTCTGGACATTTTAAGTAACCAACTCAGATTTAATCGATAGTAGAACCTGTTGTTTTATTTTGGATTTCAGATTCTGCACAGTATATCAAACCAAGGATTCGGGGATGACTTTAGCTAATAGATCATAGGATGATTTATGAGTAGAGTTTTAGGATTTTGATTTAACTACTGTAATGTACATGTTTTAGGTGAATAAGTTGAAGAGAAGAGGTT
The DNA here is from genome assembly GCA_022432975.1 of Begonia masoniana. Taxonomy (NCBI): domain Eukaryota; kingdom Viridiplantae; phylum Streptophyta; class Magnoliopsida; order Cucurbitales; family Begoniaceae; genus Begonia; species Begonia masoniana. Next base: position 13,449,750 of record CM039512.1, on the reverse strand, counting down.
CAGATTGCAAGGAGACCAGGTAAGTGAATGTATTAAGATTTTCGGCTAGTAGAGCCCTACATCGTGGGTGTACTAGGTTGCTTAGATGTCTAATGTTTACATTATGATAATGAGTTTGTCTACACTCGAAGGATTTATGTATGTTGTGAGTTATAATATCTGCTCTGGCATGATCCTTGTCATAGTTTGATGAGTTAAAAGTTCTCATGTTCATGCATCATGAATGTTTCTCAAGCATAAGAAAAATATTTTAACACATGATTTCTATGAACAAGATATGTATGTATATATGTATATATATAAGATTTATGCAACGTGGATTAAGTGAGGGTTGGGGGCAGTTCGGCGTATGTCACAGTCCAAAGAAGGACATATGAATACGACCCGCAGTAGGGAACAAGATCAAACTCACTGTCGAACCCCCTTTACCGGCACAAATCCTCTCTTGATCCACACAACCTAAACAAAGAATATGATCAAAGACTATGAATGAAGAATACGATCAATGACTATGAATGATGAATACGATCAATGACTATGAATGATGAATATGATCAATGACTATGAATGATGAATATGACCAATGATTATGAATGACGATTATGATCCATGACTAAGATGATGATTACGAGCAAAGACATGAACAAGAAAAGACTTATGAGTAAGTGATTTTCCCAAATTATGCATTCATGCATTCATGTTAGTGTTGCATTCCTTACTAAGTATTAGGCTTATAGTTTAAACCTTATGGTGTAGGTGACGAGTTTTCAGGTGAGGAACTCAAGGTCAATGAGGATGTCTAAGCTTGGTTGCTGGAGGATGCTCAAAGTGACAGTGCAAGACTGGAGAGGCGATTATGACCCCTGGTTATTGCTCCCTTATGTCAATAAGAATATAAGAACTGGAATTATGTAGGATGGTGTTAGTATTATTTGAGTTAACTTTGAGTTTGGGATTGGATATGAGGATATGTTTCCCTTTTAAAGGATTTATGTCATGCAAGTCTTCCGCTATTTATACTCTGAATGAATTTGCTATACCAGTAAGAGCCCTCCTTAGCTAAGTTATGTTAAGTGAAAGTTGGATGAATTCTTTTGGTAGGAGTTTCTATCGGAAGATGTGTTTTTCTCCTATCGGTAGATGTAGAGTGTTTAGCCATCGGATGATGAAGGTGCTATTTTGTCGTCTAGCGATCGGCAGATGTAGTGTAATATGCCATCGGACGATGAAAGTGCTATTTTGTCGTCTAGCGATTGGCAGATGTAGAGTGTTTAGCCATCGGATGATGAAAGTGCTATTTTGTAGTCTAGCGATCGGCAGATGTAGAGTGTTTAGCCATCGGATGATGAAAGTGCTATTTTGTCGTCTAGCGATCGGTAGATGTAGAGTGTTTAGCCATCGGATGATGAAAGTATAGTTTTGTCGTCTAGCGATCGGCAGATATAGAGTGTTTAGTGATCGGATGATGTAAAGCTTGTAAGCTATCGGAAGATGTCTTAGACGAACACGTGAATTTCACATGTCTATCAGTAGATGTTCTAATGAATCACGAGAGCTGCACGTGTCCATCGGTAGATGTCCACTACCGGATGATGTTTAAGTGATCACGTGAGAAGCACGTATCGGTAGATGTTTTCTGCCGGGCGTCGGTGAGAGGGTTGTGTGAGGTGCACGATACAAATCGGATGGTGCAAGCTCTGATGCATGCAAACCCATGCAAATCCGAGATCGATGAAGTCGAGCGACTTGAGGGCAATTCATCTCCGCCCGACTATGTCTTAGAATCCGATGATCTTGTATGGTTGCTCGTGCCTGTGAGCGATTAAGTAAGTAATATCATTAAGAAGTCAGGTACAGGGGAATTATTTCTCCATCAGATAAGTTGAAGTCTTAAGTCTGCTAGATACACTGTTAAAAAAAAAAGAGAAGAGAGTCCAATTATGAATTAAAGTTTTAAGTAAAGTCAAGAATTTCGTGGCGATCCTCCCCGGGTCGTTACATTAGGACCCTACATCAAAGGATGTTAGGTAGAAACTCATACGATGATTAGTAGTTCCCTTATGTTACTGTCTAGTATTTATGTTGATGATTAGTTCAATGGTAAGGTTTTATGTTGGATAGTGCTCTATCTGTAATGATTTGTCTAGGAATCCCAAAATGGTTAGAGGTCAGCAGAGAGAGACCAATGAGGATATCAATGCCATTGCTCAGTTGACAGAGTTGGTCATGCGCCAATCTCGCCAGATCGAACAGCAGATGACTGATAGAGAGGAACAAGGCAACTCCAGTACTAATGCAACTCATGATCACGGAGGTGAGCGTTTCCACCGGCTTCGACCCCCGGTATTTAATAGACATGTTTCAGATCCTATTTATGCTGAGGAATGGGTTCGAAAGATGGAGGACACGTTTAAGTATGCAAAGGTTGACGAAGGAGATAAGGTCACGTATGCTGTCTTTCATTTGGAATTGGGAGCAAGGCATTGGTAGGATTCAATCCAGAATACCGCTAATGCAGGAGCTATGACCTGGGAAATGTTTAAGACTGCCTTCTTTGACAAGTACTTCAATAGGACTGTTCGGGCCAACAAGAAGAAGGAGTTCATGAATCTGCGACAAACTGGCTCTGTGACGGATTACATATGCAAATTTGATGCTTTATCACGGTTTGCTCCCCGAATGATTGAGGATGATGAGGACAGGATTTACCAATTTGTTCAAGGACTGAAGCCGAGTTTGTACATGAAAGTAAAGACTGCTGGGATACACAATGTACCTTATGGTGAATTGACGGCTAAGGCCTTGGAGTTGGAAGAGGCTGAAATGACAGCATATGCACAGCGTGAGCAGCCAAGAAAATTCACGAAGGAAACTCAGCCGCCACCACGTCATAACAAAGGATGGCAGCCGCAACAGAACAGGGGACCACAACAACAACAACAAGGTATAAAGAGACCCTTCAATCCAAATGAAAATCAGGGAAAAAGAAAGCGACCGATGGCCCCTCTATGCCCCACCTGTCAGAAGAACCACCCCGGCGAATGCAAATTGCGTTCTGGCCGCTGTTTTAGATGTGATAAGGTTGGACATATAGTCAGAGACTGCCCCATGCCGCCAGATCTGAACCGTGCAAGGATAGCACCTAGAGTTTATGCTATGATGGAGGATGAGGACACTGTGCCGCATACAGTTATAACAGGTACCATTATGATCTGTGGTTTTACTGCTTACACACTTATAGATACGGGACCCACGCACTCGTTTATATAAACCTTGTTTGTATGCAATCACAACTTAGAACTTTTACCAGCCGAAAGGCCATATAATGTTATGTTACCATCAGGGAAGTCCCTACATTCAGAACAGATTGTTAGAGGTGATGTTGTGTCCTTAGGAGGTAAGAAACTATATGTAGAACTGATTGTAATTGACATGAAAGGGTATGAGGTGATATTGGGAATGGATTGGTTATTCAGGCATTATGCCACAATAAGTTGTAGATATGGGTTGGTTGATTTTCGAGCCCCAAATGGTGATCATTATTCCTTCCAAGCTATCCATAAGATAAGTAAAATGCCGATTATATCCTCCTTAGAGATCCATCGATTATTGAAAAGTGGATGTGAGAGTTACCTGGCTAATGTAATGGATGTTCGGATGAAGGATAGAATGGAATTTCAGGATATTCCCATAGTCAGAGAGTTCCCTGAGGCATTTTTGGATGATTTGCCTGGTTTACCACCTGATAGAGAAATAGAGTTTGTAATAGATACGTACCCTGAGGCCTTACCGGTGTCTAAGAACCCATATCGCATGGCACCTGTTGAGTTGAAGGAGTTAAAAATCCAACTGCAGGAATTAGTAGACAAAGGATTTATCCGCCCTAGCAGCTCTCCTTGGGGTGCACCTGTAACGCCCCAAGTTATCTGAACCCGGTCCGTCACACAATGCCCGTACATGACTAAAAATTTCAACCGTATTTTTTTTTAAAACTTGCAGTGGAAATCATTTAAGCAAAAATAGAATTAGACAAAGCCATAAAAACAATGTTAACATAATCGTTGGAAATATTAAGAAGTAATCGGCCAATAGGAAATAGAAGTTTAAATTGAAATACTTGAGGTGTCACAGAGGTCAAACGGATCTGCCGATTAATAAAGTCAACGGAAGAAGCAGAAACAGAAAATAGAAGGCTTCTGCCGATGGCGTCAGCCAAATGAAAAACAAAGGACATCTCTCGGTAGACTGTATCTACCGGTGACTAAACGACAAAATACACTCTACATCTTCCGATGACGTGTAATACCCGGCTTGTACGGATTTTGGATTTAATATATTATATTAATATTTTATTATATATGTGGCATTTTTGGTAAATATGTCAAATCAGGTCCGTTTCACGAAAAAAAAGCGTCAATACGATCCTAACGATTAATTGGAATTTTAAGAAAATTTAGGGAATTTTCAGAATAATAACACTATATTCCGAGTAATTACTTTTATCGTAATGTAAAGGACATTTGAGCAAAAATAGTAAACGAGGTCCGTTTTGTGAACGGATAGTTTTATTAAATCTCAAATAATAAGTTGGACATATTGGTGAAATAAGGAGATTGTATGAAACCGAATAGCTAGACGATTAACGAACCGAATGACGAAGCTTATATAAAAATCAAAGAAGGGCAAAATGGTCTTTTGGTCAAGTCAATTATTTATTTAAAAACAAAATCTTTTCTCTCCTCTCAGCACTTAACGAAAATTTGTTTCTTCTTCTCTGTTTCTTTCCCTTCTCTCTCGATTTTCTCTCTAGCCGCGGCGTTCTCTCCACGCCAAATTCCGACTCGTGCTCCTATTGATCCGTTTCCTTCGCGTTTTCTCCTCCTTTCTCAACCCTTGGTATGATTCTATAGTTTCCGGACTTTAGATTTTGGTTTTCGTAGAGTTATATGTTTAGGGTTTTCGTTTAGGTTTTGTTAAAAATGTCGATTTAGGGTTCGTAATTAATAGATTTATCGTGTTTAAGGATATAAAGGATATATTGAACGTTATTGGACGAATTTAAACCGATTTGTGAAAAAGTTAAAAATTAGAGATTTTCGGGTTTTTAGGGAAAAACTCGTAAATTGTGAATTGAGGTGCCGAGCGTGAATTGCTCGAATTAATAGCTCAATGAATTGGATTAGAACTTTAGGAAGTTCCTTAGTTAAGATTTTGTTAATTGGACGTTTAATAGCTCAAATTGGTTTTAACGGCGAATGTCGTGTTTTGCCTTAGGTGAACGACTCTCGTGGTGAGAGCTCGAAGTTCAGCGCGCTCAAGGTAAGTTCTCGTGACTTACTCTGGCCGATTGGCCTACACCGTACGTCGATGTCGCGTCGAGGATCATTGGAGTGTTGTTTGTTTATACGTTTTGGTTGGGTAGTTAGGTTAGTTGTCTATAGGTTTTGTTTATTTATCTTGATGGTATGTATGTTGATTGCTTACTTTCTACTTATTAACTGTTCATGCATCACGTATTTCAAATGTCATGAAAATGAATTTTCGCACGTGTTTTTAAGATAAGAAACGAACCTCTGTAATTAATCTACGTAATCTGTATCTGGTTACGCGAGGTGGGGCTCAGGCATGGCTGTAGGGTTTGTGAGCATGTACCCCCCTCCTCTAGGTGGAAAGTGGTAGTTCGACCGCGGAATGTATCCTTTCCATTTAGAGGGCTGATATCTCGGTAACAATCTGTCTACGACGTAATAAAAATGAATCTGTATCTTTATCTGTATCTGTATCTGTATCTGAATCTGTAATCTGCATGTTTTCTGAAAGGCATACGCACACATGCATCTGCATTTACGAAGCTTACTGAGATTTCGTTATCTCATAGATGTCTGTATGGCGTAGGATACGTTATAGGTGACATTGAGCCAGGTGAGGACGACGTTCCTCCTCCTGATGTATGATGCAGTTGACGAAGAATGGCCCGTGGGAGTGTGCTGAGCAGTCGATGCGTTTTGACCCGTGGGGATGTGTATGTATTTTGAGGACTATCAGGATGTTTTTTGGTTAAATTGTATAGATACTTTAGGGTGCTTGGTTCTGGTAGTGGATAGGTTATGTTTAGAGTTGTTTATAAAACGTTTTGAAATGTATTTTGTAAACATATGGTATTAGGGGATGCTCAATTTTTAAACAGAATCACGCGGTTCTTTTTCTTAAAATTGGTTCGGTTTAAAGGTGAGTTGTGTGCGTTTTGCGATTTGCATGTAGGGAAGGAGAGGGTTGTTTTATAGACGGTTTTCATGAAAGTATAGAAGAAGTATAAAGAAAATGTCGAAGTTTGCTCTCTGGAATCAGATTCCAGAGAGGGAAATGTTGGTTAGCTCTCTGGAATCTCGGATTCTAGAGAGAAAATTGGTCGCTGCAAAGTGCAGCACCTACAGCGACTGATCGCTGCTTCATTTTTCCTCTGTTTTCCGGTTTTGCCCCTGTGCGATTTGATAAATGTTTTAAATAGTTTTAATTGTTTTAAATAGTTTTATTTTAATTGTTTTTATGTTTGTTTTAAAAGCTTTAAAAGTTAGATTTCAATTCCGATTTCGATTCTGATTTCGATTTCGGTTAGTTCTCGCTTAAAGTTTAATTAAGTATAAAGATAAAAAAAAATAGTACGTGTATATTGGGTACGGTATTAGGGACGTTACATTTATGGTATCAGAACCCCCGGGTTTTAAAATCGATTCTGTAGACTACTCGAATGCACAGCCACTACCCGGACATCCTTCTTCAACTGTAAGTATGTTTACTACTTTATTCGATTTCTTGTTTCTTAGGATTATTTGTGTTGATTTTTTTTTAGGACTTATATAAAATGGTTCGAGGAAAAGATCCTCGAGATGACGCGTTCGATCGACTTACGGAGTTGCTGGACCGCCAGTCATAGCACATGGACCGCCAGACACAGCAAATCGAGAGTCTAGTAAATTGGGTAAATCAGGGGGATCAGAGAGCCCAGAATTTGATAGTTCCCAATAACCAGGGCATGCAGAAGTTTCAAAGCCTACGACCTCCAGTGTTTGACGGCCAATCATCGGATCCGACACGTGCTGAGGAATGGATCCGGGTGATGGAGGATATGCTAGGTTATGCAGAGGTTGGCGACGGGAGCAAGGTGGCTTACGTCACTTTTCACTTGGCCTTGGATGCTTGTTTCTGGTGGGACTCGATCAAGTCGACGACGGATGTATTAGTTATGACTTGGGATCGGTTCAAGTTCTTATTCTTTGATAAGTATTTCAGCCGCACAGTGAGGGCGGCAAAGAGGAACGTGTTCACGCAGCTGAAGCAAACAGGTTCAGTTGCAGAGTATATCAGGAAGTTTGAGGCTTTATCACGATTTGCCCCACGTCTTGTCAGTGATAACGAGGAGAAGGTGCACCACTTTATGGAGGGACTTAATCCGGAGATTCGAATGCACGTGGTTGTTTCAGGTATTATTGATGCGCCATATTCAGATATTACAGCCAGAGCTCTGGATATTGAGGCTGCCAGAGCCACTTGTATTATACCGAGGGAGCCAGCTAAGGGCTTCTTCCGCGAGATATGACCTCAGTCGCAGAGCCGAGGTTGGCAGCCCAGAGCACCGCCCCAGCCACAACAGAGGGGTGTGAAGAGACCTCTTGAGGGAGGTAACGACAGGGGCAAGGGAAAACAGGTACATGGAGCTCCTCAAATACCGTGGTACCCCGTGTGCCAGAAAGAACACAGTGGAGAGTGCCGTGTTGGCTCTAATAAATGCTACAGATGTGGTGGAGTCGGCCATTTTGTTAGAGATTGTCCGCATCCGGCTCGAGACCTGCCAGGCGGTGATCAGAGGAGGGTTATGCCCAGGATTTTTGCATTTATCGAGCCTGGCGATGTTGATGATGAGGATCAGCTTGCCGTGATAGCAGGTACTATATTGGTTACTGGCGTTCCTGTATTTTCTTTATTAGACACGGGGGCTACGCATTCTTTTGTTTCCACCGCTTGTGTGTCTAGATTGAGGCTTGCGCCGGAGTTATCAAAGTGTGAATACAATGTGATTCTACCTTCGGGTGAGCGTATGCAGTCAGGTCGTGTTGTCTAGGGCAATATTATCTCGATTGGGGATCGTACCCTCTATGCTCGCCTCATTGTTATGGGCATAGAACACTATGATCTGATCTTAGGGATGGACTGGCTGTCACAGCACTTTGCCACCATCGATTGTCGATCTGGGATTGTCACCTTTCGACCCCCGGGTAAATCCGAGTTTTCTTATCAGGCAATGAGCAGATTGAATAACTCGCCTATTTCTTATTCCATGAAGGTCAACGAGCAGTTTAAAGGTGCGTGCTCTATTTATTTGGCCTCTGTATTTGATTGTCAGTTGCTCAGCGGAGAAAAGCCGAGCGACATTCCTATTATCAGAGAGTTCTCTGAGATCTTTCTTGATGATCTTCCCGAGTTACCACCAGACCGGGAGATCGAATTCACTATTGATGTCTATCCAAACTCCGCGCCGAGGTTTAAAAACCCGTATCGATTGGCACCAGCTGAGTTGAGAGAGCTGAGGACTCAGCTTGACGAGTTGTTAGAGAAGGGATTTATTCGACCCAGTGTATCGCCTTGGGGTGCGCCCGTTCTGTTTGTCAAGAAGAAAGACGGGACCCTCAGGATGTGCATTGATTACAAGAAGTTGAACAAATTGACAGTGAAGAATAAGTATCCACTGCCTCGGATTGATGATTTATTTGATCAGCTGCAGGGTGCCCGAGTATTTTCGAGGATTGATCTACGCTCGGGTTACAATCAGCTGAAGGTCCGGAAGGATGATATACCGAAGACGGCATTCCGAACGAGGTATGGGCATTATGAGTTCCTTGTCATGTCTTTTGGACTTACTAATACCCCTGCAGCGTTTATGGATTTGATGAACCGTGTCTTCAAGGAGTATTTGGACAAGTTCGTGGTGGTTTTCATCGACGACATTCTGATATACTCTAAGACGAAGGAAGAACACGAGGAGCACTTGAGAATAGTTTTGAGGATTTTATGCCAGCACCAGTTGTATCCAAAGTTCTCTAAGTGCGAGTTCTGGCTGGATCGAGTCAGTTTTCTTGGCCACATTATATCAGAAGAAGGGGTTTCTGTTGATCCGAGCAAAGTTCAGGCTGTCAGAGATTGGCCACAGCTGAAGAACGTACGTGAGGTGCGTGGATTTCTCGAATTGGCCGGGTATTATCGGAAGTTTATAGAGGGATTCTCGAAGATCGTACTTTCTCTCTCACGGTTGACTCGGAAGAACGAGAGGTTTATATGGTCGTCTGCTTGTAATGATAGTTTTATGGAGTTAAAGCAGAGACTGACCACCGCTCCCGTACTGGCGTTACCTGTTGAAGGTGTCAGATACAGTATTTATTGTGATGCATCTGGAGTGGGACTCGGCTGTGTATTGATGCAGGAGGAGAGAGTTATTGCATATGCTTCTCGGCAGTTAAAGCCGTACGAGCAGAACTACCCTACGCACGACCTTGAGTTAGCAGCTGTGGTCTTCGCACTGAAGATATGGAGACATTATTTATATGGGCAGCAGTGCGAGATATTCTCAGACCACAAGAGCTTGAAGTATCTATTTACACAGAAGGAGCTGAATATGCGACAGAGACGATGGCTCGAGTTCGTCAAAGATTTTAATTTTGATATCAAGTACCATCCAGGAAAGGCGAACAAGGTTGCTGATGCCTTGAGTAGAGTGCCTTCTGCGAGTCAGCCTTCATTAGCAGCGATGTCAGTTATGCTACGGTCTGAGATTAAGAGGTTCGACGTTGAGATAGTGACAGAGTTGTCCAGTATGCTCACCAACATTTCACTCAGGCCGACTATTCTGGATCGGATACGTGAGACTCAGCAGAATGATACGGAGTGTGAGGAGCTTCGATCCAGCATGACATTGGGAGACTCGTCGGATTTCCAATTATCGGAGGATGATATTCTGAAGTTCAGGCATAGGTGGTACGTGCCTAACGACGAGGATCTGAAGAAAGAGGTATTAGCCGAGGCACATTCTTTGGCGTATTCTGTGCACCCGGGGAGTACTAACATGTACCGGGACCTAAAGCAACATTTCTGGTGGCCGAACATGAAGAGGGAGGTCGCCAAGTACGTTGAAACCTGTCGAGTCTGCCAGCAGGTAAAGGCAGAGCACCAGAGACCGGCTGGAACATTATTGCCACTGCCGATTCAGGAGTGGAAATGGGAACAGGTCTCCATGGATTTCATTGTGGGGCTCCCGAGGACGACGAAGGGCCATGATGGTGTTTGGGTGATCGTGGACCGATTGACAAAGTCGGCTCACTTCTTGCCTGTGAAGATGACTTCTTCGATGGATCAGCTCGCCGAGCTGTATGTGCAGGAAATTGTCAGACTGCACGGTGTGTCAGTTTCGATTGTTTCAGACAGAGATCCGAGATTTACATCGAAGTTCTGGAAGAGTCTGCACAAAGCTATGGGGACTCAGCTTAACTTTAGCACGGCTTTTCATCCTCAGACTGATGGTCAGACAGAGAGGACGAATCAGATTCTTGAGGATATGCTCAGAGCTTGTGTGCTGGAGTTTCAGGGCTCGTGGAGCCGATATTTGCCCCTGATTGAGTTCTCGTACAACAACAGCTTCCAGGCTACGATTGGCATGGCTCCGTATGAGGCGTTGTATGGTCGGACGTATAGGTCTCCGTTATATTGGGACGAGGTTGGCGAGGCCAGCATCGTTGGTCCAGAGATTCTACAGCAAACGACAGAGAAGATTGCCATTATCCGACAGCGTATAGAGGTAGCTCAGAGCAGACAGAAGAGCTATGCTGACACGAGACGGAGAGAGCTAGAGTTCGAAGAAGGTGACGAGGTTTATCTTAAAGTTTCTCCGTTTAAAGGCGTTGCGAGATTTGGAAGGAGGGGCAAGTTAAACCCTCGTTATGTGGGGCCCTTTCCTATTCTGAAGAGGATCGGAAAATTGGCGTAAAGATTACAGCTTCCGGCTTCTATGGAGGGTATCCACAACGTTTTCCACGTGTCCATGCTTCAGAAGTGTTTACGTGATCCATCACATGCCGTGGAAGCAACAGAAATCGAGGTAAAGCCTACCTTGACTTATGAGGAGAGGTCGGTGCGTATTTTGGAGACTTCCATCAAGGTATTGCGCAACAAAGAGATTCCGCTAGTCAAAGTCCTATGGCAGAACCACGAGGTGGAAGAAGCTACATGGGGGCGACAACAGGATATGATGACTAAGTATCCTGAGTTGTTCGTATGATGTAATTTTGTGGACAAAATTCTAAATAAGGTGGGTGGAATGTAATACCCGGCTTGTACGGATTTTGGATTTAATATATTATATTAATATTTTATTATATATGTGGCATTTTTGGTAAATATGTCAAATCAGGTCCGTTTCACGAAAAGAAAGCGTCATTACGATCCTAACAATTAATTGGAATTTTAGGAAAATTTAGGGAATTTTCGGAATAATAACACTATATTCCGAGTAATTGCCTTTATCGTAATGTAAATGACGTTTTAGTAAAAATAGTAAACGAGGTCCGTTTTGCGAACGGACAGTTTTATTAAATCCCAAATAATAAGTTGGACATATTGGTGAAATAAGGAGATTTGATGAAACCGAATAGCTAGACGATTAACGAACCGAATGACGAAGCTTATATAAAAATCAAAGAAGGGCAAAATGGTCTTTTGGTTAAGTCAATTATTTATTTAAAAACAAAATCTTTTCTCTCCTCTCAGCACTTAACGAAAATTTGTTTCTTCTTCTCTGTTTCTCTCCCTTCTCTCTCGATTTTCTCTCTGGCCGCGGCTTTCTCTCCACGCCAAATTCCGACTCGTGCTCCGATTGATCCGTTTCCTTCGCGTTTTCTCCTCCTTTCTCAACCCTAGGTATGATTCTATAGTTTTCGGACTTTAGATTTTGGTTTTTGTAGAGTTATACGTTTAGGGTTTTCGTTTAGGTTTTGTTAAAAATGTCGATTTAGGGTTCGTAATTAATAGATTTATCGTGTTTAAGGATATAAAGGATATATTGAACGTTATTGGACAAATTTAAACCGATTTGTGAAAAAGTTAAAAATTAGAGAATTTCGGGTTTTTAGGAAAAAACTCGTAAATTGTGAATTGAGGTGCCGAGCGTGAATTGCTCGAATTAATAGTTTAATGAATTGGATTAGAACTTTAGGAAGTTCCTTAGTTAAGATTTTGTTAATTGGATGTTTAATAGCACAAATTGGTTTTAATGGCGAATGTCGTGTTTTGCCTTAGGTGAACGACTCTCGTGGTGAGAGCTCGAAGTTCAGCGCGCTCAAGGTAAGTTCTCGTGACTTACTCTGGCCGATTGGCCTACACCGTACGTCGATGTCGCGTTGAGGATCATTGGAGTGTTGTTTGTTTATACGTTTTGGTTGGGTAGTTAGGTTAGTTGTCTATAGGTTTTGTTTATTTGTCTTGATGGTATGTATGTTGATTGCTTACTTTCTACTTATTAACTGTTCATGCATCACGTATTTCAAATGTCATGAAAATGAATTTCCGTACGTGTTTTTAAGAAAAGAAACGAACCTCTGTAATTAATCTACGTAATCTGTATCTGGTTACGCGAGGTGGGGCTCAGGAGCATGTACCCCCCTCCTCTAGGTGAAAAGTGGTAGTTCGACTGCGGAATGTATCCTTTCCATTTAGAGGGCTGATATCTCGGTAACAATCTGTCTGCGACGTAATAAAAATGAATCTGTATCTGTATCTGAATCTGAATATGTAATCTGCATGTTTTCTGAAAGGCATACGCACGCATGCATCTGCATTTACGAAGCTTACTGAGATTTCGTTATCTCATAGATGTCTGTATGGTGTAGGTGATGTTATAGGTGACATTGAGCCAGGTGAGGACGACGTTCCTCCTCCTGATGTATGATGTAGTTGACGAAGAATGGCCAGTGGGAGTGTGCTGAGCAGTCGGTGCGTTTTGACCCGTGGGGATGTGTATGTATTTTGAGGACTATCAGGATGTTTTTTTGGTTAAATTGTATAGATACTTTAGGGTGCTTGGTTCTGGTAGTGGATAGGTTATGTTTAGAGTTGTTTATAAAACGTTTTGAAATGTATTTTGTAAACATATGGTATTAGGGGATGCTCAGTTTTTAAACAGAACCACGCGATTCTTTTTCTTAAAATTGGTTCGGTTTAAAGGTGAGTTGTGTGCGTTTTGCGATTTGCATGTAGGGAAGGAGAGGGTTGTTTTATAGACGGTTTTCATGAAAGTATAGAAGAAGTATAAAGAAAATGTCGAAGTTTGCTCTCTGGAATCAGATTCCAGAGAGGGAAATGTTGGTTAGCTCTCTGGAATCTCGGATTCTAGAGAGAAAATTGGTCGCTGCAAAGTGCAGCACCTACAGCGACTGATCGCTGCTTCATTTTTCCTCTGTTTTTCGGTTTTGCCCCTGTGCGATTTGATAAATGTTTTAAATAGTTTTAATTGTTTTAAATAGTTTTATTTTAATTGTTTTTATGTTTGTTTTAAAAGCTTTAAAAGTTAGATTTCAATTCCGATTTCGATTCTGATTTCGATTTCGGTTAGTTCTCGCTTAAAGTTTAATTAAGTATAAAGATAAAAAAAAAAATAGTACGGGTATATTGGGTACGGTATTAGGGACGTTACATGACGTCAGCCAGATGATTTCCTTCATCCGGTCGACTTTGTTCTACATCCACCGGTGACTAAACGACAAGAGTCCTCCTACACCTACCGACGACGTTAGCACGCATCTGCCGATGAGTTTACTGAGACATCATCCGATAGACTTAAACCTACACCTTCCGATTGAGTAGACTGCATACGCCGATCACTAAACGACAAACTCTCTACTTATATTTTCCGATAGGCACATAACTATAACCCGACATCTATCGATGGACTTTATCTACCGATAGTGAACAAAATAACATCTCCCGATAAAACAAGCTACATATACCGATCACTAAACGACATATTTCGTTCTATATCATCCGATGGCTTCCACTGAAGACATCTTCCGATAGTCAACAGAACAACAACTCAACCTCTGCCGATAGACTTCATCTAACGATAGAGAACAGAACCACACCTCATCTACTCCTTGGTATACAAACACGACTCTAACTACAGAAAAGAATTTACTCACTTCACTGAAACCATTCAAAAACATTTCAAACCATTACAATACTAAAAATCCAGTGAGTGCCAACATTAAATCCCAACAGAATACTATTAACAGGAAAATCTCGAAATTGTATTCAAAACATTGAAATCACTACTGTCATGAAAACTCAATATACTTAAATTGAAACAGTGTCAACTAAACTTTCACACCAACAGACATCAGTTAATCCGCCTCATCAGTATACCAGTTCGAGACAGAGAAGTGCTCCTCCAACCCCATCTATTCGTCAGTAAACTCAGGGAATTCACCTGCAGTATCCTCAACACCTACATCACAAAACTCATCTATTAGCCTAATGCTAAGTAAGTAAAGCAATAATGAAATGATATGCTGAAACTTAAATCCTGAATATGCAGTTTCTACTTTCTCATCTCAGTTGCACATCGTTTGTTTACTGATCAGATCCCTTGATTCCCTTGGAAGTGGGATCAATTCTCCCAATGTCATACATCCTCTTCATCAGTTAAGGGGTGGATGAAGTCCCTTAATAGCTATTCTGATCCCTCAGTTCCCTTGGGAGTGGGATCAGTTCTCCCAATATCATAAATCCTCTTCATCAGTTAAGGGGTGGATTAGTTCCCTTAACCGCCAATGCATTTCAATCTGTACTTGCCTTTCCATAATGATGCATGAAAGTTCATTTTCGTATTCTTTCAAAAACATGATGCATAACATACAGAAAATACTCAAACATACATAAACCTACTGTTTTGTGATGTAGGCCCGAGGGCACACACAATACTTCACTTACCTGGCTTCACCGAGAGTTCTTGGTGGTAGGATATTCCAAGAGCTGGCTCACCTAAAACATAAGTACAGCATTACTAAACTTCATTCTAAACATTAGGAAATCTAAAGGGCTAGTTCTAAGGGTTCTGTTCTTCGCCATTCCCGATTCATCGCTAAACCCCAAATCCCATCCCTTACTCTCTGTACTTCCAAAATGCACACATAGCCATCCACCAGTTATCTAGACACTAAAAACAGCAAGTAATCGAATCAAAACTCACCTTGGTTGGAGGGGAATCGCCTAGGGGGATTCCGTCGAGCTGAGAGGTAAAAAGAAATGAAACAGTGGCGGCTACTCACACTGGACTCTTCCTTAAATACGTTATCCACTATGTAAAAATTCTAATTACCATCATGCCCTCGCCTGAACATTTATTAACCTAATCAATAACTCCCCCAACCCTTCTATAAAAGCACATCATAAATAATAAATTAAATTTTTGTTCAATGGAACTGGGTGCTACAGCACCTGTCTTATTCGTTAAAAAGAAAGATGGTTCTCTCAGAATGTGCATAGACTATAGAGAGCTAAATAAGTTAACCATTAAGAATAAATACCCCTTGCCCCGTATTGATGACTTGTTTGACCAATTGCAAGGAGCTAAAATGTTTTCAAAGATTGATTTGCATTCGAGGTACTATCAACTGAAAGTTAAGAAGAGTGATATACCTAAGACTGCCTTCAGGACCCGTTATGGACATTATGAATTCCTTGTAATGTCGTTTGGGCTGACAAATGCACCTGCAGCCTTTATGGACTTAATGAATCGAGTGTTTCGTGAGTATTTGGACAAGTTTGTAACTGTATTCATAGATGATATCTTGATATACTCGCAGACTGAAGCTGACCATGCAGAGCATTTAAGTGTAGTTTTGACGACATTAAAGGAGCACCCACTTTATGCCAAGCTGTCCAAGTGTGAGTTTTGGTTGAACAAGGTTAATTTTCTTGGCCATGTAGTTGCTGCTAATGGCATATCAGTAAACCGACCAAAATTCAGGCAGTAAAGGATTGGCCACAACCGAAGAACGCCAGTGAAGTCCGTAGTTTCCTTGGATAGGCAGGCTATTACAGGAAGTTCATCAAAGGATTTTCCTTAATAGCTAAGCCTCTGACGAATCTGACAAAGAAGGACAATAAGTATTCTTGGACCGAAGCTTGTGAGGATAGCTTCCAAACATTGAAATTGAAGTTAACAACGGCCCCTGTTCTGACTCTTCCAACCGAAGGAGGAAAGTTTAGCGTATACTGTGATGCATCTAAAGTTGGTTTGGGCTGTGTTTTGATGCAAGAGGGTAAAGTTGTAGCGTATGCCTCTAGGCAGCTAAAGAGTTATGAACAGAACTATCCCACCTATGATTTAGAATTAGCTGCTGTTGTTTTTGCCTTGAAGATGTGGAGACACTATTTGTATGGACAACAGTGTGAGGTATTTTCTAACCATAAAAGTCTGAAGTACCTCTTTACACAAAAGGAATTGAACATGAGACAGAGACGTTGGTTGGAATTTGTTAAGGATTATGACTTTGAGATCAGGTACCACCCGGGTAAGGCTAACTCTGTGGCTGACGCTTTGAGCAGGATGTCAACAACAATGAAACCCGTAATGTCAACTATGTCTATACCATTGAGGACAGAAGTACAGAGATTTGAATTGGATATAGTACCAAAGTTATCAGCCTTACTTGCCGATTTGACCATTCAACCAACGGTTTTGGAAAAGATCAAAGAGGCACAACAGAGGAATTCAGAGGAGAATATCGGTATAATGCGCAGATTGAAGGACACCACCTCCGAGTTTAGTCTTTCCAAAGATGGAATTCTGAGGTTTAGGAATTGATGATATGTCCCTAATGATGAGGGACTACGTAAGTTAATCTTGGCCGAGGCACATTTGTCTCCCTTTTCTGTACATCCTGGCAGCACCAAGATGTATCGAGACCTGAGGTTACTCTACTGGTGGCCAAACTTAAAAAGGGATGTTGCTATGTATGTGGAGTCTTGTCTAGTATGCCAGCAAGTTAAAGCCGAGCACCAGCGTCCATGAGGTACCCTTCAGCCTTTACCTATTCCAGAATGGAAGTGGGAACACATAGCTATGGATTTCGTAGTAGGATTACCTAAGACAACTAAGGGACATGATAGTATTTGGGTTGTGATTGATAGACTGACGAAATCAGCTCATTTCTTACCTGTAAAGA
Source organism: Begonia masoniana (assembly GCA_022432975.1). Lineage (NCBI taxonomy): Eukaryota > Viridiplantae > Streptophyta > Magnoliopsida > Cucurbitales > Begoniaceae > Begonia > Begonia masoniana. The sequence continues at coordinate 13,432,486 of CM039512.1, read as the reverse complement.
CAACCTACACGATGAACCAGCTTGCTGACCTTTATGTACAAGAAATTATTAGACTGTATGGAAGTCCTGTATCTATTGTCTCTGATCGTGATCCTAGGTTCACCTCTCGGTTTTGGAAAGGTCTACAAGGCACACTTGGTACGAGGTTATCCTTCAACACTGCCTTTCACCCGCAGACAGATGGTCAATCTGAGAGGACTATTCAGATACTTGAAGATATGCTGAGGGCGTGTGTACTAGATTTCCAGTCATCTTTTCCAGTCATCTTGGAGCCAATACTTACCTTTGGTTGAGTTCTCCTACAATAACAGTTATCAGTCCACCATTAGTATGGCACCTTATGAAGCACTGTATGGCAGGAAATGTAGGTCACCTCTGTATTGGGATGAGGTTGGTGAAGCAAAACTCCTAGGCCCCGAGATTTTGCAACAGATGTCGGACAAGATTGCCATTATTAGGAAAAGAATGATAACTGCACAGAGTCGACAGAGGAGTTACGCAGACCAGAGGAGAAGAGACCTTGAGTTTTCTGTTGGTGATGAAGTTTTCCTGAGGATTTCACCTTTTAAAGGAGTTTTAAGATTTGGTAAAAAAGGAAAGCTAAACCCACGGTTTATTGGACCATTCCCCATCTTAGAAAGGATTGACAGTGCGGCTTATAGATTGCAATTGCCTCCATCATTGGAAAGGATTCATAATGTCTTCCATGTGTCAATGTTAAAAAAATGCATACGGGACCCTACTCAAGTTGTTAAACCAGTGAATTTTGAGATTGAGCCGACACTAACGTATGAAGAGAAGCCAGTACGAATCTTGGAATCTGCAGTGAAAATTCTGAGGAATAAGGAAATCCCCCTTGTGAAAGTTTTATGGATGAATCATGGTATTGAGGAAGCCACATGGGAAAGACGGCAGGACATGATGGACAAATATCCAGAACTCTTCGCTTGATCAATTTTCGGGGACGAAAATTTTGTTTAAGGAGGGGTGGATGTAACACCCGACAACTTCAACCAGGTGACTTCCTCACTAAATTAACGGCCATGATTATTCAATCTTCACGGTTTAGAATTTTATGCCAAGCTTAATTAATTACATGTGGTTTTAAACTAGGTTGGAGTGGCAAAGTTGTAATAATGGAGGTTTGAGACCGGTATTTAAAGAAAATGGAAAGGGTTCAAACTTCATTTAAGCCACTATAGCCGACACCTTCTACTCTTGGCGATTTCTTCTCTTCCGAACTCTCGCTCTCTGTCAGCTGGAAATCCCTCTTTCGACGATCGGTTTCCTTGCTGCTTCTCGGCTACTTTGTGCTCGAGGTACGAGTTTGGCAATGTAGCTATCTTTTAGTCGTTAAGCTCTGTTTTCTACTATGTGTTGAAGTTCTGGGTTCTTCATTGGCTGAGTATTAGTAAGAGTATTTTAAAATCTGAAAGTGGTAATGTCATTCCGAATCGATTTTGGACATTAAACAACCAACCCTGAGTTATCGCTAATCAAATCTGTCTGTTTTGGGTTTTGGATTTCAAACTGCACAGAGAACTATAGTAAGGATTCGGGAGTGACTATAGCTATTAGATCCTAGGATGACTTGTGATTAGAACTAATAGGATTTTGTTTTAACTACTGCAATGTAAATGTTTTAGGTGAAGAAGTTTGAAGAGAAAGGAGCTCAAATTGCTAAGGAGACCAGGTAAGTGAATGTTCAGGTTTCTCGATCATTAGGACCCTACATCAAAGGATGTTAGGTAGAAACTCATTCCCTTATATTACTGTCTAGTATTTATGTTGATGATTAGTTCAATGGTAAGGTTTTATGTTGGATAGTGCACTGTCTGTAGCTTGATGATTTAGGAACTTCCATGTACATGCATCATAACTATTTTATGCATATGAAAATATTTTAAGAGCATGTTTTCCTCATGAATAAAGTAAGAAGATAAAACTGATGCAACGTGGACTAAGTGAGGGTTGGGGCGGTTCGGCGTATGTCACAGTCCAAAAGAGGGACATATGAATACGACCCGCAGTAGGGACCAAGATCAAACTCACTGTCGAACCCCTTTTACAGGCACAAATCCTCTCTTAATCCACACAACTTAAATGAAAAATATGATCAATGATTATGAATGATAAATACGATCAATGATTATGAATGATAAATACGATCCATGATTATGAATGATAAATACGATCCATGATTATGAATGATAAATACGATCCATGACAATGAATGATGATTACGGCAAAGATATGAACGAGAAAAAGAAAAAGAGACTTATGAGTATGTGATTTCCCGAGTTTTACATTCATGCATCCATGTTAGTGTTTCATTCCTTACTAAGCATTAGGCTTATAGTTAAACCTTATGATGTAGGTGAAGAGCTAACAGGTGAGGATTTCCAGTCCAGAGATGATGTTTAAAGCTAGTTGCTAGAGAATGCTCAGTATGACAGTGCAAGGCTGGGCAGGCGATTAAGACCCCTGGTTATGCTCATAGTATGTCAGTGAAGTTTATGATAAACAGTTGTCTAAGTAGAATAGAATTTCTTATAACCATGAGATTTAGATTTGAATGATTAGACTTAAGAACCTGATGTGATTTGAAAGATATTGACTGGTTTTTTGCTTAGCCTTCCGCTATGCGTATGTTGGTAATTGGTTCTGATGATTATAGTGTTTTTCCGGCTTGTGTAGAAGCTTGTAAGCCAGCATCCGGATGCGTCATCGGCAGATGTAGAGTGTTTAAGCCATCGGATGATGAAAGTGCTATTTTGTCGTCTAGCGATCGGCAGATGTAGAGTGTTTAAGCCATCGGATGATGAAAGTGCTATTTTGTCGTCTAGCGATCGGCAGATGTAGAGTGTTTAAGCCATCGGATGATGAAAGTGCTATTTTGTCGTCTAGCGATCGGCAGAAGTAGAGTGTTTAAGCCATCGGATGATGAAAGTGCTATTTTGTCGTCTAGCGATCGGCAGATGTAGAGTGTTTAAGCCATCGGATGATGAAAGTGCTATTTTGTCGTCTAGCGATCGGCAGATGTAGAGTGTTTATGCCATCGGATGATGAAAGTGCTATTTTGTCGTCTAGCGATCGGCAGACGTAGAGTGTTTAAGCCATCGGATGATGAAAGTGCTATTTTATCGTCTAGCGATCGGCAGATGTAGAGCGTTTAAGCTATCGGAAGATGTAGGTATAGTTTGTCGTCTAGTTACCGGATGATGTGAGGGTTATCTTGTTGTTTAGTGACCGAGTCATGTTTTAATTATTCACGTGAGGAGCACATGTTCACCGGATGATGTCCCCATATTTCATCGGATGATGTAGGGAGTTTCTTCACTAGATGGTATAAACATGGTTTTGTCGTCTAGTGACCGGTAGATGTGGTTTATTCCTCTACCGGTAGATGCAGTCTAAAGGTTTAAGTTTCCCTTCACCAGCCGATGCGCATTGTTCTGCCCGCCGGCAGATGTGTAATGTTTTCCTTTGCCGAATGAGGCCTAGCGAATCGCGTATGACCTCTTGAGTTAAATTATGTTTCAAAAAGAAAAAAAAATACATTACTAATAATGAATAATATGTGAGCAATAAGAATTAAATGATTAAGAAAGATATGGATTATGTGACGATCTCTCTGGGGGTCGTTACACGAACTGTGATTGGATTCCATTAGATCAAGGCGTTCACGCATACTCTCATTTGCAACTGCAAGGTGTTCAAGTTGTGACAGAACAAGAGCCTCAAATTGAGCACGGTGGGAGAGATATTCGGTTTGGAAAGATTCAAGATCTGTCCCTAAGCTGGCAATACTTGCTATTATCTCATCCTGAAAGTTCTCAGAGACAAAAGGTCTCACCGAAGGAGGGGGAGACTTGTAGTCCTACGAGGAGCATGAATTAGCATAGAAGGCACGGGAGGTGGAGAGGGTGCACAGATTGGACTGATTTGACGTGGGAGAGATTGGCAGGATACATCAACTTGGACTGTAGGAGGATCGTGATCACATCCAGGTTCTGGAAGGGGAGTTGGCTCATGAGTGAACTCCTCTGGAGATTGAAGAAGGAGTACTCGAGGGGGCATAGGATCAAGAACTGGAATGTGAGTGTCATCCTGAGCACTCTCTTCCTCTTCTTCTTCTTCATCAGCAAGGATTAATCGCCTTGTAGGGCGTCGTCTGCCAACATTGACATCCAGCTCACTTTGAGCATTTTGAGCTGGGGCCACCCGAGACATAACACCACGACCTGCTTTCTCAACCAACACTCCTTGATCATCTCTTGTGATTCCCATTCGGGACAAGGTGGATGATGAGAAATAATCGGTTTTCTTCAAGGATACAAGCTTTTCAGGCTCAGGAAATCTAACTCTAAAATGATATAAAATCTTCATAATTAGAAGATTGTAAGGCAGGGGCTTGGAGGCATTACAAACTACTTGAAGCATTCTGTTAAGCACAATGAATCCAACATGAAAGGGTTCTTCTCTAAAAAACCGTCCAAGCAAGAAGAGATCCATGCCACTGACATAATCTTTGTGACCTTCTACAAGCAGAATATTATAATGGATCATTTGGTGAAGTACTCTGGCCCTAAGGTTTAAATCCTTACTTTTCAGCTTTAGGGGAGAGCAATTTGGATCCTTGGCAATCAGTCTGACTAATTCCTGGCCCGCAGGTTTAGCAAGAAATGTCAGAGTCGTTGTTGCCTCAAAATATCTGGGAGAACCATTTAAAAACTCACAGCCGAGAATTTCGTGAACTTTGGCTTGAGTAAGTTCAATGTGTCTCCTATAGACATAGCTCCTGATGATTAGGGGTCGAGTAGAATGTTCTAGGTTAGTATAAAACATCCTAATCGCAGTTTCATAGTAAGGGGCTTCAGAGTCAAACAGCCGTATTAAACCCAATCTTACTAAGGGTTCGTCTAAATCCAATCCAGATAAATCGCAAAAAATAACACCTCTAGATCTAATAACCGGTTTGAATTCGAAATCCTCATAATACCTCTTGAATGCAGCCTGATTGATGAACTCATGATTCAGCCAAATCAGAGGAGGAGAAACTATGACAGGTTGAGCATCCTCAGCAAGAGAAGTCTTTTGCTTCTTCCTCGAGAAGACTTGGGGAGAGCGTGAGGAGGAAGCCATTGACGAATATAGGTTTTTGATCGGAGAGTGAAACAGTTCTCGAAGGGTGAGAAGGAACAAAGAGAACAGGGAGTCGCTAGATGATCGACAGAGAGCGGGAAGAGTTTTTGAAATGATTTCAAGAATTAGGGCTTCTGAATCAATGCGAAGGCATTTAGAGACCTGATTGAACGTCCATTGTCAATGTCCACAGATAGACATCGTCTATTTTTATCATCCATGATAAACGTCCATGGTCAACGTCCATAGTGACCACGTCCACAGAGAAGGAGATTTTGGATATTGTTTATATTGACAACAATGTCAACGTCCATTCTTATTACATATTGTCAACGTCCAAAGACAGTAAATCAAGAAAAAAAATCTCCAACAGAGAAGAAAAAGAACCTTAATGTTTCTTAAACTTAATGAGCCCTAACCTTATTATAATATTACAGAAGATTTTCTCATCCAAAGGCTTTGTAAAGATATCTGCTAATTGATCAACAGAATTGACAAATTCTAAAGAAATATCACCTCTATGAACATGATCTCTAATGAAGTGATACCTAACTTCTATGTGTTTGGTTCTAGAATGTTGGATAGGGTTCTTGGAGATATTAATGGCACTAGTGTTGTCTAAGAGGGGAGTAAATTAGACTTTTTAAACTTGTTTTCTTAATCTAATTGATTTCTCTCTTGTATGCAATTACTAAATTTGCAGCAAACACACAGGCAAAAGTAAAGTAAGAGAAGAGAGAAAAAAATGACACCGTAGTTTTTAACGTGGTTTGGCCAAATTGCCTACGTCCACGCTCCAAGGCTCCCCCTTGAAGATTCTTTCCTTCTCCTCAGAGAAAACTAGATCGCACTTCACGGGCGACGATCTACAGCCTTTTACAATTCTAGATTGTTCTTCACGGGTGACAATCCACTGCCTTTACACTTTAACAGTAGGATATGATTTTTCAGCACACTCTACACTCTCTCAAAAATTGAGTCTCAAGTAACAGAGTAGAGAGGTGTAGAAAAATACAGAGTATTGTTAGAGAATCGCTCGTAAGAATTCAAAGATAATTTCTGCAAAAAGTTGTTTCTCCCGAGCTTCTTTTTCCCTTTTATACTCTGTCTGTAATCGGCTTCAGTTCTTTAGGGCTTCTCATCTGAATATGGAAATATATCCGTTGGAGAAACATCCGTACATAAATAGCTAGTCGTTGCGTTCTGAAGTCGCTTTCGTTCTTCACCATTAATGATCTGGAGTTAAAGCTCTAGACTAGTATCGCTATCGCTTCGCGGTCTTTTAAATTTCTGGCACTAAGACTTTGGACGAAAGAGGCTTTTCCTTTTAAATGTGGACGAGCGTCCGTTTTTTTAGCGTGGACGACTGCGTCTGTAGTTGTCATGGACAACTGCGTCTTTTGTTGTCGTGGATGACTGCGTCTTTAGTTGTTGTGGACGACTGCGTCTTTAGTTGTCATGGACGACTGCATCTTTTGTTGTCGTGGACGAATGCGTCTCTCTTCAACCGTGGACGATAAGATCTGTCTTGATTCTTCTGTTGACGGTGGACGATTGAGTCTGACTTAAAAACCACCTGACTTTCACGTGAAACTTTGGACGATTGTTTTCCACAGACTGCTTTAATTATTTCTATTTTCTTTCACATGGACGATTGAGTGTGGACTATCAAACACTTAACCAAAAATTTATTAGAAAACATAATACCCTTTACACAGAGCATTTTCAGATAAATGAAAATAACACAATAATTCATTTATTCAGTTCAAATTGAATTACACTCATCAGATCACAAATTTCATATTAAACTTAATCATAAAAAATATAATTACTTAAAACGTATTTTTAAGCTAATAGTTTCTACGATCCGGTGCAGAGAAAGCTTGTCAGAAGCCGAGATGCAGTGTTCGTGAAAGACTAAGGCATCAATGACATCGATAAAATAGAAATGGCAGATAGGTACATTAATGATTTGATCGATTTGGATCAAATTTCTACACCTGCAGAGCATTCCAAAAATGGCAAAGTCCCCACTACTGATAATGTTAAACCGACTGAGCAAGTCGAAGAAGAGGTTCAAGAGTTGCCAAACGAACCTTCTTTGAGAAGATCCACTAGAGAGCGACGTCCTTAGAAGAGATACACTTCAGATGAGTATGTGATGCTCACAGATGCCAGAGAGTCAGACACTTACTAAGAGGCCACTTCCGTTAATGAGAAGAAACTGTGGCTGAAAGCTATGAAAGAGAAGATGCAGTCTCTTCACGAGAACCACACTTATGACTTGGCGAGGTTACTACAAGACAAGAAAGCTCTTAAGGACAGATGAGTCTACACGTTGAAAACCGAAAATGAAACTCACAGCTAAGGTACAAGGCTCAATTAGTTGTGAAGGGGTACAGTCAGAAGAAAGGAATCGACTTTGAAGAAATATTCTCACTGGTGGTGAAAATGTCCTCGATCTGAGTTGCTCTTGGCTTAGCGGCGCGCTTGAACCTGGAGATCGAGCAACTTGATGTGAAAACTGTGTTTCTTCATGATGACCTGGAGGAAGAGATCTACATGGAGCAGCTCGAGGGATTCAAAGTCAGAGGAAAGGAGCAACTTATGTGCAAGTTGAAGAAGAGCTTGTATGGCCGCAAACAAGCTCCACGACAGTGGTACAATAAATTTGAATCCTTCATGGTGAGTCAAAGGTATAATCGGACATCGTTAGATCGTTGTGTGTTTATCAAGAGGTACTCTGATGATGACTTCATTATTCTCCTCTTGTATGTTGACGATATCTTGATCATAGACTATGATACTAGCAAGATTGCTAAGTTGAAGTAAGAGTTGAGCAAGTCTTTTGCGATGAAAGACTTGGGTGCCGCAAAGAAGATACTTGGTATAAAGATCTCTCGTGATATGAAGAATAAGAAACTGTAGTTGTCTCAAGAAGACTACATTAAGAAGGTATACTTGAAAAGTTCAATATGAGCAAAGTCAAAGTTGTGCGTTCTCCACTTGCAGGCCACTTCAAGCTCAATTAGAAGCAATGTCCTACAAGTGAGAAAGACAAGGCAAACATGAGTCGAGTTCCTTATGCGTCTGTAGTTGGATGTACGTCATGATCTGCACTCGACCCGATATTGCTCATTTAGTTGGAGTAGTTAGTCGGTTCATCTCCAATCCTGACAAAGAACATTGGAAAGAGGTGAAATAGATACTTCCAGATTGTGTTTGTGTTTCGGTGGCAGTGATTCTATGCTAGTTAGATATACCGATTCAAAAATGGCCAGTAACATTGATTCTAGGAGGTCCGTTTCAGGATTTTTGATGACTTTTGCAGGGGAGCTGTGTCTTGGCAATCGAAGCTTCAAGATTGTGTTGCGTTATCTACCACAGAAGCCGAGTACATTGCAATTACTGAGGGTTGCTGTAACGACCCCGGCCAGGAGCCGTCACGTGTTCATATTCTTTCATTAATCGTTTGCTTGACTTTTACTAATATTACATTCACTTACTATCTCTCAACAGACTTTCACATTTTACATATATTTTTTTTTTCTAAACTGGTAATAGAGACGCAGAACCATTAAGGAAGACGAATCCTCTCGTGCCCGACTTCCCACGCCTCGTCGGCTCAACCTTCACAGAGTCAAGCGACTAGACTCGGTCATTGGCTTCTTGACAATTTCGGGAAAAGAGGAGGTGCCCTCAATTCTCTTAACTTAATACAACTCGGGTCGGCATGGGTTGCATGCGTTGACAACCCTCAGTAATTTAGTCGTCCGGTCATCACGTGCATTACGCGTGACTCGCTTAACATCGCCTAAAAGAAGACATCTTCCGGTGGGCACGTGGGCCTTGCGTGCTAAATTAAAATATCATCCGGTCGCTAATCGACAAAACACATTTTACATCTTCCGGTCGCTAAGCGACAAAACACATTTTACATCTTCCGGTCGCTAATCGACAAAACACATTTTACATCTTCCGGTGACGTCATCCGGAAGACTAAGCCTTCGGCATCTGCCGATGACGTCATCCGGAAGACTAAACCATCAACAATTACCCTTCGCATCTGCCGATGACGTCAGCCGAAGACTAACCATCAAACAATTACCCTTCGGCATCTGCCGATGACGTCACCGGAAGACTAAACCATCAACAATTACCCTTCGCATTTGCCGATGACGTCAGCCGGAAGACTAAACCATCAAACGATTACCTTCGGCATCTGCCGATGACGCAGCCGGAAGACTAAACCATCAAACAATTACCCTTCGCATCTGCCGATGACGTCAGCCGAAGACTAAACCATCAAACAATTACCCTTCGGCATCTGCCGATGACGTCAGCCGGAAGACTAAACCATCAAACAATTACCCTTCGCATCTGCCGATGACGTCAGCCGGAAGACTAAACCATCAAACAATTACCCTTCGGCATCTGCCGATGACGTCAGCCGAAGACTAAACCATCAAACAATTACCCTTCGCATCTGCCGATGACGTCAGCCGAAGACTAAACCATCAAACAATTACCCTTCGGCATCTGCCGATGACGTCAGCCGAAGACTAAACCATCAAACAATTACCCTTCGGCATCTGCCGATGACGTCATCCGGAAGACTAAACCATCAACAATTACCCTTCGCATCTGCCGATGACGTCATCCGGAAGACTAAACCATCAAACAATTACCCTTCGGCATCTGCCGATGACGTCATCCGGAAGACTAAACCATCAAACAATTACCCTTCGGCATCTGCCGATGACGTCATCCGGAAGACTAAACCATCAAACAATTACCCTTCGGCATCTGCCGATGACGTCAGCCGAAGACTAACCATCAAACAATTACCCTTCGCATTTGCCGATGACGTCATCCGGAAGACTAAACCATCAACAATTACCCTTCGGCATCTGCCGATGACGTCATCCGGAAGACTAAACCATCAACAATTACCCTTCGGCATCTGCCGATGACGTCAGCCGGAAGACTAAACCATCAACAATTACCCTTCGGCATCTGCCGATGACGTCAGCCGGAAGACTAAACCATCAAACAATTACCCTTCGCATCTGCCGATGACGTCATCCGGAAGACTAAACCATCAAACAATTACCCTTCGGCATCTGCCGATGACGTCAGCCGGAAGACTAAACCATCAAACAATTACCCTTCGCATCTGCCGATGACGTCAGCCGGAAGACTAAACCATCAAACAATTACCCTTCGGCATCTGCCGATGACGTCATCCGGAAGACTAAACCATCAAACAATTACCCTTCGCATCTGCCGATGACGTCAGCCGAAGACTAAACCATCAACAATTACCCTTCGGCATCTGCCGATGACGTCAGCCGAAGACTAAACCATCAACAATTACCCTTCGCATTTGCCGATGACGTCAGCCGAAGACTAAACCATCAACAATTACCCTTCGCATCTGCCGATGACGTCAGCCGAAGACTAAACCATCAAACAATTACCCTTCGGCATCTGCCGATGACGTCAGCCGGAAGACTACCTCTTCCAGCTTCCGTCTTACGGTAGAGAACTCTAAATCATCAAATGACTCCTTCCAACAGAAAGAAAACACAACTCATTCAAAATGCATATAGCGGAAGACTTAAGCAACAGACCATTTATAAATCAATATAATCATTCCCTGACTCAGTGATCCGCTAGACAGTTTCAAAGCTCAAAGTTTTAGAATAATCTCATCCTACTTAAACTACCATATTCTTTAACATACTGTAACATAAGAGTCTTAACCAGGGGTCATAAATCGCCTCTCCAGTCCCACACTGTCACCTTGAGCATCCTCCAGCAACCAGCCTTAAGCATCCTCACCTGAACCTTCTTCACCTACACCATAAGGTTTAACTATAAGCCTAATGCTTAGTAAGGAATGCATGCTGACAGATATACATGAGTACACAATTTAAAGAGACATAAGTTCATAAACCATTCATCATTCGTGTTCATCTTTATCTTTTACATAACATGTATTAAGGCAGGAGACGAGGGAGGAAGACAGGGGTACATAGTCATTTGCCTATCGCGGCAGTCATACATAATCATTTGCCTATTGCGGCAATCATGATACATCACTCGGCCTCCCCAGTGGGAGAATTCGCGAGCCATACATATCATTAACTCGGCCTCCACCAGTGGGAGATTTCGCGAGTCATACATATCATTAACTCGGCCTCCACCAGTGGGAGAATTCGCGAGTCATACATAACATAGTCTTTCCCCGCTCTGCACTTAATCTCGGTTACATTTGCTTTTCATATTCTCAACTTAATCATAACAGGAACACAGTGCATAGACATAAAGTTCATAGAGAAAAGTCATATCATGAGGACAAGTAAAACATCCTGTAACTTTACATTTACTTACACAACTTCTCATATCGTGGAAATAACAGATCATAGTCAATAAGCTAACATCTCAGTGATTTCCTAATACCCTTGCGGTGTAGGGCCCTAGTGGCCGGAAATCTTAACACATTCACTTACCTGGATTCCTTAGCAATCCGAGCTTCTTTCCTTTAAACTTCTTCACCTAAAACATGTACATTACAGTAGTTAAAACAAAGTCCTAATAGTCCTAATCATAAACCATCCTAGGATCTAATAGCTAAAGTCATTCTGATTCCTCTGTTTGACACACTGCAGTCTGAAATCTGAAACTAGGTGGACAGGTTTTACCATTGGTTAAATCCGAGTTGGTTACATAAACTGTTCAGAATCGATTCAGGGCGACATTTCTACTCTCTGATTAAGAAAATCACAAACTGCTCGGCCACTGCTAAAAATCCGAACTCAGTGCCGAGCTGAGAACAGAGCTCTATTTACTAATGAATGACTACATTGTCCATTTCATACCTCGGGTGTGGATTTGCAGAGAAAAGCAAGCTCGAAACCGGTCGTCGGCAGAGGAAAGTTCTGGTAGCCGAGAGCAAGAACTTGGGAGAGAAGAAATCGCCGAGAGGGAATGTCGGCTACAGTGGCAATAAATGAGATTTAAGGTTTCCAATTCCTTTTTATACTAAATCCATCGATTCTAATTACTAAACTGCCACCCAACCTAGTTTTACTTAACTTGTAATAATTTATCTTAACATTAAATTTTAAATCATAAAGGTTAAATAAGAGGGTGACAATGAAAATGGTCAGAAAATCACCTGGCCGAAATGTCGGGTGTTACAGTTGCAAAGAGGTTTTATGGATGAAGAGATTCCTTGAGGAATTGGGTCTGCGACAAGAGAAGTATGTTATGTTCAGCTATAGTTAGAGTGTTATCCATCTCTCTAAGAATTCGTCATTTCATTCGAGGTCCAAGTATATTGATGTGAAATATCATTGAGTTCGAGACTTGCTCGAGACAAAACAGTTGCATTTGGTAAAAGTGCACACCAGTGAGAACAACTCAGATATGTTGACGAAGGCTCTGCGGAAGGAGAAACTCGAGACTTGTCGGCAAAGAGCAGACTTATTGGAGCCCACCACATGAGCCGGAGGAGCCTTTGTGGTAGATGATGTTATTTTTAATGGAATTTTACAGATTTGTTTCTTTACATCAGAATTTCTTTAAATGTAGAGATTGTCAGAGTTCAGTGTTCTAGATTTACTTTGGGTTGGGCCGAGTAGCCCGTTGGATCTCTCATGTAGAATTCGTGTCAAGGTGGAGATTGTTAGAATTTGATGTGATTCGAATTCTAGTTGGGTCGGATTGGACCAGTATATCAATATTAGGGTTTTATATTTTCTCTATATATTGATGCTTGAATGCAAAACTCATTGTACCGATTTTGATTAGTGATTTCTCTCATCTGCTCGTGATTTTTTTTCTTTCTAGGGTTTCCACATAAATTGTGGTGTCCATTACTTTCTTGTTTTCTTTTTTGGTTTCGCGTTCGATTTTTCAACACATTGAATCAGTTTTATTGGAACTTTTTAATAATCACAATTAACTGTACTTTTCAAATAATTAATTTTTTAAAAATAATTAGACAAGTGATTGGTAAATTAATGTAAGTAATTTTATCCATATATACATACTACAAAAGAGAGGTGGGCTTTTCGATTTTCTTTTGCCATCTTGAGATTTTATTTTATCGTTATTTATCTTTTAATTGTCATGTCAACAATCTTTTGTATTTATTATTATATTATTATTATTTGTCATGTCTTTCTCTTCAGTTTTTTTTCTCAACACCTCTAGTATCCCGTTCAAATTAAAGATGAAAAACAAACAGGTCGAGCCACACTTAATAAAATTTGATTCACCGAATCTAACGAGTTAAAAGAATTGAATCTAACGAGACTAGTGAGTCAAATGTGCCAAGCCTAATGAGCTCGATAAAAAAACCAATGCAAATTGGCTCGTGAGCTAAAATTAAACGAGAGTTAACGAGACGAGCCTAATGAATTAAGTATACATAAATGTTTGGCTTAAGTGCATAAAAAAGCCTCAAGTTTGGGAAAAGGGCAAAAAAAAGCTCGAAGTTTCGAAAAGGCAAAATAAAGCTCTGCGGGGGACCGAGCACCCCCCGCAGAGGGTGGGGCGGGTACCCGCCCCCTCACGCGGGTACCCGCCGCACCCCCCGCGTGAGGCGGGTACCCGCGTGAGGGGGCGGGTACCCGCCCCAGCTACAGTGCACCAAATCGCGATTTTTTAATCGTGAATGTCTCTGTAAATCCCTAAATTTTTAACCCTCCTCGCACCCTCCTCGCCGCAGAAGCTCGCCCCTAAACCCCGACCACCACCACGCCCAACCCAACTCCGACGCCCCTAAACCCGACCACCACCACGCCCTAGTTACGCCGACCTCTTGACAAGTGAATATTTGCTGTGATATTTTAGAAAACTCTCCACCTTGGATTTCGGCTGGAGTAAGTTAAATCCTGCATAGATTTATGCATTTCAATTGATACATTCACTCTGCATTACATGCTGTCTTTCCTTTGTTTTCAGCCTCTTTTTTATTTTGTTTTTCTTGCTCGCCTCTGCCTCTTGTCCTCATGCAACGATTGAAATTAATAGATCTTAGATTAATTGTTGTTGCATGTTATTTGTTCTGGCATTATGCTTGCACATATGAGCGAGCACTTGGATTATTTTAGTTGTGTACTAAACTATACTATTCAGAGCTTTTCGTGATCATAAGACTGTCTCATGCTCATGCAGTGATGTTGTCGAATTCAGAAAGAAAGCCTTAAGGCCGTTGATTTTGTCTTTAACTCGTGGATCAGTTTGAGCAGGACAACAACGTAGAGACAAAAAAGTTGTCTTATAAAATGTTATTTATTTGAACATGGAAATTAGTTCTTAGGAGGGTTTAAAGTCTTTATTAAATGGGCATAAATGTTGTACCTCTTTGCCTTATAAAATGTTAAATTTTCTATTTTAGTTATGGAACTCAACAATATTGTATATTATTTATAGAGTTAAGTGCAAAAAAAAAACATGAGTATGGGAAAAATCGTAGGACAATCCATAATTTGTTTGTGGTTGATGTTGAAATGTTGTTATGTGAAATTTATATGTGTTGAATTGTTGAATTGTTGAAATGTTGTTATGTGAAATTTATATGTGTTGAATTGTTGAATTGTTGAATTGTTGAATTGTTGAATTGTTGAATTGTTGAATTGTTGAATTGTTGAATTGTTGAATTGTTGAATTGTTGAATTGTTGAATTGTTGAATTGTTGAATTGTTGAATTGTTGAATTGTTGAATTGTTGAATTGTTGAATTGTTGAATTGTTGAATTGTTGAATTGTTGAATTGTTGAATTGTTGAATTGTTGAATTGTTGAATTGTTGAATTGTTGAATTGTTGAATTGTTGAATTGTTGAATTGTTGAATTGTTGAATTGTTGAATTGTTGAATTGTTGAATTGTTGAATTGTTGAATTGTTGAATTGTTGAATTGTTGAATTGTTGAATTGTTGAATTGTTGAATTGTTGAATTGTTGAATTGTTGAATTGTTGAATTGTTGAATTGTTGAATTGTTGAATTGTTGAATTGTTGAATTGTTGAATTGTTGAATTGTTGAATTGTTGAATTGTTGAATTGTTGAATTGTTGAATTGTTGAATTGTTGAATTGTTGAATTGTTGAATTGTTGAATTGTTGAATTGTTGAATTGTTGAATTGTTGAATTGTTGAATTGTTGAATTGTTGAATTGTTGAATTGTTGAATTGTTGAATTGTTGAATTGTTGAATTGTTGAATTGTTGAATTGTTGAATTGTTGAATTGTTGAATTGTTGAATTGTTGAATTGTTGAATTGTTGAATTGTTGAATTGTTGAATTGTTGAATTGTTGAATTGTTGAATTGTTGAATTGTTGAATTGTTGAATTGTTGAATTGTTGAATTGTTGAATTGTTGAATTGTTGAATTGTTGAATTGTTGAATTGTTGAATTGTTGAATTGTTGAATTGTTGAATTGTTGAATTGTTGAATTGTTGAATTGTTGAATTGTTGAATTGTTGAATTGTTGAATTGTTGAATTGTTGAATTGTTGAATTGTTGAATTGTTGAATTGTTGAATTGTTGAATTGTTGAATTGTTGAATTGTTGAATTGTTGAATTGTTGAATTGTTGAATTGTTGAATTGTTGAATTGTTGAATTGTTGAATTGTTGAATTGTTGAATTGTTGAATTGTTGAATTGTTGAATTGTTGAATTGTTGAATTGTTGAATTGTTGAATTGTTGAATTGTTGAATTGTTGAATTGTTGAATTGTTGAATTGTTGAATTGTTGAATTGTTGAATTGTTGAATTGTTGAATTGTTGAATTGTTGAATTGTTGAATTGTTGAATTGTTGAATTGTTGAATTGTTGAATTGTTGAATTGTTGAATTGTTGAATTGTTGAATTGTTGAATTGTTGAATTGTTGAATTGTTGAATTGTTGAATTGTTGAATTGTTGAATTGTTGAATTGTTGAATTGTTGAATTGTTGAATTGTTGAATTGTTGAATTGTTGAATTGTTGAATTGTTGAATTGTTGAATTGTTGAATTGTTGAATTGTTGAATTGTTGAATTGTTGAATTGTTGAATTGTTGAATTGTTGAATTGTTGAATTGTTGAATTGTTGAATTGTTGAATTGTTGAATTGTTGAATTGTTGAATTGTTGAATTGTTGAATTGTTGAATTGTTGAATTGTTGAATTGTTGAATTGTTGAATTGTTGAATTGTTGAATTGTTGAATTGTTGAATTGTTGAATTGTTGAATTGTTGAATTGTTGAATTGTTGAATTGTTGAATTGTTGAATTGTTGAATTGTTGAATTGTTGAATTGTTGAATTGTTGAATTGTTGAATTGTTGAATTGTTGAATTGTTGAATTGTTGAATTGTTGAATTGTTGAATTGTTGAATTGTTGAATTGTTGAATTGTTGAATTGTTGAATTGTTGAATTGTTGAATTGTTGAATTGTTGAATTGTTGAAATGTTGTTATGTGAAATTTATATGTGTTGAATTGTTGAATTGTTGAATTGTTGAATTGTTGAATTGTTGAATTGTTGAATTGTTGAATTGTTGAATTGTTGAATTGTTGAATTGTTGAATTGTTGAATTGTTGAAATGTTGTTATGTGAAATTTATATGTGTTGAATTGTTGAATTGTTGAATTGTTGAATTGTTGAATTGTTGAATTGTTGAATTGTTGAATTGTTGAATTGTTGAATTGTTGAATTGTTGAATTGTTGAATTGTTGAATTGTTGAATTGTTGAATTGTTGAATTGTTGAATTGTTGAATTGTTGAATTGTTGAATTGTTGAATTGTTGAATTGTTGAATTGTTGAATTGTTGAATTGTTGAATTGTTGAATTGTTGAATTGTTGAATTGTTGAATTGTTGAATTGTTGAATTGTTGAATTGTTGAATTGTTGAATTGTTGAATTGTTGAATTGTTGAATTGTTGAATTGTTGAATTGTTGAATTGTTGAATTGTTGAATTGTTGAATTGTTGAATTGTTGAATTGTTGAATTGTTGAATTGTTGAATTGTTGAATTGTTGAATTGTTGAATTGTTGAATTGTTGAATTGTTGAATTGTTGAATTGTTGAATTGTTGAATTGTTGAATTGTTGAATTGTTGAATTGTTGAATTGTTGAATTGTTGAATTGTTGAATTGTTGAATTGTTGAATTGTTGAATTGTTGAATTGTTGAATTGTTGAATTGTTGAATTGTTGAATTGTTGAATTGTTGAATTGTTGAATTGTTGAATTGTTGAATTGTTGAATTGTTGAATTGTTGAATTGTTGAATTGTTGAATTGTTGAATTGTTGAATTGTTGAATTGTTGAATTGTTGAATTGTTGAATTGTTGAATTGTTGAATTGTTGAATTGTTGAATTGTTGAATTGTTGAATTGTTGAATTGTTGAATTGTTGAATTGTTGAATTGTTGAATTGTTGAATTGTTGAATTGTTGAATTGTTGAATTGTTGAATTGTTGAATTGTTGAATTGTTGAATTGTTGAATTGTTGAATTGTTGAAATGTTGTTATGTGAAATATCAGGGGTTTGCGGAATGCTGTTGAGACCGAATTTCATTACGCCGAACACCGATTCTGCCTACGACATATGTATCTAAATTTCAAAAGTCTCTTTCGGGGCAAAAGTACAGAGAGGCGATGGGAAAGCGGCAAGGGCCCCCACCCAGCATCATTTCGAAATAGAAATGGGAAAATATGTCAGTTAAACTCGGAAGCCCACGCATGGCTTCGAAGGGAAGAGCCTAGACATTGGGCTAGTTATGCATTCTCTTCGATCCCTAAGTGCGATATAGGTTTGAATAATTTGTCGGAGTCATACAATGCAGTTCTATTGCCTGCCAGAGACAAACCGATTATCACCATGTTTGAGACAATACGAAAGGATTTGATGGCTCGTATTGTCAAAAAGTTTGAGAAGATGGCTCAATCAACAGACATTCTATGTCCCCGGATAAAGAAAAAGCTTAAGGATCTACAAATTTCAGCTCGAAACTGGAGTGCTCAGTTAGCAGGAGATGCACGATTTGAGGTCAGCAACGGTTACGAACAATACAAGGTCGACATGAATATGGGTGTGTGTGAGTGCACTAGATGGGAGTTGACCGGAATCCCTTGTGTCCACTACATTCCCTGCATTAATAAAATGAGAGTGGAACTGGAAAATTACGTGCATCCCTACTATCACCGGGTGACTTATATGCAGATGTATTCACATTTTATTCAACCCATGAACGGCCCACAAATGTGGCCGGCTATGACGGCACTCATGCCGCCAAGAAGACATCGCCAACCTGGTAGCCGAAAAGAGAAGAGTGCGGGATGTTGACGAACCATCGAGTTCGAAAGTTAGTAAGAAGAACTCGAAGATGACGTGTGGCATATGTCGGCAGCAAGGGCATAACATTCGTACTTGTCCTCACCGGGGATCCACTTCTGACGCTGCTGTAGCAGACACGTTTATGGGTTTTAATGAATTTGAGGGACGCAAGAATCTGCGACGCGAGGTCGAGGTAGAAATTAGTGAATGTAAGTATACGTTTGAATGACAGTCAATTATTTTGTTACATTCTGTTATGGTGTACAAAATTCTTCTAATTTTTTGTTCAATCTTATTATTTGAAATGTGTGTGATGATCACGCAGAGAATAGTTTTGATAGTTTTGATAGTTTTGATAGTTTTGATAGTTTTGATAGTTTTGATAGTTTTGATAGTTTTGATAGTTTTGATAGTTTTGATAGTTTTGATAGTTTTGATAGTTTTGATAGTTTTGATAGTTTTGATAGTTTTGATAGTTTTGATAGTTTTGATAGTTTTGATAGTTTTGATAGTTTTGATAGTTTTGATAGTTTTGATAGTTTTGATAGTTTTGATAGTTTTGATAGTTTTGATAGTTTTGATAGTTTTGATAGTTTTGATAGTTTTGATAGTTTTGATAGTTTTGATAGTTTTGATAGTTTTGATAGTTTTGATAGTTTTGATAGTTTTGATAGTTTTGATAGTTTTGATAGTTTTGATAGTTTTGATAGTTTTGATAGTTTTGATAGTTTTGATAGTTTTGATAGTTTTGATAGTTTTGATAGTTTTGATAGTTTTGATAGTTTTGATAGTTTTGATAGTTTTGATAGTTTTGATAGTTTTGATAGTTTTGATAGTTTTGATAGTTTTGATAGTTTTGATAGTTTTGATAGTTTTGATAGTTTTGATAGTTTTGATAGTTTTGATAGTTTTGATAGTTTTGATAGTTTTGATAGTTTTGATAGTTTTGATAGTTTTGATAGTTTTGATAGTTTTGATAGTTTTGATAGTTTTGATAGTTTTGATAGTTTTGATAGTTTTGATAGTTTTGATAGTTTTGATAGTTTTGATAGTTTTGATAGTTTTGATAGTTTTGATAGTTTTGATAGTTTTGATAGTTTTGATAGTTTTGATAGTTTTGATAGTTTTGATAGTTTTGATAGTTTTGATAGTTTTGATAGTTTTGATAGTTTTGATAGTTTTGATAGTTTTGATAGTTTTGATAGTTTTGATAGTTTTGATAGTTTTGATAGTTTTGATAGTTTTGATAGTTTTGATAGTTTTGATAGTTTTGATAGTTTTGATAGTTTTGATAGTTTTGATAGTTTTGATAGTTTTGATAGTTTTGATAGTTTTGATAGTTTTGATAGTTTTGATAGTTTTGATAGTTTTGATAGTTTTGATAGTTTTGATAGTTTTGATAGTTTTGATAGTTTTGATAGTTTTGATAGTTTTGATAGTTTTGATAGTTTTGATAGTTTTGATAGTTTTGATAGTTTTGATAGTTTTGATAGTTTTGATAGTTTTGATAGTTTTGATAGTTTTGATAGTTTTGATAGTTTTGATAGTTTTGATAGTTTTGATAGTTTTGATAGTTTTGATAGTTTTGATAGTTTTGATAGTTTTGATAGTTTTGATAGTTTTGATAGTTTTGATAGTTTTGATAGTTTTGATAGTTTTGATAGTTTTGATAGTTTTGATAGTTTTGATAGTTTTGATAGTTTTGATAGTTTTGATAGTTTTGATAGTTTTGATAGTTTTGATAGTTTTGATAGTTTTGATAGTTTTGATAGTTTTGATAGTTTTGATAGTTTTGATAGTTTTGATAGTTTTGATAGTTTTGATAGTTTTGATAGTTTTGATAGTTTTGATAGTTTTGATAGTTTTGATAGTTTTGATAGTTTTGATAGTTTTGATAGTTTTGATAGTTTTGATAGTTTTGATAGTTTTGATAGTTTTGATAGTTTTGATAGTTTTGATAGTTTTGATAGTTTTGATAGTTTTGATAGTTTTGATAGTTTTGATAGTTTTGATAGTTTTGATAGTTTTGATAGTTTTGATAGTTTTGATAGTTTTGATAGTTTTGATAGTTTTGATAGTTTTGATAGTTTTGATAGTTTTGATAGTTTTGATAGTTTTGATAGTTTTGATAGTTTTGATAGTTTTGATAGTTTTGATAGTTTTGATAGTTTTGATAGTTTTGATAGTTTTGATAGTTTTGATAGTTTTGATAGTTTTGATAGTTTTGATAGTTTTGATAGTTTTGATAGTTTTGATAGTTTTGATAGTTTTGATAGTTTTGATAGTTTTGATAGTTTTGATAGTTTTGATAGTTTTGATAGTTTTGATAGTTTTGATAGTTTTGATAGTTTTGATAGTTTTGATAGTTTTGATAGTTTTGATAGTTTTGATAGTTTTGATAGTTTTGATAGTTTTGATAGTTTTGATAGTTTTGATAGTTTTGATAGTTTTGATAGTTTTGATAGTTTTGATAGTTTTGATAGTTGTCAACAGCTTTAACTCTCCAAGTAACCAGAAACTGCAAAATTGGTGCCGCCAGAGATGGAGGCTCACGCGCTTCAACATCAACAGTGTGCTTATCTCGATCATTCATGTCTGAAGCATGCAAAGAATGATGTGAAATCAACTTTAAACTTCGGTCAATTATTAGCTTTAGAAAGTCTTGTTTAAGTTTTGTATAGTTGGATATAGAAAACACTTTTAGAGAAACGAGACTTGAAGGATTGTATATTTTGAATGAGACTTGTTGGGTTTTGAGATCGATGATAAGTACAATAATGTATCGTGGGTTCCTGATTTTGTTAAATGTGATGAAACATTTGAATTCTTTACAAAAATTCATAAAGATTTGTCTGTTAAGGCTTACTTCAAGCTGAGGACCAAAAACTTGAAATACAATAAATAACCTCATTCATTAATCTTTTGGAATTTAATCATTTGTAGCGTTTGCTGGGGATGAAGATGGCTACCTTTAGACTTAACTTGATATGCAGATGGAGTCCCCAAGATTTCCAACTTTATAGTCAATGTGCTGACGATTCAGATGTTGATTCTGCATAAAAATGGAACATGGAATTGTATCTGTTTTAGTTGAGCCAACTGGTTTTTGTAAGCTTGATTGTAACGTCAACACTATCTTTTGAGTTTGCATTTTTGAAACTATGTTACCATCTATCAATTAGAGGTACAACTATTTTTAAATAATGAAACAATTCAATAAATAATTAATTATAGTTAACATGTTAATTCATTAATTAATTAAAGTTAACACGTTAATTCATTAATTAATTAAAGTTAACACGTTAATTCATTAATTAATTAAAGTTAACACGTTAATTCATTAATTAATTAAAGTTAACACGTTAATTCATTAATTAATTAAAGTTAACACGTTAATTCATTAATTAATTAAAGTTAACACGTTAATTCATTAATTAATTAAAGTTAACACGTTAATTCATTAATTAATTAAAGTTAACACGTTAATTCATTAATTAATTAAAGTTAACACGTTAATTCATTAATTAATTAAAGTTAACACGTTAATTCATTAATTAATTAAAGTTAACACGTTAATTCATTAATTAATTAAAGTTAACACGTTAATTCATTAATTAATTAAAGTTAACACGTTAATTCATTAATTAATTAAAGTTAACACGTTAATTCATTAATTAATTAAAGTTAACACGTTAATTCATTAATTAATTAAAGTTAACACGTTAATTCATTAATTAATTAAAGTTAACACGTTAATTCATTAATTAATTAAAGTTAACACGTTAATTCATTAATTAATTAAAGTTAACACGTTAATTCATTAATTAATTAAAGTTAACACGTTAATTCATTAATTAATTAAAGTTAACACGTTAATTCATTAATTAATTAAAGTTAACACGTTAATTCATTAATTAATTAAAGTTAACACGTTAATTCATTAATTAATTAAAGTTAACACGTTAATTCATTAATTAATTAAAGTTAACACGTTAATTCATTAATTAATTAAAGTTAACACGTTAATTCATTAATTAATTAAAGTTAACACGTTAATTCATTAATTAATTAAAGTTAACACGTTAATTCATTAATTAATTAAAGTTAACACGTTAATTCATTAATTAATTAAAGTTAACACGTTAATTCATTAATTAATTAAAGTTAACACGTTAATTCATTAATTAATTAAAGTTAACACGTTAATTCATTAATTAATTAAAGTTAACACGTTAATTCATTAATTAATTAAAGTTAACACGTTAATTCATTAATTAATTAAAGTTAACACGTTAATTCATTAATTAATTAAAGTTAACACGTTAATTCATTAATTAATTAAAGTTAACACGTTAATTCATTAATTAATTAAAGTTAACACGTTAATTCATTAATTAATTAAAGTTAACACGTTAATTCATTAATTAATTAAAGTTAACACGTTAATTCATTAATTAATTAAAATAAACTATACAAAAAAACAAACATAAGAAGTACATTAAAACGAATATACAACATAAGCTAAACTACGGTAGGGTGGAAGTTGGTCAACGTCGCCCTCGTCCCCTCTGCCTGCACGCCAACGCTCGAAAGCATTTTCGAGCCGTAGTTGAGACGATCTCATAGCATCCATCCTCTCATGCATGGTCTCCCACCTCTGATCCCACGTGTCCAACCTCCGGTTTATCTGGGCAAAATAGTCAAATATCTGCCCCGACATACTAGCCTCGTGGGGGTGCAATGGCGGTGCAGTGAAGGTGGCAGTGGCGTCCTCGGTGGCAGCGGCATCAGCGTTCTCGGTGGTGGTATTGTCCTCCATCAGAACATCCCGAGACGTAGAGGCTCCAGCATCTCCCTTGGTCATCCAAGACCCATCAACTTCAGCTAGACCCATCCGAGTAAGATGAATCCTGTCAAATACATCGCCCGATCTGTTTGATCTGATATGCTCTCCTCTGGGCAGACGAAGCTGAAATCGCTCTACCATCTTCCAAATCAATGAACCATACGGCAGACTCTTGTTTTTGGTTCTACTGACCTCGTGCATGTGACTTACAATCATAAATCCGGGGTCGAACGTCCTGCCGCTGTATAGCTTCTTTATAATATAGAGATCCATCCAGCTGACCAGATCTCTGTGACCATCTCTCGGCAATAGGGTGTGAGTGATCAGGTTGTGAACAACCCGAGCCTTGACATTCAAGGCATTTGCTCTTGGCTTCACAAAGCCTGCAATGTTAGAATTTGTATGAATTTGCCTTATAAACTCAATTCCCTCTGTAGTCCGAGCAAAATCACACTCTCGGGAATTGTGATAATATTGCTCCGCGTCTTCTTCATAAAATCCGAGCATTTCGTTGATGACGCTGGCGGAGACAACAATATTCGTACCGAATAGGTACGACTCCACGCACCCCGCCCTCCCTGAAACAACCAAGTTCGCATAAAATAGGCGAACTACTCTGTCACAGCTATCTCCTTGCATGTCGTAAACCCCGTGCAAGGAGATGTTGTCAAACAGCTCTTGGATCTCCAATGACTCCCAACCGCAGAAGTTGGCAGTCTTTCCATAAATAATCGAGCGGTTTGACGTATCCCGCTCGAATTGCTCCTCACACACCCGATTTCGAAATTCCATCGACAACGGCTGCAGATCCTCCTCCTGGTTTGTCGTCCGGGGAACTTTTCGACCAATAAAAGTTCGAGGAGGCATTTTCGGGTCAGTTTGGGCGATTTTCTCACAAAAGTTCCTTCAAAACACCTGCCACAATCAAATATAAATTTCAACATTTCAACATTTCAACAAATTCAACAATTCAACAATTCAACAATTCAACAATTCAACAATTCAACAATTCAACAATTCAACAATTCAACAATTCAACAATTCAACAATTCAACAATTCAACAATTCAACAATTCAACAATTCAACAATTCAACAATTCAACAATTCAACAATTCAACAATTCAACAATTCAACAATTCAACAATTCAACAATTCAACAATTCAACAATTCAACAATTCAACAATTCAACAATTCAACAATTCAACAATTCAACAATTCAACAATTCAACAATTCAACAATTCAACAATTCAACAATTCAACAATTCAACAATTCAACAATTCAACAATTCAACAATTCAACAATTCAACAATTCAACAATTCAACAATTCAACAATTCAACAATTCAACAATTCAACAATTCAACAATTCAACAATTCAACAATTCAACAATTCAACAATTCAACAATTCAACAATTCAACAATTCAACAATTCAACAATTCAACAATTCAACAATTCAACAATTCAACAATTCAACAATTCAACAATTCAACAATTCAACAATTCAACAATTCAACAATTCAACAATTCAACAATTCAACAATTCAACAATTCAACAATTCAACAATTCAACAATTCAACAATTCAACAATTCAACAATTCAACAATTCAACAATTCAACAATTCAACAATTCAACAATTCAACAATTCAACAATTCAACAATTCAACAATTCAACAATTCAACAATTCAACAATTCAACAATTCAACAATTCAACAATTCAACAATTCAACAATTCAACAATTCAACAATTCAACAATTCAACAATTCAACAATTCAACAATTCAACAATTCAACAATTCAACAATTCAACAATTCAACAATTCAACAATTCAACAATTCAACAATTCAACAATTCAACAATTCAACAATTCAACAATTCAACAATTCAACAATTCAACAATTCAACAATTCAACAATTCAACAATTCAACAATTCAACAATTCAACAATTCAACAATTCAACAATTCAACAATTCAACAATTCAACAATTCAACAATTCAACAATTCAACAATTCAACAATTCAACAATTCAACAATTCAACAATTCAACAATTCAACAATTCAACAATTCAACAATTCAACAATTCAACAATTCAACAATTCAACAATTCAACAATTCAACAATTCAACAATTCAACAATTCAACAATTCAACAATTCAACAATTCAACAATTCAACAATTCAACAATTCAACAATTCAACAATTCAACAATTCAACAATTCAACAATTCAACAATTCAACAATTCAACAATTCAACAATTCAACAATTCAACAATTCAACAATTCAACAATTCAACAATTCAACAATTCAACAATTCAACAATTCAACAATTCAACAATTCAACAATTCAACAATTCAACAATTCAACAATTCAACAATTCAACAATTCAACAATTCAACAATTCAACAATTCAACAATTCAACAATTCAACAATTCAACAATTCAACAATTCAACAATTCAACAATTCAACAATTCAACAATTCAACAATTCAACAATTCAACAATTCAACAATTCAACAATTCAACAATTCAACAATTCAACAATTCAACAATTCAACAATTCAACAATTCAACAATTCAACAATTCAACAATTCAACAATTCAACAATTCAACAATTCAACAATTCAACAATTCAACAATTCAACAATTCAACAATTCAACAATTCAACAATTCAACAATTCAACAATTCAACAATTCAACAATTCAACAATTCAACAATTCAACAATTCAACAATTCAACAATTCAACAATTCAACAATTCAACAATTCAACAATTCAACAATTCAACAATTCAACAATTCAACAATTCAACAATTCAACAATTCAACAATTCAACAATTCAACAATTCAACAATTCAACAATTCAACAATTCAACAATTCAACAATTCAACAATTCAACAATTCAACAATTCAACAATTCAACAATTCAACAATTCAACAATTCAACAATTCAACAATTCAACAATTCAACAATTCAACAATTCAACAATTCAACAATTCAACAATTCAACAATTCAACAATTCAACAATTCAACAATTCAACAATTCAACAATTCAACAATTCAACAATTCAACAATTCAACAATTCAACAATTCAACAATTCAACAATTCAACAATTCAACAATTCAACAATTCAACAATTCAACAATTCAACAATTCAACAATTCAACAAATTAGCGCGAATCAAACCTTTCGTTTGAATCGTTTGATGATTCTCAGACGAAGTGCGAGAGGCGAGACTTCGTCTTCAACGAGGGCGACTGGGAGAGACTCGAGAAACGGCGAGCACTGGGCGAGACACGACGAAGCTTAAACGCAAGGGAAGAATCGCCGCAAAACGAATTGGAAGTGGAAGTCTGGATAGTATAGTTTAGTGGCGTAACTAGGGCGTGGTGGGGGTCGGGTTTAGGGGCGTCGGAGTTGGGTTGGGCGTGGTGGTGGTCGGGGTTTAGGGGCGAGCTTCTGCGCGAGGAGGGTGCGAGGAGGGTGCGAGGAGGTTAAAAATTTAGGGATTTACAGAGACATTACGATTAAAATCGCGATTTGGTACACTGTAGCTGGGGCGGGTACCCGCCCCCTCACGCGGGTACCCGCCTCACGCGGGGGGTGCGGCGGGTACCCGCGTGACCCCCCGCGTGAGGCGGGTACCCCGCGTGAGGGGCGGGTACCCGCCCCACCCTCTGCGGGGGGTGCTCGGTCCCCCGCAGAGCTTTATTTTGCCTTTTCGAAACTTCGAGCTTTTTTTTGCCCTTTTCCCAAACTTGAGGCTTTTTTATGCACTTAAGCCTAAATGTTTTTAATTTATATCAATATAACGTATATTTTTTTAAAAATCTAGTTGTTAAATTATAAAGATTATTTGTAAAAATATAATAGTTACACAAATTTTTTTATTAATATATAAAAGGATATGTATTTGAAAAAAAAAAACTATTTTACATGATTTAATAAGTTACACATCTAATTGACATTGGGAAAATCAATTTCCTCTTTACCCTTTCAATTTTCGTTGCTGCCATTCGCAGTCATTCACGCCATTTTCTTCTCTTGCTTGGAAGGAATCGCTGGGCTGTTTACAACAAAGAGACAGCGGAGTAAACCTCGGTCCCTTCACAGCAAATTAGAGTCAGGGTAAGCGAGAGAATTCCGATTTTTCCTTTCTATTTTTCATAGACTCTGTGTATGGCATTTTAATGGTGTCCTGCTCAGACGTTTGACTTCGAATTTGTAGGGGCAAAGCGAAGGTTCTCGCAACGTTGAAGGAGAGCTC
The DNA here is from genome assembly GCA_022432975.1 of Begonia masoniana. NCBI lineage: Eukaryota > Viridiplantae > Streptophyta > Magnoliopsida > Cucurbitales > Begoniaceae > Begonia > Begonia masoniana. The sequence continues at coordinate 13,404,885 of CM039512.1, read as the reverse complement.
GGGTGATCGAAGGAACAATCGACCGTAGGTAAACATCCACTTTTTCTACGATGTTGATGCCATGGTTTTTCCGCCTTCATGTTGAAAATTTTGACGGGGTTAATGCTGGAATTCTGACCTTGTGTTTTGATGACTGTTTTGAACCCAAAAATCACCGGACTTGTGGATGAAGTCCGGCGAGACGGCGACAAGAATCTCAGCAACGTTAAACAATGTTGTTCTGTTGCGAACGTTCAACGGCTCGCTGAGCCGCGGTCCAAATTCAGTTTAGACCGCGGTTCAGATTATATGGGCTTACTGTTTAGGCCTTGCAGTCCAACCCTCTTTTGGGCTATATAGTCAAGCTCTTTTTTGGACAAGAATTTGGACTTTCTTGACCCAATTTGTCGGTTATTTAACCAAATAAATACGGGTCATCTTTTGGGAAAAAATGGGATAATTTGTGTAAAATTCTAGCCCAAATAATTACAATTTCATTTTAATTAGGTACCCGGCAATTAAATTAAAATTTTTGAACCTTGAACATTGAACTTGAATTATTGGACTTTGGTCAGTGGTAGATCCACTTTGAGGTGGATATTTATTTTATGTTCAGTTTTGCGCATTTTAATTAATTATTTTATTGAAAAATTATCGATTTGAACCCTGTACTATACACGTTTTTTCAATTCGGCCCCTGTACTGAAAAAACCGGCAAACCGAACCTTGTACTTTGATTCTGTTATCAGTTTTGACCTTCTATCAACAATTTCATTAAACCCTCATTAAAAAAACTATCAAACGATCGTAGATTCAGTTGAAACCTTTACTATATGTTCATTACTTAATGAGAAGATAATCTGGAAATTTGCGTGATTTTTTAACACATTTACGATTTATTGTAATTTTATTTTAGTATTTTTTAAAAATATTATAATAAATCATAGAAGTTTTAACAAATTACACAAATTTTTCTATTATCTACCCATAATATGGTGAACATCTGGAAAAAGTTTCAAATAAATCCAATATCTTTTGGTATTTTTTTAAATTAATCTCAGTTTCTTCTTTACTTTATAAATTATTTTTTAAAAAAATACCAAACAATATTTGATTTATTTGAAAATTTTTTCACATATTCAACTTATCATGGGTAGATAGTAGAAAAAGTTTCGTGATTTTCTAAAATTTGTATGATTTATTATAATATTTTTATAAAATACTAAAATAAAATTCCAATAAATCGTACATGTGTTAAAAAATCACGAAAATTTTCAGATTATTTTCTCATTAAGTAGTAAACATGTGGTAAAAATTTCAACTGAATCCAAGATCGTTTGTTAGTTTTTTCAATGAAGGTTTAATGAAATTGTTGATAGAAGGTCAAAACTGATAACAGAATCAAAGTACAGGGTTCGGTTTGTCGGTTTTTTTAGTACATGGGCTGAATTGAAAAAACGTGTATAGTACAGGGTTCAAATCGATAATTACCATATTTTATTTTATAAAATAATTGTTAAAAATTCATTACTATTGTTTCGTTGCATATATTCTGCTATGCACGTTTTTATTTTCCAACATGAAAATTCATTGTTTTAATTAAAGTAATTATGCAATTGACTATGCTATGTCTCTGAGCAAGAAATCCTAAACCCGATTAATGTATTTTTTGGGGTTTTTGCGATTGTCGAGCATCATCGTTTTTAATTTAATGCATAAGACATGGTATGCTTGACGACCATCAGTGACTCCATTTTTATTTGATTATCATATCTTGTTAATTCTTCAACTTGAAAATAAATGTTGAAAATAAAATATATGTCTTTATTGAGTTTAATCGACTCACCTCAACGATATCCTTTTCAGATATTAATAAGGAAAATTATCAATTGTCGACTCAGGAGTAGATTCGTGGTGCAAATTTCCCTTTATTTTTTTTTTTTTTTTTTTTTTTTTTTTTTTTTTTTTTTTTTTTTTTTTTTTTTTTTTTTTTTTTTTTTTTTTTTTTTTTTTTTTTTTTTTTTTTTTTTTTTTTTTTTTTTTTTTTTTTTTTTTTTTTTTTTTTTTTTTTTTTTTTTTTTTTTTTTTTTTTTTTTTTTTTTTTTTTTTTTTTTTTTTTTTTTTTTTTTTTTTTTTTTTTTTTTTTTTTTTTTTTTTTTTTTTTTTTTTTTTTTTTTTTTTTTTTTTTTTTTTTTTTTTTTTTTTTTTTTTTTTTTTTTTTTTTTTTTTTTTTTTTTTTTTTTTTTTTTTTTTTTTTTTTTTTTTTTTTTTTTTTTTTTTTTTTTTTTTTTTTTTTTTTTTTTTTTTTTTTTTTTTTTTTTTTTTTTTTTTTTTTTTTTTTTTTTTTTTTTTTTTTTTTTTTTTTTTTTTTTTTTTTTTTTTTTTTTTTTTTTTTTTTTTTTTTTTTTTTTTTTTTTTTTTTTTTTTTTTTTAATAATTTCTTTAGAAATTTATTATTATCGACATATTAGACTTCATTAGACTTTGGAAATCAATTATTTGAACTTTATTTGACACATTTTAGTTGGACTTATATTATCATTATATTTGGATGTTATTTGTTAGATCTGTTAGCCATCATTTTGGACCCTCACTTCTATATAAATGTTAAGTTTTTCGCTGCTTTATTAAATGTTAAAAATTAAAGGTCGAACGACTCGATTTGGTTTTTGGGTCGGGTCATTTCCCGTTTTATCTCGAGATTCTTTTGGGGCATGACATGTTGTCCTCTCCTTCACGTTAACATTATGTTTAAGTTGTTTACCTAACTACAATATGATTCATCTATTATATTAATATCCCTTTTTACATTAACCTCTACGTTGTTGATTGTGCTCCAGTGACCAGTTCATGTCCTATAGGGTTGTCTTCGCCTTTTGGATTCTGAAATTTTTGTTCTTCTCTGCTTTTTAAGTAATTTATATCCTTCTTTTGCTATGTTGGTTTTCGACTGTTAGCTAATGCTATGTTACTTTCTTATTATCAGTGATATCTCACCATCGTATGTTAATGTATTTTTCTACGTTATGTGAACTGAATCGTGCTTCGTCTTTGTCGTACTATCTTCACGCTTGTGTTTTTGTCCGGGTTGTAAATGGTTGTTCCATCCATCTTCCTTTTGTAACATTCTGAAAATATTTCCCTAAAATCAATCTAAAATTAGGGTTCAATTTCCACAGATTAGTCCTAAATAATCAGTCAATTAAATCATTACCTAGCTGGAAATCTGACCTGGCCCTAATTAGCAAGCAATTAAATCAAATTATCCCAATTTCAGCTCAATTAATCAAAGATTCGATTATTAAAATTACCATATTAAACTCAATTCTCTGAAAATCTGGGATTTATCGAGCTTTCAACAGAGAATCCGATTTGAGAATCGGATGACTGTTTCTCAGCAAGATATCCGGCTTGAATGTGGTCTGGAAAGTGACCAAATTCAGATGGAGATCGGATTGGAAATTTCTGAAAATCCGAGCTGATTGATTCTCAGCTCGGAAAATCCGATCAGAGCGCGGATTTTGTGGAGGGTGGGGGGCTGATCCTCCCCTATAAATAGAGGGGTTCGGGTGAGGAGGAAATCACCCCACAGCTCTCTCTCTCGGGTTTTCAGTCAGAAAACCTACCTCAAATCGCAGCTCCGACCACCACGGTACAAACTCCGACGAAGCTCTCCCCTATGGCAGCCAATCTCCGACGAGATGAAATCCTCCTCGGCGCGCGGTAACTCCAAAGCCGAGCTTCGACGAAGCCTCTCGGCCACCGTCGACGACCCCACTTCCTGAGTAAGCCTCTCGGCCTTCGTCGCACTCTCCTCTTCCTCTATGACTGACTCTCACTCACTCTCCCTTTTCGAATCTCTCTCTCTGCTCTCAGGACTCGACAGAACCCACGAAGAAGAAGGGTTCAGGTTTTTGTTTTAAAAACCTGAACCGGTTCACTTAAGTTGACGAACCAGACCAACAGTGAACCAAACCAACCCGAACCGAACCGGCACTGTTCACACCGACCCGACACTAATCACTCGAACCGGACCCGACCTGATTTTCAACCCGAATCGAACTGGACTGATCAAAAATTCAACCGGTAAGGAATTTCTGCCCAAATCCTTTTAAAGTTGAAATAATTCAAGTGGGAATTTAATATTGATATTCGGTTTGGGCAGGATAAATTTAGGAGCCGTCCGATTAGACCCAAAACGATCCGAACGATCTGAACCGACCTAAGTTTATAATGTAAGTAAATTCTGCTCAAATTTCTTCGAAATTGGATTTATTAAGTAGGATATTAAAATCAAGATTTGATTTGAGCAGAGTATTATTTTGGAAATTTTGGAAAATCTCGATAAACGCTAACTGCTCGGAATCCAGGTAAGTGAAATACAAGTTTTGGCTACGGCCCTACATCACAAGATATAAATATTATTTTATTATTGTTTTATTTTTATCACACGTTTTCGATGATTGAGCACGTATGTTAGAATATCGACATAGAATAGTTTAAAAGATAAAATGGATAGGTTATTTGCATGTGTATGAAAAAGTAAAAGAAATGCGATAGCAAAAGCCTGAACGACAGTGAGATGGTGAGCTTGAGCATATGTTTTAACGTGATAGCAAAAGCCTGAACGACAGTGAGATGGTGAGCTTGATCGTTAAAATTAAAAGTAAAAGTAAAAGTAAAAGTAAAAGTAAAAGTAAAAGTAAAAGTAAAAGTAAAAGTAAAAGTAAAAGTAAAAGTAAAAGTAAAAGTAAAAGTAAAAGTAAAAGTAAAAGTAAAAGTAAAAGTAAAAGTAAAAGTAAAAGTAAAAGTAAAAGTAAAAGTAAAAGTAAAAGTAAAAGTAAAAGTAAAAGTAAAAGTAAAAGTAAAAGTAAAAGTAAAAGTAAAAGTAAAAGTAAAAGTAAAAGTAAAAGTAAAAGTAAAAGTAAAAGTAAAAGTAAAAGTAAAAGTAAAAGTAAAAGTAAAAGTAAAAGTAAAAGTAAAAGTAAAAGTAAAAGTAAAAGTAAAAGTAAAAGTAAAAGTAAAAGTAAAAGTAAAAGTAAAAGTAAAAGTAAAAGTAAAAGTAAAAGTAAAAGTAAAAGTAAAAGTAAAAGTAAAAGTAAAAGTAAAAGTAAAAGTAAAAGTAAAAGTAAAAGTAAAAGTAAAAGTAAAAGTAAAAGTAAAAGTAAAAGTAAAAGTAAAAGTAAAAGTAAAAGTAAAAGTAAAAGTAAAAGTAAAAGTAAAAGTAAAAGTAAAAGTAAAAGTAAAAGTAAAAGTAAAAGTAAAAGTAAAAGTAAAAGTAAAAGTAAAAGTAAAAGTAAAAGTAAAAGTAAAAGTAAAAGTAAAAGTAAAAGTAAAAGTAAAAGTAAAAGTAAAAGTAAAAGTAAAAGTAAAAGTAAAAGTAAAAGTAAAAGTAAAAGTAAAAGTAAAAGTAAAAGTAAAAGTAAAAGTAAAAGTAAAAGTAAAAGTAAAAGTAAAAGTAAAAGTAAAAGTAAAAGTAAAAGTAAAAGTAAAAGTAAAAGTAAAAGTAAAAGTAAAAGTAAAAGTAAAAGTAAAAGTAAAAGTAAAAGTAAAAGTAAAAGTAAAAGTAAAAGTAAAAGTAAAAGTAAAAGTAAAAGTAAAAGTAAAAGTAAAAGTAAAAGTAAAAGTAAAAGTAAAAGTAAAAGTAAAAGTAAAAGTAAAAGTAAAAGTAAAAGTAAAAGTAAAAGTAAAAGTAAAAGTAAAAGTAAAAGTAAAAGTAAAAGTAAAAGTAAAAGTAAAAGTAAAAGTAAAAGTAAAAGTAAAAGTAAAAGTAAAAGTAAAAGTAAAAGTAAAAGTAAAAGTAAAAGTAAAAGTAAAAGTAAAAGTAAAAGTAAAAGTAAAAGTAAAAGTAAAAGTAAAAGTAAAAGTAAAAGTAAAAGTAAAAGTAAAAGTAAAAGTAAAAGTAAAAGTAAAAGTAAAAGTAAAAGTAAAAGTAAAAGTAAAAGTAAAAGTAAAAGTAAAAGTAAAAGTAAAAGTAAAAGTAAAAGTAAAAGTAAAAGTAAAAGTAAAAGTAAAAGTAAAAGTAAAAGTAAAAGTAAAAGTAAAAGTAAAAGTAAAAGTAAAAGTAAAAGTAAAAGTAAAAGTAAAAGTAAAAGTAAAAGTAAAAGTAAAAGTAAAAGTAAAAGTAAAAGTAAAAGTAAAAGTAAAAGTAAAAGTAAAAGTAAAAGTAAAAGTAAAAGTAAAAGTAAAAGTAAAAGTAAAAGTAAAAGTAAAAGTAAAAGTAAAAGTAAAAGTAAAAGTAAAAGTAAAAGTAAAAGTAAAAGTAAAAGTAAAAGTAAAAGTAAAAGTAAAAGTAAAAGTAAAAGTAAAAGTAAAAGTAAAAGTAAAAGTAAAAGTAAAAGTAAAAGTAAAAGTAAAAGTAAAAGTAAAAGTAAAAGTAAAAGTAAAAGTAAAAGTAAAAGTAAAAGTAAAAGTAAAAGTAAAAGTAAAAGTAAAAGTAAAAGTAAAAGTAAAAGTAAAAGTAAAAGTAAAAGTAAAAGTAAAAGTAAAAGTAAAAGTAAAAGTAAAAGTAAAAGTAAAAGTAAAAGTAAAAGTAAAAGTAAAAGTAAAAGTAAAAGTAAAAGTAAAAGTAAAAGTAAAAGTAAAAGTAAAAGTAAAAGTAAAAGTAAAAAATATGTAAATATGTTTAGAACTTTAAATATTTTGTTTAAGAACTTCAAGTAATTATTTAAAACAATTTCAAAACTATTTTAAATTGCATTTTAGTCCAAGTTTTTAAAAAATTTATCTCTGTGATGTAGATCTGTTCTTAAATCTAAAATAACAACTACTCCCGATAAAAGATTTGATCCCGATTAATAATTTTTCTTAAAACATATATACACTCTAGAGCCTAAGATACCCATAATAAACAAGTAAATCACGATTGGATGTTTGGGTATTAAACAACACCAACCTTGCTAATACCCTAACTAGTGTATTAGACTCCTTCAAGAAAACTTTAGAATATTGACATGCAATAGTTTCTAAATTACAAAATTATTAACCACAACTTGAAACATTCTCAAGGATTCCCAAAAGATAAGAGATAGAATAATATTATGGATTGATTTGAGAATCTTAGACGAGACCATGAATAAGATAAATTTAAGGATACTTAGATGTTGATACCTACTCCTCAGAATTTGGTAACCTCAACTCCATTAACAACCACTTAAGAATCCTCTTTCGGAATACACCATAATCTTAAGTTTTAGATCGACCTAACCGTTTAACATAAATAGTTCATAAGAGAAAATCGAGTTATTTGAGACCCGGAGGATTAACAAGGCAAATTGCTAATTTTCAGATACGAGATATCCATCCTAGTCATTATGGACGCATTTGCCCAACTGTCACGTCTGAAGGAATCTATGTCTCTAGTAATTTTTACCCATAAGATTTATGCTATATGAGGATTTACTAAACACATTGTTTGAGTACTTAGAAGTTGGATTTGAGTTAAGGAACTATTAAGGTGGGTAAAGTCAGTCAATATGAAGTTGCTGAAATAAATGATGCTAGAATATACCTTACGATTTAGTTCAGAAATTCAATGTTTATTGAGTTATATAGTTTTAAATGACTTGGAGAATTAGAAATGATATTAGATTTTATTTTGGAGATTATATGGGATCAAGATAATATTAAGAAATTATGTTAAAATAGGTATTTTAAATTGATCTTTGTTCGAAGAGATGAGTGACATCATTAGTAAAGAAATGTACAGGAAAGAATTTAATGATGTGAGAAATTATGGTCATCATGGTATAGGGAAAAACTTGATGAAATTAAAGGTGACAAGTAAGTAGTGAAAGTATTGAGTATCATATATTGGAATATTTAGTCTAAGAAAAATTTGGGGTTATTTGGGATCCATGAAATTCTCTGTAAATTTTATAATGATGTGAGAATATTAAGTTGATCATTACTCAATAAAATAGATATCATCTAGAAATAGCTAAGAAGGAGGAATTAAGAGATTTGAGAAGTTATAATCACGAAAAAAAAAAAAAAAACGTTTGATGTTAAATCTGATTTGAGGATATAATTGAATAATCGGTAGTGGAAGTATTGATGATCTTATATCGGAATGTTTAATGTACGAAAAATTTGAGAAAGTATTAATGTTAGATTTTATTTTGAGAATATAATTAATTAGATTAAAGTTGAAGATTTTTATGATAAGAATTCTACCTTGTATTCAGTATTGCTCGATTGAGGAAATATGGAGGTTAGACTTTATTAAAGGAATTAAAATAATGAACATAGTCAAAAAAAAAAAAAAAAAAAAAATTATTGTTAGAGAGATTTATGAAAGTTACGTTGGGTGGAGCAATTATTAAAACTTTTGAGGATATTGCACTAAGATATCGAGGATTAGAATAAATTTTGTTCAAGGAGAAATAGAATTGAAGCTAAATTAGATTCTTAAAAAAAAAAAAAAAAAAAAAAAAAAAAAAAAAATGAGGTCATAGTTGATTAAATTAAAGTCAATGAATGTACGAACGATTGAGTGTAAAAGTGCATAGTTTTTGGAGGTATAAGAATTAGATAATGCTTGATAAATAATCAAGATTATAGGTGATCAAATTGAATACAGTGAACGTAAGTATGATAATTATATTTAAGTATGTGATTAGAGAGATCATTGTTTGGGAAACCATAGAGATTAAATCTTAGTTGATGAATTACTAAAATTTGAGGATATGGTTTATCAAAATGAAACCAAGGTTTTTAAATAAGAATTTTGAGGATGTAGTTGATTGAAATAAACTCGATGAATTATATAGAGACCATTACTTCGGTAAGCATAGATTGATCGTTGTGAATAATTAGATTTTGAGAATATAATTGATTGATAAAATAATTGAGGTATTAAATCGATAATTAGGTATTTAGTTTAAATAAACAGTGCTCGAGGAATTCAGAAGTTTGGACTTTTATTTTGGGGATAATTGATGTGGTAGTTGATCAAATGGCATTGAGATATATAGGTTTGACATTTATGTATATTCAATTTAGAACCGTCATTACTCGAGGAAATTTAGAGTTTATATTTTATTGATGAACTAATAAATTTTGAGGATATAGATGAGTAATAGAAAAACACAATTTTGAGGATTTTTAAGGATGAAATTTACATTGAGTACATAGATTATATTAATTACAGCTAAAGATGAATGTTAGATTTTATTGAAGAAATTGAACATCAGGTCGATATTAAGATTGAAGGACAATGAATAATTAAGAAATTGCAATTATTATATCAACATTAATATAATTATAGAGATTTAACGATAGATAACAGTTGACAAAATAAGGAAAGCTTAAGTATATGGATGAGGTATTTAGGAATAGACAAATATATATATATATATATATATATATATATATATATATATATATATTATAGTAGCGCAGCGAAAGCTTAGTGAGTCTAACCTACAAACTCAAGGACGATACATGGATTATTGATATTAGATATGTAAAGAGAAATAAAAATAAAGAGAATCAAAGAATAAGAAGGTTTCACTTGTCAGAATTCTATGAAGAATTAGAAACATGGAGGAAACAACTTAGGAAAGAGAAGAGGATAAAAGAAGAATCTACCGAAGTTATTCTTGTAGTTGTATAAATTTCGAGGACGAAATTTCTTTAAGGAGGGTAGATTGTAACATTCTGAAAATATTTCCCTAAAATCAATCTAAAATTAGGGTTCAATTTCCACAGATTAGTCCTAAATAATCAGTCAATTAAATCATTACCTAGCTGGAAATCTGACCTGGCCCTAATTAGCAAGCAATTAAATCAAATTATCCCAATTTCAGCTCAATTAATCAAAGATTCGATTATTAAAATTACCATATTAAACTCAATTCTCTGAAAATCTGGGATTTATCGAGCTTTCAACAGAGAATCCGATTTGAGAATCGGATGACTGTTTCTCAGCAAGATATCCGGCTTGAATGTGGTCTGGAAAGTGACCAAATTCAGATGGAGATCGGATTGGAAATTTCTGAAAATCCGAGCTGATTGATTCTCAGCTCGGAAAATCCGATCAGAGCGCGGATTTTGTGGAGGGTGGGGGGCTGATCCTCCCCTATAAATAGAGGGGTTCGGGTGCGGAGGAAATCACCCCACAGCTCTCTCTCTCGGGTTTTCAGTCAGAAAACCTACCTCAAATCGCAGCTCCGACCACCACGGTACAAACTCCGACGAAGCTCTCCCCTATGGCAGCCAATCTCCGACGAGATGAAATCCTCCTCGGCGTGCGGTAACTCCAAAGCCGAGCTTCGACGAAGCCTCTCGGCCACCGTCGACGACCCCACTTCCTGAGTAAGCCTCTCGGCCTTCGTCGCACTCTCCTCTTCCTCTATGACTGACTCTCACTCACTCTCCCTTTTCGAATCTCTCTCTCTGCTCTCAGGACTCGACAGAACCCACGAAGAAGAAGGGTTCAGGTTTTTGTTTTAAAAACCTGAACCGGTTCACTTAAGTTGACGAACCAGACCAACAGTGAACCAAACCAACCCGAACCGAACCGGCACTGTTCACCCGACCCGACACTAATCACTCGAACCGGACCCGACCTGATTTTCAACCCGAATCGAACTGGACTGATCAAAAATTCAACCGGTAAGGAATTTCTGCCCAAATCCTTTTAAAGTTGAAATAATTCAAGTGGGAATTTAATATTGATATTCGGTTTGGGCAGGATAAATTTAGGAGCCGTCCGATTAGACCCAAAACGATCCGAATGATCTGAACCGACCTAAGTTTATAATGTAAGTAAATTCTGCTCAAATTTCTTCGAAATTGGATTTATTAAGTAGGATATTAAAATCAAAGATTTGATTTGAGCAGAGTATTATTTTGGAAATTTTGGAAAATCTCGATAAACGCTAACTGCTCGGAATCCAGGTAAGTGAAATACAAGTTTTGGCTACGCCCTACATCACAAGATATAAATATTATTTTATTATTGTTTTATTTTTATCACACGTTTTCGATGATTGAGCACGTATGTTAGAATATCGACATAGAATAGTTTAAAAGATAAAATGGATAGGTTATTTGCATGTGTATGAAAAAGTAAAGGAAATGCGATAGCAAAAGCCTGAACGACAGTGAGATGGTGAGCTTGAGCATATGTTTTAACGTGATAGCAAAAGCCTGAACGACAGTGAGATGGTGAGCTTGATCGTTAAAATTAAAAGTAAAAGATGACGAAGCCTGAACGACAATGAGATGGCTAAGTCTTAACAGGATTCGGTAAAAGTAAAAGTAAAAGTAAAAGTTTTATAAAATGCACGTATTCTCACTTACTGAGATTTTCTCACCTTTTTGTTTTAACTTGTGATGTAGGTGAGTTTTTATCTGAGGAAGAAATTACTGCAATTGAGAATCCTCCAGTGGCAAGCGAACATACAGATGAAGATCATATTGTGGATTTCGAAGAAAATGATTTAAATTAATATGCTTTAATTTTTAAAACGATATTTAATGTTTTATTTTGATTTAAGATTTGAAATAATTGTTGACTTTATTAATTAATAAAGTTTCATTAAATGTTTTGGTTTTCAAGATTTTAACAAATTACTTATCAAAGCTTCCGTGATATTTAAGTTTTCAATTAATATGTTTTAAATTTTAAATTTTTGATTTAACGCTCGATTTCAAGAATCAATTTGGGGAAAATTCTAGGGTTTTCAAAATTATGGTTTTAATTTGGGGATTTTTAAATTGGGGCGTTACACCTTTTGTACTCTTATCCCGAATCTACACGCTTGTGTTTTTGTCCGGGTTGTAAATGGTTGTTCCATCCATCTTCCTTTTGTACTCTTATCCCGAATCTATAAATATTTACGCTTTCTGAAGGCATCTATTTCTTCTGTTAGTTTCTCTTATATAGTGCTTGTGAATTACTACACAAATGTCATATCTATTTTCCTCTTCAAGTCAAAATAGTGTTGGATGAAACATGGTTACCTTTGTCTTTCTTCCTTAAGAGTAAAATACAATAGACTTGTGTTTTAATTTGGAATTCATTTTTGCTTTTTATCTTTCGTCACCGACAGTATTCAATTTAATATTTAAAGTTTCTGTTATCTGTTAGATGTAAACCGAGCTATTTAGAACAACATTGTTATATGTATTCAATGTTTGTTCGTTTCTTATGTTTCGGCCTATATCAAGATGGAATCTGTAACACCTTTTCACTCTACAATTACGAAAGGTGTGGAAGGATAAGGTCTACCAGACCTTAAGGTTAGACTTGTTGCAAATGGGTCTACACAAAGAGAAGGAATCGATTCCATTGGCTATGACTATATTCAGAAGTTGAGTTTTGCAAACGAGATAATTTGAGTTATTGAGTTTGATGGTGAGAGACTGATTCATGGAAGGGAAAGGAGGGAGAGAAGCAGAAAGAGGAGTAGAAGGGGAGGAGGGAACTGTTGAACTAAAAGACGCGATAAACCACATGTTCCTAGCTCTGATACCAAGTTGAAAAACAGAAATAGGTTAAGAAGAAGGATCGAGAGGAGTCTGTGATTAAGGTGAAAGCTAATACACAAAGCTTAGATTTCTCTTCTATTATTCTGGCAGTTAAGGTGGGTTGCGATTTCATCAAAGTTGTTGTGTCAAAACAGTTTTCACACCCCGATTGTTTCCAAAAGATTTTGTAGAAAATTGAAGGTACGATAACTCAAGCAAAACTAATCCTTTTCTTTGGGTAATTACTGGAAATTTTTGGAAATTGGCAGAGGAAATTGTTGATGTCTCTGTGCTCAAAAACTAAGAAATAAAATTAGTAGATCAAAACTTTGTACCGCAAGGATTTTCATTTTACTGATAAAGCCTGAAGGATCAATACGAAGATACCTGGTCAAACGATACCTAGTCGACTCACTCCGAACAACTTCTTTTCAAAAAATATTCAAAGTGATCCTCGTTTACTAGATCAATAGTAGATTTGAAGATTTTCATTCTAGCAGTTTATTTCTCTTATAGACTTATTTTATTTTTTAGTGAGATTTGAACTCTAATTTTTTTTTTTTCATGTTAATTTTATTTATCGCACAGTTTTATTCTTTATTATTTATACAATCTGAATGTCATTATTGGACCTTTTATATTGGGCATGACTTCTACTTTTATTTTAAGTCTTCCGTTGTTATTTAACGTAGAATTAAAGTTAAGGGTCGGATGTTGCAGTTCATTTTGGGTCGGATCGTTTTCCGTTTTGTCTCTGGTCCTCTTTGGACGTTGTACAAAATGTACAATATAATTTATAGACGAGGTGAAGATGAGCTGGTAAGCTAGTCATCATTTCTATACAAAGAAAAGTTGGGAAACGTTTGACAATCAAGAAGCGATGGGGTAGCGTGAGAGCTAGGAGGAGAAAAAGCAACGCAGAAACAAAGTTTAAGGTAACTCTCTCCCTGTCTTTCTAACAGAATCAGAACAGCTAGAGAGAAGCTCAAATTTATCTAGAAGAAATCTCAAACTATAATGGATGGAAATCTAGGAGGGATTTTGCGATTCACCCATTGTATAAAATAAGATTAACTCAGTTCATTAGATTAGCAAAAATCCCAAAACATAAACTTTATTTAAGATTCATGTACATGTATATCGTAATTCTAAAATCAACAAAAAAAAAAATATAATAAATTTCCAAAGAAACAACGTAAGGATATAGTAAAGCAAGAGAGATAAAAACTAGTTGTAGCTCTCCGTCTCGATAATTTGTCGAAGTCTCCACGAAAATATTCAATAATTGAGCGTCGAAATCTTTGCTCACTGTCAGATTGTTTAGTCTCCAACACCCTTTCGTCGTCCAATGTGTGGAGTATTTATAGATTGATATTAAAATGGTCTTTCAATTCTAATTAGTCCGAGACAACATAGTTGTGCCAAATAATGAGCGCATCTCATTGTGTGAAATATTGACTAGCGTTACTTGAGCTTTGAATAATCACAATAGAGCTCAGCTACTTGTTTCCTAAAATCGTTATGATCACACTAGCACTCATTGAGAACGCAGTGATGTATAGGTATTGTTTTCAACATTTCTTTAAGGAGTGCAGTCAGGGGTGGGCATGTATGAGAAATAAACAGTTTGTAACTATCAAAATCCTCTCGATAAATATGTTTACGAGAGATCAAGTTTGTTTCTTCGTTTCTTTTCAGATAAAGAATCCCTGGAACGTCGACTAACACTTCTTGTGCGAATAAATATATTGATATCTAGTTTTTTTTGCACCTCAAAATTTTTTTTTTTTTTGGATTAGGGTTTTTGTTTTTTCTTTTAAACTCTCAACAAAGACGTGTATGGCCGGTGGAATTTATTTTCTTGGTTCTTTTGAATTATAAGTCGTTATCATATCACTCAGAAACTTATTGAGAATACTATGTATAAGAATCCATAAAAGATGAGATTCTTTTTTTATTTCAACAATTTTGATGCCTTTTTTTTTTTTTTATAAATTACTTCTTAGAGTATTCCAAATTCGCTAAAATTGCACAAAAAAAAAAAAAAGTTTTGTTTCGTAAGAATGAGCAAAAAATGTTTTTTTTTTTTTTTTGTACACAAAAAAAAAAGATAAAAAAATTTGGAGTAAATTATAATTTAGATCATAACATTTAGAATCATTTATAGATTAGATGTTAAATTTTTTTTAATAAATCAAATTTTCGCCTTTCATAAATCAACAATTTGGATATTACCGTCATTTATTCGTTAAATCCAGTATGTGTTACCATGACTTTCATTTAATCGAGTGTTTTAACTCGATTTCGAACTCTATCGAGTTAGAATTGCCGTAAAAATTACAAATCAGATTAAAAAATGATTAACTAGATAATTTGATACACACGAGTCAACGGATAAATTAATCACAATATTAAATTGTTGATATTTAAAAATGAAGATTTTATTTGTCTAAAAATAATAATTTAAAATCTAATTTATAAATAAAAACAAACAAATGTTATGGTTTAACTTACGTTTAACAAAATAAAAATATATAATAAGATATCTTACGTTCTCAAAAACCTAACAAGAAAATGTACTTGTTTTATTAAAACAAATGTGATTAATTATTTTTATTTTTTAAAAACGCAAGTAAATGATATCTTTCTATACTGAAGTTGTTTCGGCTTAATCTTTTATTAATTAAATAAAACGTTGTAGATAAAGTAGAGAATTGTTTAAAATCATGAAGACTACAAATGTTATTTTTTTATTAATAAAAAAATAAAAACTGTATTAATTAAATCTAAAAACACTAAAAAAACATGATCAAAGCCCAAAGGTAACGTTCATAATTTTGAATAACATTTCTTTATTTATGCATTGAAAAGCACTGCTTTATAGATCATCTTTGAGAAGCAAATTCTAACAGTCTCTTTTCTCACTATTATGCTGATAAATTAAGATACTTCTTCAAGCTTCAAGTGAAAACCAAACATTATAGTTGCCATTTTCGAATTGCCATAGCCTCCTTACCTCTATTTTTATTTTTTAATTCTTATCTGATATTGCAGGCATTGATGCAATGACACCCGGTAGTCCTTGACGCGCTCGAGCTTGAGCAGGCGAAGCTTGCATTTCGTATGGGGAGTGACGACCCGAAGTCGAGCTACCCTTCTGGTTGCGCTGCTTCCGGCCAACTCGTGAGGGGGGAGCCGGTGGTTGGAATTTCTTGTCCTTTTTGTTGGGATCGTCTTGCTTCCGGTTGCCATGCCGATTAGCCCCGCCTGGTGATCCCTGGTTCTGACCCGTCAGAGCGAGAGAGTTTCTTCCTTACCCAAGTTGTTCGATTTCTACTTGTGTTTTCGTTTGATGATTGATTCTTGCTTACGTTATTTATTTGTTGTTTTAATATATTCCAATTAAAAGTAATTGATTAAATATTTAATGATTATAGAAGAAGAAAAGAAACCTCTAACTAAATTCCGACACCCACAGTCCAGTTTTCTGTTAAAAATTTTATTCTCCGGCAGTTCTTTTGTTATTTGCATGCGCTCTTGGTGAACGCCCACAGAAGCCAACTCCATAAAGAGTTTTAAACTCAATGTAATCGCCGGTGTCCGCCCAAACTCGAGCGTATCTGCTGCGGGCGCCTGCAAATAACAAGCAGTCACCCATTACCGATAGCATAAAAAAATAGCGGTTTTCCGCTCGGGATTATAAAAGACAGAGGGCACCCTAATGAGGCAAAACCTAACCCTTTTTACCCGAATTTCTTGAATTTTTGTGTCAAATTTTTTATTTTCCATCATAATCAATTTTCTTCGATTCCACTATTTTGTCCTCTAATAATGTCCACCCTTTTTCAATTTTTCATCTTCCATAAATTGAAAGCCAGGGTTTGTACGGAGTGTTGTCGTGGCTCCTGCCTAATGATTAACTAAATAGAGGGTTGTACCCTAATTATGTGGAAGGATACCTTAACTAAAACACATTTAATTATTCATTGCTTTAAATTCGAGTCACCCTTTCTAAATCTATTTACATAAATAAATCATATCCCTTCTTTATTGGTAACTCTTCGTATATTCTATCTTTTCCACGTAATTTCCATATTTCTTTTTCTGAGAAATTATTCATACAAGCCTTGCCCTTTCTTGCCTGATTCTCCAAGATTTTTTCAAGAAAATCTCAGAGAAAGTCCCTGAAAATCAAGTAGTAGAATCTTGGTAGAGAATTTTAGGATTTATTATTATATCATGACAGAAAATCATAAAGACTTGAATAAAGTTCGAGTGGAGAAGAACGAGGATGACACCTGTTTTCCGGCCGGCATGCGAGTTCTCGCCGTCGAAGATAATATTGTTTGTCGTGCCAACTTGGTTAACGTTCTGGAAGAGTGTCGTTATAAAGGTTTGTTCTTTGAAAACTACTCTCTACTCTTTTTCTTTTATTTATTTTTTTGCTGTTAATATTTCAGATTTTGATCGAAAAAAACAATATTGTTTTCTTGTTTTCCCTAAAAGTTAAAAAAACAAGTCTTTTTTGTTTTAAACCTGTAAAATTATTGTTTTTAATGGGTTTGATGAATTTAATGTTCAGATTAAGAAGTTAAATAATCATAAAACTTATTTTCAGTTTCTGTAGAATTACTAGTTCGAAGATTATATTTCTCAATAAAACTATAGAACTACTAGATGGACCAGCCATTCGTTTCCGGTACGGAGGAGAACCATGGCGTCAATCCTAGATGACAACAAACTTGACCCAAATAAAAACGACAAGCAGCTTTGTTGTCATTAGAGCGTACAACATCCGTCTTAGTTACATTTAGACAAACGACAATTTTAAAGTGATAATTTGAGTCAAATGTGTTTCAAACAAGTTCCATTACTTGTATATCTATTTTGACTGCTTAAACAGAAGAAATATCTTGAAATTGTTGTAACACAATTGCAGTTACTACTGCGACAGAAGCATCAGAAGCATTGAAATTGCTGAGACAACATGAAGAGAAATTCGACATTGTAATTTCTAACGTGGAGAGGCGTGACATCGACGGCTTCAAGCTCCTGGAAACCATCAATCTTGAAATGGATATCCCAGTCGTATGTAAGCTCCTCGAAATCATCAATCTTTCATGCTTGGACATGTTTTATGTTGATGTTTTAGTGCGAGTGTTGTTAATTATATGTCGATGCAGTGGTGTCTGCAAGGAACGATCATGAAAATGCAATGAAAGGGATGAAGAGTGGAGCCAGTGCCTATCTCACAAAGCCTGTGAGGGTGGAGGAGATGAGGAATATTTGGCAACATGTTGTGAGAAGAAATCTCAATAGATCTGATAAATCAAACACTTCGACCGACATCGCAGATCGGAGACAAACTCCTCCCCAAGAAGAGAAGGATAAGAGTGTGAAGCTAGACGATGAAGATCCTTCCGAAACTCCCCATCAGTTCGAAGGAGAATCTTCGACAAGAAAAAAACCCCGGGTTTTATGGACTCCAGATTTGCATTTCAAGTTTCTTAATGCTCTCCAGCAGCTGGGGGAGATGGGTAATAATTTTGCTCGAAATCATTGCATTAAAATCACAATGAATGTTGCTTTGAAAATATTTGATCTTCATTGCAGATGCAGTTCCAAATAAGATCCTAAAATTCATGGATGAGCCTGGACTTACAAGGGAAAACATAGCCAGTCATCTTCAGGTAACTCTCTCTCTCTCTCTCTCTCTCTCTCATTGAAGAAGAATTAAATTTCTTCTGACTTTTGTAGAAATATAGAAACAACATGAAGAAACAAAATACTAGAGGGGGCCAACAAAACAACAATTTGGTAGTCGTCTCAAGTCATAGAAGTTATGATCCGGAGATGAATTCAAGAACCCTAATTCACCGCCCTAATTCTTCAAGCAATTACATAATGAACTTGAGGCCTCAAATTCCAATGCCTACCAATCAAGCTCAGCATATTCAGCATCCAGACTTTGTCGGACAGACTCGATTGGCCATAACAGAATATCCCTTCTTGTCAATGAGAAATTACCGTCCTCCCTCTGACTTTAGGCTGTCAAGATTTCCACCATCTAATAAGGTAGTGCCATTTTGTGTTGATGAGCCAAACGGAGTTTCATCGAGTCAGACCATCACAAATGGCATTCACTTTCCGGGTTATCTTAATAGCATTGAAGGTTACCAAATTTTATGTGGTGATCGCTACAATTCAACCCATCCATTTATAGCAAGCTCTGCAAGTGAGACGGGAGCATTCTACCCGCAGCAATACCCCTTCAACTTTCCTTCCATGAATCTTCCTGCAAGTAATTTACTCTTTTTTTTTTGTTTTTGCATTATCGACAGAAGAACTGCTTGTTATATGTTACAAATTGTTTCGTCTAAAGCATAGTAATGGGTTTTTTCAGTGATTCAAGAGGAAGAAGGTTCTATCCAATACACTGGAGTTGGAGATTCAAACGATGGAGGAACATGCATTAACTTTCCACGCAGTGTGCATGGTCAAGAGAACATACCCAGTTTTCAGCAATCTCGGGTACAACATGGCGAAGTCATTAGTTTTGAAGACGATGATCTCGCGAATGTACCTCTCTCTGATGTTAAGTTTCAATTTCTACAGTTTAGTAACCAAGGCTCTCCTAATTAACAAATCCATGGAGGCAACTTGAGAAAGATTTGTTATTTGTATACTAGTTTGGACTAACTCATATAATTGGAGTTTCAATTAGAAAGATTTGCTGCATCATTAGATAGATAAATGCGGAAAGCTAATTAATGCTCGTAGAAACAATAATGGCTAGTTTGCAAAGTTGAACGGCATCAATCACCTGTTTCGATATTGATGGCCTCTTGAATACCAAGCGGCTTGGCGACCATCGTTTCTGCATTTGTTGTTACGACAGCAGTTCTGTCTGGAACTTTAACCTGATGAATAGAATATCAATGAAATAAACATCACCTTGACGACAAAAGCTAATGATATATAGCAGAAACCATGGTGATTTCGTATTCATCAATGGTGATTTTGCATTTCTTATTCTACTTTAAACATATCGTTCCATTCTAATTTCCTAATGCTGTCATGCTTTTGAGTCAAAATAAAGTGTTTACATGTAAACCATGGAATTTTTCAAACAACTACATAAATATTCTAGGCTTTCTAAAAAGTAATTATTCTACGCTTTCAAGATGCATATTGAAAGTAACATATGCATATTGTGAGAATAGAGGCCAGCCAGCTTATCAAGATGGGGTACAGACCTTTAGTTGCCTACTAGGTAGATCCTGATAAAGTTCATTCCATCTACATATCGACCATTGTCTATATAGCAAAATGGCCTCCACCAGAAGCATCCCACTAAGAGCATCCCCAACAGCTTGGTTAATCAACTTACTCACAGCCAATAATCTCAAAACAGCCTTTTGTTGTTCTGAACCTGAGAAACAACGAAATACATCATCCACCCAAAATAGATTAATTTTCCGGCTGCCCCCAACTATACAGTTCGCAGAAAATTAAGTTAGTGCCATCTTTAAATACATTGCAGAGTTCATTATTTCTTCTCTCTAACCAACGTAAAAAGAATTTTGAGAAAAGTATAGTTCCATGGCCATTTGCTTCGAAATATATCCCAATGTCGAAGTCAGCAGCTTTCTCGTGCAAGTATTTCACTCCAGTTGGAGTTAACTTGAATTTTAAACCCAACTCTTTGAGGTACTTTGTTGATGCTCCATTTGCATAAGCAGTTTGTACTATGCCCAGGTGAGCCTTATAAGTATTAGTTAATTCTTGATTTCCATCTCCCAACTCTAAAATGCTCAACTGTTCCTTGATAAATGTGGCGAATAAAGTTAAAATTTTGTCCCCATCAACTAGATTAATCTTGTTGCTGCAATCTGATTGCATAGTAAAATATACAAGTCGGTCAGCATCTCCATCCAAGCTTGCACACCTGAAAAGTTATACCCATCCAAACAATTAGCCCTAGTCTCTCACCCATCTCTCTTCAACAACAACAATAACTTTCACTAAAATCAAATATCTCTCTCCAAAAACAACAACTTTTAACAAACAACAAATCTCACTGAAATCAAATTCATCATAAAGATACACTTCGAATCGATACATTGCTGGATTGTGTAAACAAGAACTTTCAAAACCCAACATTGAAGGTTAACATTGTCCTTTTTCCTTGACCGTATGATGCATATCTACTTTTCTTCCCAAATACATTTATCCTCCACCACTGTTGTAAATTTTTCTTTTGATACAAATGTTTTCTGATACAATAAAAAGGTTTAAAAAGAAGTCTATTCAAATAAGCAAGATCAGTTTTTTCTTTTCTTTTGCTTTTTATCCAGCAATCACTAATGTTGACTTTTATCAATTCATATTATTTGTAAATGAGCTAAAAAGTAGTTCCCTCACACTAATTTCAAAGAGATTTTAATTTAAATAAAATGTTTGCATGTGTATAAGGAAAATCTATCCAGCAAATAAAAAAGTCACGTCTGAAAGAATGTGGGTATTATAGTAAGGCTGAAGATGAAATACACATTTAAATAATTGACATGTATGACTCTAAGCATTTATATAGAAGCGGCTGACCTTAATCCAACGTCTTGGGGACCAAAGTTACAAGGAGCAACCTTCTCTTTCTGAACATAATCTGCCCCAACGCCATCATTGAGTTCACCTTCTCCCTCTCCAGCATTTCGAATCTCATAAACCAAATTATTAATCATTTTCTGCAAAATTTTAAGCTTGTGTCCGCCCACACCGTTAGCCCCATCAACAATCAGTTTATCATCCACTTTTGTGTGGTTACTTCCACTTGGGATCAAATCTACCAAGCACCTACAAATTAAAAAAACTTTGTGACATTATTTCAACTTTGATTATCCAAACAAACACAAACATAGTAGCACCTCAGGCGAACCTGAATGAACTAGAAAGCTGTTTAAAGTAGTCGAGTTCAGATGCTTCCATCCCCATATTCTTAACATGAACCATCCAATGTAGCTGTGGGATTGTCAAAACTCCCAAGTCACTTGCATAGGCTCCAACTATTGAACTAATCCCCTTCAATCGATTTTTAAAATTTGTATAAAACACCAAAGAAACAGAAGCAAATAAAAATCAACTTCATCGAATTATACGAAAATACTTTTACCTGTTTAGCAGCATCTAAAAGCGATTCCCCACTTGGCCTTGTGTCTCGTCCCACTAATATCTCAGCTGCCTTTGCTCCACTTAATGAGAACTTTTCCTTTCTTATGAATTCAGTAATTAGCTGTTATTAAAAACATAACAAAAGTTAGTAACTTCAAGCAATAGAATGATAACCAAATATTACAACTGTTTGAAGGTTCCAACATGATCATAGTACTTATCCACCAAATCTTCCTTCTGTGGAAGAACAAAAAATAAAAAAGAAAAAATTACGGATAAGTAATCACAATTGGTCTAAAGAGAAACTATGTACATATCGGCGAGCGGTTAAACAAGATCAAGCCACAGATACACTCAACAAAAAACGAAAAAACACTTCACGACACCTGAAAAGAGATTAGATCAAAAGTATCTAGAGTTGTGAAATTTACATTCAGTTCACAACAAATCTATTTTTGAATGTTCCAAATTTGACATCATTAAAAGATGAAGAGAGACAGACGAGGATTAGATTTTCCGATGAAGGGGCATTAGCAAGGGCATCAGCAAAGGGCTCCCACTCCTGGGTGAGCATTCCACCACTTGGGTCAGCAATTTTCCCCCCCATTATCTGATTCGTTGTTATGAGAGGCAGTGATCATCAACCCAATCACCGACTCGGTTTTAAGCGATCTCAAAGACTCCAAAATCCCCACCCTGTACACAGCAGACCGGAGCAGAGAGGCGTCGGCTCTGAACCAAGCCGTACTATATGACAACCTCACCCCTAAAACAAACTTACAAACATTAATACAAGAGTATATACAAACAGTCTTGCGTATCCATCCCAGAAAAAGGAAAATGAGTATCACCCTCAGGGGGCGAAAAAAGAGAGGAGATTCTAAGAAGGCGAGCTTCTTGCTCCTCGTTCATGCTTCGGAAATGACTTTTTTGGAATTTCCTGATTTTGGTGGTTAGGCAAACTAATGACTACAATATTTGTTTAAACAAGATACATTCCCAGAAATCCGCCGATTCAAAGCTGTCAGACCGAGCTTTTCCTCTGACCAAACTCGCAGCAATCAGCTCAGACGACGTTGGACCTACAAAATCCAGCGATCTCGTCGATCCGACCCTGCTCCGGCGAGTAAGCCCTCATCCCTCCATCAGAAATGACACCCTCTTCTTTAGGGTCATCAGTCGTGGGCCGGTCCAGGCCTGCTCTATGCGTAGACGGACCTAGTTTCCCAAGGGTGGCCGGCCTGCGGGCCTTATCCAAAAGCTGGCCTGTGTGGTTTTTTTAATTTTAGTTTTTTGACATTGACGTTGCAGTGCTGAGCCAAAAATCGGGCCGACTTGCAAGCTCGACCACGGGCCACCCATTTTAGCTCAACCACGGGCCACCCATTTTAGCTCAACCTCTCCCCATTCTGGTTTAATATTCTTAATTGAATTTTTATTGTCGCATCCAAAACGAGTCTAGTTCGCATCTACACCCTTGTATGGTCGAAAATATATGGCGTTATCACGAGATTGTATTTGGTTTGGATTTTTGTCTTGCCAAGATTGCCTTGATCTTTCTTCCCTCTCCTTTTTATTTGATTGTGTTTTGGTTTTTCAAAAAACTCATCAATCTCTTCTCGACTACATCATATAGTAATTGCATAAATGGTCCAAGTTAGTATTATGGGTTAGGTTTGCTCTCCATTAAAGCTTATGTAACAGCATAATGCATGCTATCTATGTTGCTTTAATAATAGCTTAAAGGTGGTGGTTTATGTTTTTTCACATTAGAACATTTAGTTCAACCCTTTACACATTCTATTTATTTGCTAATGGCGTGTAAGTTTCATAATTGGATTGACTAATAACGAAAGTTTGTTAAGTTGTGAAAGAAACTACATATATATTTTGGCTTTATATCTTGACAAACACTAGGCTACAAAACCACCTAGTCAAATGTACTTGCCAATCATATATTATATCTTTGTTGTCCATGGTTTAAAAGTTGAAATTATAAATTGATTGTCACAATATGTCATCCTATGAAGATGAAGACGAAGACGAAGACGACCTAATATTAGATAAATATGAAGGGTCAACTCATACCATGAGTGTTGTACAATTCCACCAAGTTTTTGACAAGTGGGGGTGAGTCTTTTACAAGCATAATTCATTTTCTAATTTTGTACAATGTGTTTTGAAATAAATCTCGAGATTAAAATCAAGTGAGAGTATGTCCAAAGCAGATAATATTGTAGTAGCAGCAGCGATGCTCAAAAGTGTTAGAAAATAATTGAACATGGCAAAGATAATTCTAAAATAGATATGTAAAAATGGTATAAGGGATTGTTATAGTGATTTTGGTAGGTGCCTCAAACAGCCCCTAATTTAATAAAAATTTATGTGTTACGATTTAATATAGTAACCCTAGTTCTCTCTCTCTCTCTCTCTCCTCACTGTCTCTCTCTCTCTCTATGTGTGATGGAGAATGTCAAGAGTTAGGGCAAGGATTAAAGAAAGAAAGATTAAGTTAGATAGAACAATTGCTTTGGCCATATCCACCCTCTATTTGTTCTTGACATGGAATAATTATTAGGTCAATTGCTACCATCTTCTCCTTCTATGGCCCCTCCTGTCCAATTTGTTTCTGCATGTAATTTATATTGACACCTAATACACGAGTAAACTTTTCTTTTAAAGTCAAATTTAAAAGTCATATTCGTTGACTTCTCACATGTTCCCACCAAAAATAATTTGTCCCCACAAATGATTTTCTTAATTTGACCCATGTTTGATTGGTTGTGAATCATGTCAAGAAACATACCACATTATCTATAATATGTCGCGACGTTTTGAAGACGTAATTAAAAATGTACTAGTGTTTCATTTGATGATTATTAAAAGAGTAATGGTAGATTTATTTTTCAATATGCTACTTTCTCATTCATTAATTGATGTAATTAATATCTTATTATAACTTGTTTTTAATGAGTGAAAAATATATGTAACGTCTGAAGGTATAATTAAAGTGTAAAATCAGAAAATAAACTTATTTTTAATTTTGTCCTCTGATTGATGCATAACAAAATTATCATGCACGAAACCTTGATTACAGCAGAATTTTGGAAGTAAATATGAAAACTATGAATAAACGAAAGCCGTAAAAACAAAAATCATGACAAGTGAATTTAACAATAGTTTGTTCAAATTTTGTTATTTCTCATGTTAGTAACGTGTAGTTAGTAGAAACAACAATATATAATATAAAATATAAAATATACATGTAAATTAAAACAAGGAGGGTTTGACAATTATGGAGATGACTTAAAGGGAGGGCACGAAGAAACTGCAACTGCGTCTGTTTGTAGCGTACTGAGGATTATTTTACATAAAGTGGTCATTTGCTATCGGGCGACGACTGTAACACCCGGTATTTTTGGTCAAGTAATTGTCCATAATTTTATTTGAATGAAATTAATCCGTTATTAATGTAATAAATATTTTTACTGGAATTGGGACGTGAATTTTAAGGGTTTAAGAAAAATAGAACGAAAGGAGAAAGTCAACCCGCCTCAATTTCGGTATTTCGTTTATTAGGGTTGAATTCGTAAATAAGTAAATTTAAAGTCGTTTCGCGAGCGGGAAGTTTCGTTAAAACCCTAGAATTTAATTAGGATATTTTGTGGAAGAAGGAAAGGTCGAGAATTTAAACGGAATTCCGAATCGTAACCCGAGCGTTATATATATATATATATATATATATATATATATATATATATATATATATATATATATATATATATTTTTTTTTTTTTAACTCTCTCTCTCCTCCACGCCAGATCTCCCCCCCTCCCTTTTTTCTTTTCTTTCTTCTTTTTCTTTCTTCTTTTTCTTCTTTCTTCTTCTTCTTTTCCTTTTCTCTCCCTCCCACGTGCCTTCCCTTCTCCCTCTCTTTTCTTTTCTTCTCCTCCCCTCCCTTTCTTTTCATTTTCTCCCTCCCTCTCTGTTTCTTTTCTCTCCAGACGACGCCGAGGGCGATTCTCACGCGACGAACGCCGACGAGTTGCTCCTCTCCTCCGATTTTCTTCCACTTCTTCGTTTAAGGTAATCCTTTACCCTAGATATCAAGTTTAGGGTAGTTATTAGTTAGTTTCGTTGAAGTTTAGGGTTAGGGTTTTTGGGGAAAATCCATCAATTTTATACGAAATCATGCTAGGATGTTATTTAGAGGTTTGAATGGATAAATTAATGAATAACAAAGCCCGTTCGATGAAAAACGAAAATTCGATCGAAAATCGGCTCAGTTTAGGGCAGCCTACGAATTTCAATTTATGCTATCGTTTCGGACTTCCTTTTTATAAATTAACGATTCTATGATAAACTAGATGTAATGAGGTTTCCGATGGCTGTTAAATCATCGAAAACGGATAAGAATCGAAGAAGTTACGACCGTCCAAAAATTAGACCAAGAGCGGTTGTGAAATCCGGTTTTCGGTTTGTGTTCATCGAGTTTTCCTAACGCAAAATAGGTTTAAGCCATTTGAATGGATTATGAATTATGTTTTACTTAATTCGTTAGTTAACACCTACGTAATGTGAATAACGGCTCGGATGTGCATAATATAGGTTCGTGAGACACCGAGGAAAAACGTTCAAGGTTTGCAAACTCTACGGATGCCAGGTAAGTTCATAACCCTAGGCTGGCCCTTAAGGCCCTACATTACGGAGGTACTAGGTTTTTCAGTTCTGTCGGGTTGTTTTGGGTAGAAAGGTTATAGTTTATGTTCTGAGTTGTCAAAGTTCTGCTTTACAGTATGTTCTGTTATTTCTGTTATCTGCTACTTAAGTTTAAGCACTGAGAATGTTCATGCATACACGTTTTACTGAAAGTTCATGCAAACTGTTTTCTGTGCACTGTTTTGAAGTTAAGTAAGATAAAACCTGTAATGAAATGTATGGTTAAGTGTGGACGAGAACTGGCATCCTGTCATGTACTCCTGTTATGTCCTGTTGTGGCATGTACTCCTGTTGCGCCAGCTCTTCTTCCCACTTATACCTTCCTGTCCAGTGAAATGTAATGTAATGTTCATGTATTTGAAAATGTTCATGCATAGCACGTGCATCACTTTGCATTGTATGTTCTTACTGAGCACTAGGCTCATAACTGAACTCCCTGTTGTAGGTACGGATCCCGTGGATGAGGACTTTGTGCCTCAGGCCGAGGAATAGGTTGTTGATGGCAAGAGCTTGCAGGGGTTGGTTGCTGCAGCCAGACATATTTCCATCCCGAGGTTTAAGTTTTTAAAGTAAAGTTCATGTCTGTAAACTCTACTGGGATTCTCCTGTTTTGTTTTAAAACTCTATTGGGATTCCGTTAGAAATTTGGATAATGTATAGGTTCTGATGTTTAAGTTTTTAAACCTCTGTATTTGACAGTTGTATGTATATTTTGAAATATTCTGGAACTGTTTGGAAATCTTCCCTTTTAGGTTGTGCATGGATGGTCTCGAGTTTTAGAGCTATCCATGCAGTTTGTTTTCTTGAATCCTCGTCATGTTGTCAAGTATGTTTTAAAACTTCGTTTTGAATCGGGTTTAGAGGTTTGAGGATTTCTGTCGTCTGTTTTTATACTCCTTGTTCATATGCAGTTCATTTCTGCCTGTAGTTACTTCTTCCGCTAGTCATTGTTCACTTTTGTCTTCTTATTCGCTTCTGCCGGTGAGTAGTGCAATTTCGCCTGTTTTAAGATACTTCTACCGGCTGACGTCATCACCTTCTGCCGATTACGTTTACTATCTGTATCTGCCGATGACGTCATCACATCTTCCGATGACATCATCACACATTCCGATTCCATCTGCTGCCCATATCTTCCGATGACGTCATCACATTATCCGATGACGTCATCACACATCCGATTCAGCTTTACTCAGTATCTACCGACTGACGTCATCTGTCTTGTCGTATCTAAGTCCACCGCTGCTCTCTAAAACTAAGTTTCCTCGCCAGCCTTATGCTTATGTATTTCTGCTTTTACTCCCTGTTTATTCCGTTTACTCATTTCCTTCGCCCTTTCTGTTCTCTGTTTCTCACCGTCTCCTCGGTTATTCACTTCTGTAATCCAGCCAACTGTATCCCGTTTGCTTTAACTCCAGAGGACTCAGTT
The DNA here is from genome assembly GCA_022432975.1 of Begonia masoniana. Lineage (NCBI taxonomy): Eukaryota > Viridiplantae > Streptophyta > Magnoliopsida > Cucurbitales > Begoniaceae > Begonia > Begonia masoniana. The sequence continues at coordinate 13,377,113 of CM039512.1, read as the reverse complement.
TCTCTCTGTAAATGTTTTAAAAGTTTAATCCGTTCCGGTTTATTTACATATACCGCTGTCTACTGTCCATTTATGTAGTTCACTTCTGCCGGTGAACAATTCCGCTTCTGCCATTAAAATCCACATCTTCCGCTTGACGTCATCACGATGACGTCATCACATCTTCCGATGACATCATCACACATTCCGATTCCATCTGCTGCCCATATCTTCCGATGACGTCATCACATCTTCCGATGACATCATCACACATTCCGATTCCATCTGCTGCCCATATCTTCCGATGACGTCATCACATCTTCCGATGACGTCATCACATCTTCCGATGACGTCATCACATCTTCCGATGACATCATCACACATTCCGATTCCATCTGCTGCCCATATCTTCCGATGACGTCATCACATCTTCCGATGACATCATCACACATTCCGATTCCATCTGCTGCCCATATCTTCCGATGACGTCATCACATCTTCCGATGACGTCATCACATCTTCCGATGACGTCATCACATCTTCCGATGACATCATCACACATTCCGATTCCATCTGCTGCCCATATCTTCCGATGACGTCATCACATCTTCCGATGACATCATCACACATTCCGATTCCATCTGCTGCCCATATCTTCCGATGACATCATCACACATTCCGATTCCATCTGCTGCCCATATCTTCCGATGACGTCATCACATCTTCCGATGACGTCATCACATCTTCCGATGACGTCATCACATCTTCCGATGACATCATCACACATTCCGATTCCATCTGCTGCCCATATCTTCCGATGACGTCATCACATCTTCCGATGACATCATCACACATTCCGATTCCATCTGCTGCCCATATCTTCCGATGACGTCATCACATCTTCCGATGACGTCATCACATCTTCCGATGACGTCATCACATCTTCCGATGACATCATCACACATTCCGATTCCATCTGCTGCCCATATCTTCCGATGACGTCATCACATCTTCCGATGACGTCATCACATCTTCCGATGACGTCATCACATCTTCCGATGACGTCATCACATCTTCCGATGACGTCATCACATCTTCCGATGACGTCATCACATCTTCCGATGACGTCATCACATCTTCCGATGACGTCATCACATCTTCCGATGATCAACTGTTTACATCTTCCGATTTAAATGTTCTTGTTTTTCCTGCTTTCTTCCGTCACCAACTTATAAAAGTTTCTCTGATTTCTATATCCTGATTTTCCTTATTGTCGTCCAGTTTTAAATATATTTCCCTATTTTACTTCTGCCATTTATTACTGAAGTCCGAGTTTTAACTGCTTTCCGTTTTACTTCAGTCTTTTATTTAAACGTTCAAAGTGTTCTGTCTCCCTGTTTTACTCCTGCCATTTGTTTCTGAAGTCCGGTTTTTAATCATGTCTTCCCAGCCCTCAATCCAGAGAAGGTCTTCTTTGTGTAAATTTTTAATTAGTTCTCGTTCTCTCTCTGTCATTCTGTAATTCTGATATTTACCGTAGTTTCTCTCTCTGTAAAGTGTTTTCTTTAGGGTTTTTCTATGTTTCTTCCAGTTGTCTTCTGTCGTCTATTTCTGTAGTCTAAATATTAATAGGTTTTCTGTCTTTCGATTCTGTTTTCTGTTAAAGTTTTAAAGTTCGATGAAAAAAATATGTCCCGTTTTCTGTTAAATGTCCGGAGTGATGGCTCTCGGACCCCGATCGGGTCCGGGGCTGTCACAACGACATTCTGCTGCCTCCGACTACCATTCTCCTAAAAATCTTCATCCTATATATTCAAAGTTTCATCCAAAATATGTTTATACAAAGAAATCTGAGCAAAATGAGGTTTTGAGTCGACAAAATCCAACCCAAAACCCTAAACGTTTTTCGACGAAAATCAAACCAAAAACCAACTAACTTTGAAAATTCTTTTCACAAACGTTGAACCTCTTCTCGAGACGAACACGTTGATACTAGATTCTTACTGAACGGACCTCAATTGGCCGCTCGTGCCCTCCCCCTCTCTCTCTCTCATGTATGTGCGTGGAGTGGGGAAGAAGGAACGTTGAGAAGCGAGAGCCCTCTTCTCTCTTTTCTTTTAATAAATTTATTTATAATATTATTTTAATTAAATAAAATAAAATTCACAACAACGATAAAATGACTATTGCTGAAATGCCCCCCCCCCCCACACAATTCTTCTATAAATTCACTTTTCTCTTTTCATTTTTTTTCACCAAATCTTATTCAATCTTTTAAGTTTATTTTTCAATTAGTGCTCTCAATCAATTTCTATCTTCTTACAATTCACTTTTTTACTCATTCAACAAGATATATTTTAATTTATTTATTTTTACATATATTAACATAATTTTTAATTGTAGTTATATTAACTAAATTTTTTTGTATTAATTTTTTTTAGGTTTCGTATACGTGGAGTTGGTCAATTCACACCACATACACTCTTTTATTGGACATTGGTTTTGTGGTATGAATTTATTATTAAAAATTTAATTTTATATTTAGTTTTATTTATTATGGATCTTCGCAATTATAATATTGATGATAATGACATAGAAAAAATTAGATAATTAAATCCTACATTTTCTGTGGGACAATCATCTACACAAGCATTCATTTCACATAGAAAAAGAAGACATAAGATTTCGGATATATGGAAACATTTTGATTTAAAAGATGTTAAAATTGCAGGCAAAATAGAAATTAGAGCCCAACGTAAATATTGTGCTAAAAACTATACTTATATTTTTGGTAGGTTTACTAGCACCATTGATAGATATTTTTAAAAATGTCACTTAAATGAGGAAATACAAGATTCAACACAATCTCAATTAAATATTAGTGGTAGTGACATTTTCACATATTCACAAAATAGAATTAGAGAAGGAATAACACAACTTGTAGTATAATCCGAGTTGCCTTTATCATTCACCGATAGTGAAGTGTTTGAAAAATTTATGAAAGAATATGCTACTTTTGGTTTTAAATGTGTCTCTAGAAGCACTACGAGAAATGAAATTCTTAAAATGTTTATGGATATAAAAAATAAATAAATTACATTTTTTTCAAACGCTCCTTCAATGTCTATTTGCACTACTTCTGATTTATGGAGTATACGTAATATTGTTGGTTATATAGTTGTAACATCTCATTTTATTGATAATTCTTGACAATTAAATAAAAAAATTTTAAGATTTCGTAATTATGAATATCGTCATTCTATCTACATCATTTATACATTTATTATGACAACATTGGAAGAATATTCTATTAAAGGTAGTTTTTTTAGCATAACTCTTGATAATACTAGTGCTAATGATGTTACTATTTCTCAATTTAAGGATTATTTACAATTAGATGTTACTCATAGTTTTCTTTTTCACATGAAATGTGTGGGTCATATTTTAAATTTGGTTGTTAAAGATGATATGTTATATATTTCACCCCATATTGAATTCATTAGCTTCGCAATTTCTTAAATTATTAGGTTTAATTCGAGAAAAAAAATATAAAGATTTTTGTAGAGCTACCAAACTTAAACAAATAAAATTAAAAACTGACGTAGATAATATGTGAAATTCAACTTATTTGATGTTGCAAAATGTTAGGCCATATTGACAAGTGATTTGTACTTTTATTAATGATAAGACGCAAATATTACCCTTGACAAATCTAATTGTGATATTGGTAATATCTTTCTAGATTTTTTTAAAATCTTTTTATGATACTACAAATCAATATTTTGGAATTTATTATCTCACTTCTAATATTATTCTTTCTATTTTTGTAAATTTAACATATAATTTTGCAAAATATCGACTAGGAAATGAATTTAATAATATTCTTAATAAAATGAAAACAAAATTTAAAAAATATTGACATAACATTCCTCTTATTTTTTGTTATGTATGCATTATGGATCCAAGATTTAAATTCAAAGGAGTATGTTTGATACTCAATAGGATTTCTACAAATTTATGTATTATACATTTAATTACTAGTGATGACATAATAAATGAAGTTGCTAATTTATATACATATTATGAAACAAAATATTTTAATATTAATCGTTATTATTCACAACCTCCACATATCGAAAATTATCCTAGTAGTAATAGTGGTGGTGGTGGTGATAGTTTTAGTCAACAATATAGTATTAATGATATATGGAGTGAATTACAAACTAAAAATTATTCTACTTCTTCTACAAATGAACTCAATATTTATTTTGAAGCTCGTTATCGATTTTCTCGAGATGAGGATTTTGATATTTTAGATTGGTAGAAAAGATATTCTATCACATATCATATTCTTTCTATAATGTCACGTGATCTACTAACACCTCATATTTTTACTGTAGTATCGAAATTTACTTTTAGTGTAGGTAGACGTGTTTATGCTGAACGAAGAGGAAGACTTGCACCAGACATTGTGGAGGTGCTCATTTGTATCAAAGATTGGACCGACGCTAAGACGAGAGATCAACAACGAGAGGATAAAATTTTTGAAGAGTTTATGAAGTTAAATGTTGAATATTAGAGATTCTTTTTATTAAATTTCATTTGTAATTTGAAGTAATTTTTTTTTTCAAATTTGTAATTTTTTTTCGAATTTGTAATTTTTTTCAAATTTTAATTTCTTTTTATATGTCAAAATATTTTTAATGATATTTATGTAATATTTTTTATTGGATAGTCTCAAATATTGTTTTTATTAATTTATTCAATTTTATATACCTTAACATAACTAATTTTTACATTAATGAGTAAATATTGTTGATATATAATTATTATAATTTTAAATAAAAATTTTTAAAAAACTTATATTATATTAATATAAGTTGAAAATATTTATATACGCTCGGCTCGCTAGGCTTGTTGATCCAGCTCGGCTCGGCTCGTTTAACTTGTGCCTCGTGAGCTGACTCAGGTTGAAATTTTTTCAGGTTGGTTCATTAGGCTTGACTCGTTAAGCTCAGTAGGCTCGTTAAGCTCAAATCATTTAACTCGTTAGGCTCGGTAAGCTGAACTACTTCTGGGGCGACTCAGCTCGGTTGGTTCATTTGTTATCTCTAGAATTATTGTTCTTCTACTTAAATCACTAACATGTTCTCCTGTGAATACGTAGTTTGACGCTTGACGTGGACTCCACAAGTTTGACCATTTCTTCTTCATTTTCAAACTCTTTTCTACAAAAGAAGAAAAAAAAAAAAAAAACTAGGGTTTTTTCAAGGGTCAACTCATGGAAGACCAACTAAGTTTTCAAGCTACAAAAACAATCTGTGTTATATAATTCACTTTTAAGCAAGCATATATTTGACCAATTATGGAAGAGTAAATCATTGGCCAATCATGAAAGAGCACATCATAGGTCACACTAGACATTTAGAAACTACATAGTTTTACATATGCTGCATATCAAGTCATCAATGATAAGATACATAGAATTATAAAAAAAAAAAAGCCCCCAACAAGATGAGGAGATCAAAGAGGAAAAATAAAATCTGACATGCATTTTGTTGAATCTACATCAAATAATCTAATTGCAATAAGGAGACTCGATGATGTTTGTGCCGATATGTTTAAAGATCTTCTATCAAATAGCTCTTTCTCCCAGTTTAATTAAGCTTGTAAAGACCCTAATTTCTTTGATGATACGTTAATCTTTTATTTTTTGTTAATTTTTTTTTATTTGCAATGACTCTTTTTGGGTCAACCTATATTGTGAGTACAATAATGACAATAGAAGTGAATTTCACAATCTCATATTTTAAAAAGATAGACAATGTTAAACATAAGTAAATTTTTCTATATAAATTAAAAAAAAGTGTTTTTATAAATTAAAAAAAAGTGTTTTTAGTTAATACTAAAGAACAAATCTACGCAGATTTCAGCTCAAAACAAACAATATATTGTTGAGACTCCACACAATTGTTGTCCAAAGAACTGAATATTGACAACTATAAAAGAAAAGATCGATTCGGGTAAAACCACTAATCGAATCTAAAAGAATGACTAGAAGTACATACATATAGCAACATAGGTTAAAACTATAAACCAATTTATTTATATAAACTCATTCTTATCTTCTCCTCTTCAAAACCACCTTTACCAGACCCAAAACTGGTCATCATTGATGATGAAATGAACTGAACATCTAGATTCTGTGATTAGGACAAGGACAAGTAATACTCACTAATCACTCACTAAATTTAAATGGAGCTCACTCCCTTTCAGTGTTTACACTCAAGCACTCCCTTACTGTGTTTAGGCTCTCGATCTCAAGACAACAATTTATATCATTATCAGCTAACTTTAAACAAGAATGAACATTTCCACACAAACAAGTCTAACTTCCTAAACTCCAATCAATGCTACTATCACAGATCATATTATCTCAGAATCTATTCAGAAGTTAAAACAGGCATTAATTAAAGGTGCAGTCATCGACACTTTAAACAAATGAAAAAAATAATCATACCATAAAATTCAAAATATTAAGCAGACTTACTAAATAATATCCAAATAAACCCCCCCCCCCCCCCCAAACTTAATATAGACATTGTCCCCAATGTTAAATCAGTTTAAATGAGTAGGGTAACATAAACGTACCTCATATCGTCTCGGGCAGCCGTCAGTGTTGTGGAGCTTCGGTCGAAGGAGCGATCAATCAGGATTTTTTTTTTTTTTTTTTTTTTAGAAATAATAAAAATAAACATGAAATGAAATGAAATAAAAATAAAAATAAAAATAAAATAAAATTAATGCAAACAAAAATTGAAATAACGAACTAAAAAGGATACTTGGGTGGGTTGCCTCCCACCAAGCGCTTGTATTTATTGTCGACAGCCCGACAGTATACTTCTTCATGTTGGGTCGAAATATATGATGGGCTTTGTATTTTGAAATGTACCGTTCCAATCTGGTGTCAATCGTTGCCCATTCGCAAACTTATCATTCGCCACAAGCTTGTTGTAGTCGGGTGGTTTCTTTATATGTGGTAGAACCCGTAATGGCAACTCCCCCAAACTTTCAACATAATGCTTCCCATTAGGCTCAAGAAAATTATTTGGTTGACGTGAAGCTCCATTGGGTACTCCAGTGATTTATACACCTTGAATGTGACATCTTCATCTTGTACGTGCAATTTAAGTTCTCCCTTTCTTAGGTCAATTACAGCACCCCCTGTGGCTAAGAATGGTCGACCTAATATTATAGGGATACCACGATCTTCCTCCATATCAAGAATCAAGAAATCAGCGGGAAAAATAAACTTGTCGACTTTGATGAGGACATCTTCAATAACCCTATACGGATGCTTTAAAGAGCGATCGGCCATCTGTAGAACCACACTTGTGGGCTTTGCTTCACCAATACCAAGCCTCCGAAATATAGATAGAGGTATCAGGTTAATGCTCGCTCCCAAATCACAAAGTGCCCTTTCAAATATAGAATTCCCAATTTCACATGGAATAGTGAAACTGCCTGGATCTTTCAGTTTTTGTGGAAGCTTCCGTTGAATAATAGCACTGCATTCTTCCGTCAAAGCGATCATACTGCCTTCTTCGATCTTACGCTTATGAGACAAAATATCTTTCAGAAATTTGACATATTTAGGCATTTTCTCTAGAGCCTCGGCAAACGGGATGTTGATGTGAAGCTGCTTGAACACCTTCAAGAATTTTTCAAACTGTTTATCCAATTTTGCATTTTTCAGGCGTTGTGGGAAAGGGACCTTAGGGATGATCTCCATTGGAATCTGAGGTGGAGTTTCCTGTAGCTTTTGATCCTTTGGTGTGGACTCGGATGATGACGAATACACTCCGTCATGTGCGACCACTTTCTTATTTTCTTTGGTACAATTTTCAATCACTGCTCCACTTCTAAGTGTGATGGCATTGCACTGTTCTCTAGGATTGACTTCAGTGGAACTGGGTAATGTGCCATGAGGGCGACCATTTAATGCGGCTGCCATCTGTCCCATTTGCATTTCTAAGCTTCGAATTTGGGCTGACTGGTTTTGCAAGGTTGTTCGTGTTTCAGCCATAAATTTAGTTGTGTACTCCCCCATTTCAGCAATCATATTACTAGTGCGCTCTCCCATCTTTGCAATTAACTGTTCAAGATTAACTTTCCTCTCCTGCACTGGTGGTCCTTGTTGAGGTACTTGAGGCGGTTGCACGGCGTTGTTCTGATTTTTCCATGAAAAATTCGGATGATTGTTGCGCCCCCCATTAAAATAATTCCCTGAATTCTGGTAAGTTGGTCTAGTATAATTTCCCACAAATTGAGCTGGTTCAGATGAATTGCTAGCCATTTGGTTCCCTTGCTGACAGTTTTCACTAGCATGTGGTCCTTGGCACCAATGACATTGTATGATCGGGGAATGAATGGCATTAACTGGAGCTTGATTACCCTGGATGTGCTGAGTGAGGGAAGCAATTTGAGTAGTCAATGCCTTTATCGCTTCCATTTCTGGGGTATTTGGCTGCCTCCTCAAAATCTGACGTTCCACCGGGCACTGATCATTATTGAGGGATAACTCCTCTAACAAGTTGAACGCCTCCACTTCCGTCTTTTGTAGTAGTGATCCACCAGCTGCTGAATTGACAAGAGTCCGTGTAGAAACTGATAAACCGATGAAGAATGTCTGTATTTGCATCCATTGTTGTAGACCATGTTGGGGGCATTTTCTTAAAAGCTCCTTGAATCGGCCCCATGCTTCATAGATTGTCTCACCATCAAATTGAGCAAAATTGGTGATCTCATTACGGAGTTTCGCCATCTTTTCAAAGGGAAAGAACTTGGATAGAAATTTCTGCACTAATTCATTCCATGTGGTAATTGAATCCGAGGGTAAGGAATTCAACCAGTTCTTCGCGTGATCTCGTAGTGTGAAAGGGAATAACCTGAGCTTGATAGCATCCTCAGAGACATTATGGTATTTAAAGGTGTCACAGACCTCGACGAAGCTAGCAATATGATCCTTAGGGTCCTCATTAGGCAGGCCACAAAATTGATACTGTTGGATCATTTGTATTGTCCCCGGCTTAATTTCAAAATTGTTGCACGTGATGGCAGATTTTCGAATTGCTGATTGAACCCCGTCCATGGATGGCATAACATAATCGAGCAAAGTCCGTCGTCCGACCTCTGCCACGTCAACCCTCTGTTGTAGATTTGCGTTTTGATCATCTGCCATAATTGCTTGTTTTGTTTCCCTTCGATTTCGGCGACAGGTTCGTTCAATTTCAGCGTCGAGAGGGATTAGGTTGGCTGTACCTAATTTTCGCATACACCTGTAATGTGCAAATAATATAATTTAAGCCTAACAGCAAAAGAAAATTCAAATATAAACTTAAATCAAATAATTCAATAATAACAAAATTATATCCCCGGCAACGGCGCCAAAAACTTGTTGCGAAAAATCGTAATACGCAAGTGCACGTGTCGCAAAAGTAATAAAGTGTGTATAAGTACGAGTGTCGATCCCACGAGGAATAATTATGTTAAATATTGAATCTCTAATTTTCAGTTTAATTTGAAAAGAAATAATAATTGGTTCTTAGATTTTAAACTAAAATAATTCAGATAAAAATCAAATAACAATTTAAATAAAAGAGTTGAATGTAAAGAGTAAGATTATATGATGAGAAAATCCAGGGTTCCGATTTCACTTAACTAATCCTATTTATTAAACCTAATTCAAGTAATCAATTCCTATTCCTTTGTGTTGATGGCAATTTCACGAAAATATTCATCAATCTCTCTCGAGCAAAGACAAACTTATTCAATTAACGAATTATCACCTCTCGGTCTCTAATCCTGAGAATTAATTGAATACATTAAGAACAAGAAATTATATTACCACTCAAACGCCCTAACTATCTCTAGCCTAGGATCCTTTTTAAGGTAATTTATTCAGTGCACGGTTAAATTCTCCGCTCTCGCATCTCGAACTAACCCTAAAGTTCTTAGTTTTGGTGATCAAGCAAACCTAAGTATTACGTTCAGAATAAATTACTCAACACAGAACAGGAACAGAAAATTAAATACTTGAATCAAGAAAAATAAATAATCATAGTAAAGTTACGTCGAAACCCTAGAACGAGAAGTTTAGTTCATGCTAAAAGATAAATAAACAATAAATAAAAAGATATGCATGGTTTATGATTAAAGAAAATAGAAGAAAACTATGCTGGAAATTCTCCGCTGCTGAATCGCCTCCAAAATCACCTCCGCTCTCTCTGTCGCCGAATTCAGAATTCTCCTGCCTTTGCCGAATGCCCTCTATTAAATAGAGAAGGTCGTGTGCTTTAGGTCTAATTCATCCCTTTCTCTCATATCAATGGTTAAGATTGAAAGTTCCTTAAGATTAACGGTGCAGATTAAAAGATAAAATCTTTCCAAAATTATAGACGGTCAGCGATCGATCGCTAACAAGCATAGAGATCGATCGCTGCATCTCCTTCAAATATGTAGCGATCGATCTCTGCATTTCTTCAGAGATCGATCACAGGCTGTTCACAGGTATGCACAGAGATCAATCGCGGCTGTTTTCAAATATGTGTAGCGATCGATCTCTGCATTTCATAGAGATCGATCGCTGCTGCTTATTGTAATTGCTTCTCCATTTTTTCTGTTTTCTTGACCTTTGAAATTTACTTCTTTTCCACCTCTTTTCCACCTGCTGTTCTAAATACCTGTTCTAAATACAATATCTGCACACTTCACACAATTTATCAAATTCTTTTAAACACCTGAGAAAAACTTATCAATTCAAGTGTAAAAAAGTATAAATAAGTGTGTAAAATACACACTCATCAACAAGAAGAAACATGTTTTGCCTTCTCCTAAAGATCTGAGTTGATTTGATTATTTTTTATTAAATTATGTTTTTTTTTTTGGGGAGTGAGTGCTTTTCAAAATTTTGAGAGTGTTCTTCTTGTAATTTGCGTCCGGTAACGATTCTCGATTGCTTTTGATAATATTTATCAAAAGTCATCAAGAAAAAGAGTATTTAATTAGGAAACCAAAGGTCAATGAGGAGTGCTTCGGTTTGAATTATTATTTTAACTTTTGGATTTAATTTTCCTCTAAATCTTTAATAATTGTCTCCCTTTTTATTATTTTACTATAAAACTTACCCAACTTGTGTCAAATGGGTCTATGTATTTTTATATTGTTTTTGGAAATTATTAGTGGGTTACACTCAATATTATTTTTGATTTAGAATGAAAAAAAAAAAATATGCAACTTCTTATTTTTCATAATTTAGGGTTTTATTTTCTTGTGTATTTTCATGTCCACAAGAAATAATGGTAAGAAAAATTAACTATTTATAATTTATTACATTAATTGGATGTTAATTGTATTAATCATTATTTGTATTCATACAAATAAAGAATTTATGAATAAAGGTAGAAAAATGGCTAATTTCTAATCATAAATGTGTTTAAGAGAGATTGAAGAAAAACATTACACACACATATATATTCGTGTTTTTTTTAAATGTATTCAGATAGAATAACTTCTATACAGATAGAAACTATTTTCTTAACTATGTCTTTAAAACATACATTTTGTATTTCATTTGGCTATATGTTGTAATCAATCTGTCTAACGTATTTAGAAAAAGGTCTTCAGCTTTCAACACTGACCGGAAGGAACCTTAGTTATTGTAAGATTTTGATGAGTCTTTGATCTTGTGATCATTCATAGTCTTAATAAAAGAGTTTTTAGGAAAAGCTCGGTTAAAAATGAAAGCCAAAATCTTTCGTTGAAAAAGATTGAGGATAAAAATGGTTGAATTGCTTCCATGAAACGTAGATTTTGAGATAAGTCCTTATATGATGAACATGTTCCAAAGTTATAATGGGTGAAGGAGAGGATATGGAGGATTTTGATTGAAGAAATACTCAAGTCTTGAATTTGTTCTTATAATAAACTAAATGACCCAGCAAAAAGTAGTCTCAATATAAAATGGTAAAGCAGAAGAAATTTTGTTTGTCCAGTTGCATGGATCATTTCTTTAATACAGATGACCTGAACTACTCCAAAAAGGAGGAGGGAGAGAGAGAGAGAGAGAGAGAGAGAGAGAGAGAGAGAGAGAGAGTGGGGTTAGACTTTTTGGTCCTCTTGAGCATAACATCAGCCAATTTTTTCAAGCTAAATATTTTGGTCGTCTCTCCTCGTTCTTTCCCAACAATCTCAGAAGCTTAGCTCCTGACATTAGCCTTTCTAGAGAGAGAAGAGGACGAAGAAAAAGAATTCTGCAAGATGGGTAGAGCGCCATGCTGCGACAAAGCAAACGTCAAGAAAGGTCCATGGTCACCTGAAGAGGACGTGAAACTCAAGGCTTATATTGAACAGTTTGGTACTGGCGGAAACTGGATTGCTCTTCCCCAGAAGATCGGTATGATCTGTCTTTCTCTTTGGCAGATATATTCGTGTTTTACACATCCAAATTCTCTGAAACTGGACAATTAAATTAAAAAATGGCAATGAACACAGGGCTCAAAAGATGTGGAAAAAGCTGCAGATTGAGATGGCTAAATTACTTGAGACCAAACATTAAACATGGAGGATTCTCTGAAGAAGAAGACAACATCATCTGCAGCCTCTACATAAGCATTGGCAGCAGGTACTTCCATTTTCTTTCCCCTCCATTCTCCATCTCCTCAAAATCTTCACTATTTCTCTTTTTCGCCCTCTCTCCGTTGACAGAATAAACTTCCATTGTTTTTCTCAGGTGGTCCATCGTTGCAGCTCAATTGCCTGGAAGGACAGATAATGACATTAAGAGCTACTGGAACACGAGACTGAAGAAAAAATTACTTGGAAGAAGAAAACAATCTAATTCCCTCCGACTGTCTCCTATTATTCAAGACCCTAAAGATGAAAATGGAGGAGACGATAGAAACGGCGCCGCATTGAAGTGTTCAGCCATCGAGAGGCTACAACTACATATGCAGCTTCAAAATCTCCAAAACCCTTTTTCCAGTTTCTACAACAACCCTGCCCTTTGGCCTAAATCTCATCCAATTCAATCAGCTTTGCCTGAAAACTCTCAGCCAATTCTTCAACATTTGTTGTCAAGTATTCCTCCCACCAATGACCATATCGCTCATTCCATTACAAACTCAGAAGATTATTCAAGGTTTAGATCTCCAAAAGTTGACGAATTTGAGAATTCTTTCAATGGAATGTCATCTTCTGAGAGTGCAATTCCTTATTTCTCCGGAAACAATCCAATGGAATCAAATTCGATGCAGAAAACTAACGTCTTAGAGGATCCATTGAGCTTTCAAACTGAACTCGACGCATTTCTGAACAACAAAAATGGCGATTTTGCGAGAAATGAAGATCATCAAGCAGCTGAACTTGATTGTTTCACAGACATCTTTGGGGCCAAGGACAGCTTTAATTGGTGGTCTAACGATCAACTCAACAGAAAATCTGCTTCGTCGGCCGCTTTCGCGTACTCGACTTCTATGCATCAGTCGGACTGGGGGATGTCACAAGATTATCAATTGGGTTATTATAATGTTTAGAGAAAGTCTTGAGAAGTGGGTTAATTTTCATTTTTCTTGGTCATAAAGTTGGAAAGAACTGAATCCAAAGAATTGCGTCTAGATCAAGCTATGTAAATTGTGTGAATAATGATGTAAAATTATTGGAATTATGAATGTATTAACATCAATAAATGAATAAATGAAGCTCTTAATCGCTGAAAATCATGATTAGTTACGCGGTGTCGTGGAACACTAAGTGAGACACCAATAATAAATACGATAATGGACAGTAATAAAATGCAGAAAGTAAAGAGATAGCAGGTTGATAACGCAGCTCGGCAATTGCTTACGTTTGTGGGGCCACGTCCAGAATTAAAAACAATTATGAGTTCACAAAGTTACAAGACACTCAGTCTAACACAAAGTAAGACTCACTATTTTTTTTGTCGCCGTCTCTTTCTAACTTTCTCAGCGAATCTGTTTTTGCGAGCTCCCCTCGTTTTGAAATCGATCCCTCCCGGAATCTGAATGCAACAAGATCCCCTTGTTGATGATGACTCCTCCCGGAATCTGTGTATGACAAGATCCCCTTGCCCACGATCAAAACTCCTCCCGAGTTCCAAGCAGCCTCCTCCCGAGACTGAGCTTCAATGAGGAATATCAAGGAATGCACCTATGACACTGTCAGCAACACCAACTGTTGTCTTTGTATGCACTCAAACAACACACTCATAAAATAACGAAAATCAATCAGAGTGTGTAGGGCAGTCTATTATAGATCGAATGAATAACAACTTACACCACACGAAATTGTGGGTGAAGAATAAATCGCTCGAATAAATAAAGACTTTCGGCTTTCAAGAATAATGACTTCAGCAGCCTTTAATTGTGAGGGAATAATGCATAATATACTGTACATTGAATATTTCTGTTTTTTTATCTTTAATATTCTTTCCAAATAGATCGCACATAATAAGGAAACCGAATCCCATGAAAATCGGATCTATGACATCGGGTGTGACATTTATGGAAAGTGCTGCCTACTTAATAGGAATGGATCCCAATAAATTAGGAATGAATCGCACAATTGTTGTAATCATATATTTTGCTATAATCCATCAAGAAATTATCAAATCAACTTTCCAAAAACGATTTTTGAAAATAACACATATAGAAAATCTGAGCAACCGACGAGCAAACGAATCAGGATCAAATTCCTTAGATGCTGTGATCTTGAATCTCGCTGTAATCCAGCTTAACAAACTCGTAATCTTCAAATTAGCTTTCCAAAATAATAGATAACTTCTTGATATCTAAGAAACTACCTTCCTTGCACCGTAAACTTCATTAATTAACCTTCCAAAGAATTAGGAATGAATCCCAAAATTGCTGCGATCTCATATCTTTTCACAATCCAACCTAACAACACTGCAATCTTCAATTCGACCTTCCAAATATAATAAATTCCCATAATGTCGTGATAACTTGCTCTCCAAGTAACAACATTTCAAATATTATTTTGTTGAATATAGAATGAATTACAAGTTTCCTTAATTGCCCATTGTCAAAAAATCAATGTCAATCAATATTTAGTATTTACAATCTCCCCCTTAGTCATTTTTTGACAAAATTCAAACTTCCTCTATATACAGGAGGTAAGTTCCACGAAGCTCTCCCTGAACCAGAACTTACAAAAACATTGCACATAACACCAAAATACTCCTCATTTTTGCCACAAAAGGACAAAAGGGTATAGAAAACAACAAAAAAAATTGTCTTAACAGATCATAAGAATTCCACAATAACTTTAAGCAGAGTATTCATCATAAGGCACCAAACCGATTGGAGCCGCTTGCAACTGCATACTAATATTTTCTCCTCTGACATATTCATTTTCACTAGCTACAAACCCACCGAATTTGGCACTGGAAGAGCTTTGATTGTATGAGACACCCTGAGTGACACTAAGAGAAACATCACATGAAGTACAAACAGAAGAAACAAGTATTTCCTCCTCAACAATTTCTTTATCAGAAACAACAACTTCTTTGATTGCATCAACATCAACAATAACCTGAGACTACTGAGGTGGATGGGTCTGTCTCAGGACCTGTGACATCCTCAGTGATATCAGGTGGAACACCTGACTTTTCAGCAACATCAGCCTCCTTAACACTCTCATTCACATTAGCAACTTTCTTTCTCTCGAAAATATTACCAGCAACTTCCTTAGCAGACATTTTACCAACAAGGTCATCAAGCATCTAGTAAGTACTATCTTTCTATTTTGCTGATCATTCAAAAATTTTAGCTCACCTTCAAGTACCTTGATGAAACGAGATAACAATGCAGAATCAGAAGCATTGTCGGAATCAGAAACATTGTCGAGAGCTGGAACACCCTCAGGAACACCTTCCAGAACATTAACCTGATCACCTACTAGAAGCTTGTAGCTATCCCTAATCTCCTCCTTATCCATATCAATAATTTTTTATCCCAAATCATAGCTTGTTGAGAAAACAGAATACCATAATTCAAACAAGGAAACGAAAGAGCTAACCTTTCATTCTTACAATTGGCATGATTCACAATCAATTCCTTGAGAAGTAAGAGGACAGTTTCTCATAGCAATCTTGTGCAGGATAGCATACTTGACAATAAGCTGTGAGGCAGAAAAATCTTTACCATGGGGCAACACGCGTCTGACACTGCCAGTGACATCAGTAATTATCTTGTTGAAATTATGAGTAAACTCCTCATAATCAACCCAGTGATTGCTCAGATGTGTATTGAACACAATAAGGGAAAATTTAAACAAATAACTCCTTAAAAACACCTGTCCTTGAAATTCGACGTCGGAAACTCTGCAAGTGACATCTCTGATATTATGGGCACTTGACCCAAATTGCTTCCAAGATTCGGCTCAGAAACCTTATTCACAGGTAATTCTTCAATAATCGCCGTGGAATCAAAAAACTCAAATCTTGAGAAGGAGAATAGCCATTTTAGTTTATGGACATAAATTATAAATCCTCATTTAAATTGGGAAATAAATCCAAAATCCCACTCAATTTGGAAAATAAATCTTAAATCTTCAAATAAGTTGGGAAATAAACCCAAGGATATAGCCACAATCAAATCCTATAAAAACTCCATGAATACATTTGAGATTAACTCCAAATTTTCGTAAAGACTGCGGAAAGCTTCATAGAACTCATTGTGTCATGCAGGAAGTTACAGACCAAAAAGATCAAAAGAAATATTAGGAATAATTTTTTTTTTTTATGAAAGCAAATAAAAAATAAAAAAAAAAAAAAAAACTCACAACATAGAAGAACCTCTTTACATGACACAGAGGCTTGAGGCAAATCTCAATTCTTCAAATCTCACACCATCCAAAGCTTTGGTAAAAATATCGGCGATTTATTTTTCCATCACCATATGCTCCAAAGTAATAATTTTGTCTTCTACAACAGATCGAATGAAATGATATCGAATATCAATATGATTGGTCCAAGAATGTTGAACCGGATTCTTGGAAATATTGATAGCACTCAAGTTATCGCAATAGAGTGTCATGACATTGGGTGTGAGACCGTAGTCTTTCAGCATTTGTTTCATTCAAAGAAGCTGTGTACAGCTACTACCAGCTGCAATATATTTTGTCTCGGCAATAGATAGAGAAATGGAATTTATTCTTGCTTAACCATGACAACAAGTTGTGTCCCAAGTAAAAACATTCACTGAAAATACTCTTTCGATCATCCGAACTACCAGCCCAGTCCGCATCACAATAGCCAACTAGATTTGCATTTGTATCAAATGAATATCAGATATCATAGTCGGTTGTTCTGCTAATATATTTGAGAATCTGTTTCACTGACACTAGGTGTGACTCTCGAGAATTTGCTTAAAATCGAGCACATAAACCAACGTTGTAACAAATATCCGGCCGACTAGCAGTTAGGTACAAGAGGCTGCCAATCATACTCCTATATAAACGAGTATCAACAGAAATTCCCTTCTCATCTTTGGAGAGCTTTTCATGTGTACCAATCAGTGTTCTTCTAGGACGAGAATTCTCCAACTTAAACCGCTTCAACAAATTCTTGGCATACTTGTTTTGAGTAATGAAGGTTCCTTCTTTTCCTTACTGAATCTGAAGTCCAAGAAAATAATTGAGTTCTCCTACCATGCTCATCTCGAATTCTCCAGTCATTTGAGTGACGAATTCATCCACCATCACCTGTGACACTGAGCCAAACACTATGTTATCAACATAAATTTGAGTGAGCAAAAACTAACATTTATCTACCCCCCTTCGCTCATATACCTTAGACAATAAGTATTGCGTGAGTCGTTCATACTACGCCCGAGGAGCTTGTTTGAGCCCGTACAACGCGCTCTTCAATTTGTAAACATACTCGGGATGATGAGGGTCTTCAAAATCCTTTGGTTGAACAACATAAACTTTCTCATTAAGAAGACCATTTAAGAAGGCACTTTTCACATCCATTTGATAAAGCTTGAACAGCATCACACAAGCAATGTCTAGCAAAAAATGGATGGATTCAAGATGAGCAACCGGTGTAAATGTCTCATCAAAATCAACTCCTTCAATCTGTGAGTACTCCTGAGCAACTAACTGAGCCTTATTGTGGGTAATGTTTCCATGCTCATCGCTCTTGTTCTTGTATATCCACTTGGTTCCAATAACATTCACATCGGGAGGACACGGTACTAAGTCTCATACTTGATTTCAAGTGAATTGACCTAATTCCTCTTGCATAGCCTTAATCCAATACTCATCTAACAAGGCTTCTTTCACATTTTTGGGCTCAATAGTCGAAGTAAAGCACGACATATGAATCATTTCACGATAGTTTACTCTCATTTTATCTCTGGTTCGAATACCATCATTCAGTCCACCAATGACTTCATATGTTTGATGGTTTTTTTGGACACGTGTGGACGATTGCCTGCTGTCCAAGGTGGTTGCCTCTACTTCATCAATTGTGACAATCTGATCTGAGACACTACCTGTGACATTACCTGGAACACCACCTGGAACCCTAGTGGGAACACTAGAGCTTTCATCATTTAGACTTTGGAATATGTCTTCTTTGGGAGTATCAGCTGTTTCCAGAGAGTCATCCACTTGAACATTTGTCAATTCTATGACAGTTCGAATCCTTTTCTTGTAGACTTGATAAGCACGACTATTGGTAGAATAACCGAGAAAGATAGCCTCATCACTCTTAGGATCAAGTTTCCCCATATGTTCCCTGTTATTCAACACAAAGCATGTACTAGCAAAAAGATGAAAATAATTTAGATTTGGAGTTTTACCTTTCCATATCTCATAGGGTATCATAGAAGTTCCTCCACAAAGATACACCTGATTTATGATGTAACATGCGGTGTTTATAGCTTCGGCCCAAAATTTTTGTGGAATATTTTTCTCGTGTAACATTACGTGAGACATCTCTGTAATTGTTCGATTCTTTCGTTCAACAACTCCGTTTGCTGAGGAGTTTTCGGTGCTGAGAATTCATGAGATATCCCAAACTGATTACAGAAGTCTGAGAATTCTGAGTTTTTAAATTCTCTCCCATGATCACTATGAATGCAAATAATCTTCATGATGATACACTCTTTTTCCCGTTGAAGTCGACTACACAGGGATTTGAAAGTTTTAAACATATCAGACTTTTCTCTAAGAAATTCCACCCATGTATATCGTGAAAAATCATTGACAATTACATAAGCATACACTTTTCCTCCAATACTTTCTAGAGGCATTGTACCCATTAGATCCATGTGGAGCAGCTCAAGTACACATACTGTTGCGGGTGTCTGAGACATCGGATGTGACATCTTAGTTTGCTTTCCAATTTTACATGGTTCACACACTTTGTCTTCATCAAAATTTATCATAGGAATTCCACGGACAACTCTAATTTAATGCTAATTAAATTAGCCTTTAGACCATTCACCAGAAGAACATTATCTAACTGTGGTAGTCCTGAGACATTTAGTGTTCCTCTTCCAATGACAATAACTTTGACACCATTGCCAAATGTCACTTTTCCCATACTTTCAGATACGATATTCTTTAAGAACTTCTTTTCACCTGTCATGTGTCTAGAGCATCTACTGTCGAAGTATCAAGCATCTGTTGTAGTGGTCTTTAGAGAGGTATATGTGACATTACACTTCAAGTTAGACCTCTTCTCCTATTTTTGTTGAGGAAATCTGCAAGAGAAAAAATCTCTAGCAGTACCTTGTCTAAAGTCAGCAAGATAAGTAAAACATCTAGGGCGAATATGACCACAACAGTTGCAATAGTGACAAATCAGAATAAATCTATTACCTTTTCTGATGAGAGCAGAATAAAGATCATAAGGATTTGCTTTCTTCTCAGTTTTTGTAGTACTAATTGCAACTTGTTTCTCTTTGTAATCAACATCCTTTATTGACACTGTTTGTGACACCGAGGTTTTTCTTTTGTAACCCAGTCCATAAGACACTACCTGTGACACTGAGTTTTCGCTTTTAATCCCAGTCCAGAACAATAACCACTTGAGTTGTTGCTTCTTAGAATATCATCCAAGTTAGAGGTACCTGAAATTAACATTTTGACATTTTTTTTCATGTGATTTAGCTCGTTGGATAGGTCTTTAACTCATCTCGACTCGTTCTCCATTTTGCTTCCAACTTGGTAACATAATTTTGAAGGTTAATTTTCTCATCTCTCAAGCCTCCAATCTGAATGCATAGATATTGATTCACTTTAACATGTTCGATCCATTTCTCATGAAGAGTCTTGTATTCAACGATGAGGTCTTCTTTTGTGACTTCCTCTTCATCATCATCATCATCACTACAAATTGATATATTCTTTGTGACACCCCGTGTAACACCACCATTATTTGTATGTTCAGTTTTAGCAACAAGCGCCACCTCATTGTTCTGAAATTCATTTTCTTTTTCTGACTCATCCTCACTCCAAGATGTGTTGAGAGTGTTTTTATTTTTCTTCAAAGTATTATCGCATTCTGCCTGAATATGTCCAAAGCCATCACATTCTCCGCATTGAATTCCCCTATTCTTGAAGGGTTGATCTGAAGGATGATTTTCTTCCCTGTACTTCTTATTGCTGGAAGAATCATTCTTGGTGTTAGTGACACTGGGCTTGACACCACGATTATTCCTGCCAAATCTCTTCATAACTTTGCTAAAGTTCTTAGATAATAGCACTAGAGACTCCTCAAGATTGTCTTCATCGTTTTCATCCAAGTCTTGTATCTCTGCTTTTAGAGCTACTCCTTTCACCTTCTTTGCTTCCATGTCCACTCCAAGATTCATTTCAAATGTTCTAAGAGATCCCATTAATTCTTCTAACTTCATTTTGGAGATATCTTTGGCTTCTTCAATAGTAGTGGCTTTATAAGCAAACCATTGAGGAAGAGATCGTAGAGTTTTTCTTACTTATCGTTCTTCAGGAAAAATCTCACCGAGAGCAAACGCCTCATTTGTGATGTTACATACTTTGGCATTGAATTCGACAATATTCTCGTCTTCATGCATTTTACGACTTTCAAACCTTGAAGTGAGAATTTGCATCTTTGATAACTTTACAGCCGACGTCCCTTCATATGTGGTCTTAAGAATCTCTCCTGCCCTTTTAGCTGAATCACACGTGGAAATAAGTCTGAATTGAGTAGGGTCAACTCCATTGAAAATAGCATTAAGAGTTTTTGAATTACTGTTTGCCAACATATCTTCAGTAACTGACCAACTTTTTTCATCCTTGGGGGGATGTGACACCATCTTTGTCAGTAACCCATAGAGGGTCCCATCCTGTCAAAAAAGATTACCAAACCTTCTTATAGACAGCTTTGAGGAATGCTCTTATTCTGGCCTTCCAATAAGCATAATTACTTCCATCCAACAGAGGTGCACGCATTTTTAAACCTCCTTTCTTCATAGAGTCCATCACACAAATAACACACGATCAAGTCCCACGAATCTCACTTAAGAAACAGAAGCGACCCGCTCTGATACCAAATGAAAGATCGTGATTAGTTACGCGATGTCGCGAAACACTAGGTGAGACACCAATAATAAACGTGATAATAGATAGTAATAAAATACAGAAAGTAAAGAGACAAGAGGTTTGTAACGCAGTTCAGCAATTGCCTACGTCTGCGGGGCTACGTCCAGAATTAAAAACAATCCTCTGAGTTCACAAAGTTACAAGAAACTCAGTCTAACACAAAGTAAGACTCCCTCATTTCTTTGTCACCGCCTCTTCCTAACTTCCCCAGCGAATCTGTTTTTGCGAGCTCCCCTTGTCTTGAAATCGATCCTTCTTGGAATCTGAATGCAAAAAAATCCCCTTGTTGATGATGACTTCTCCCGGAATCCAAATGTGACAAGCTCCCCTTGTCGATGATGACTCCTCCCGGAATTCGTGTATGGCAAGATCCCCTTGTAGGACCGTTATTGTCTAAGAGGGGGGTGAATTAGACTTTTCTCTCATAATTGAGTTTACTTAATACAATATAAATTACTTAAAATATTGTTTACTGATTCAAAATAAACAGAGAGAGAGAGAGAGAAAAATAACACCGTGATTTTTACATGGTTCGGCCAATCTTGCCTACGTCCACGCTTCAAGGATTCCCCCCTTGAAGATTCACTGCTTCTCTTCTACGAGAAATCTTGATTGGACTTCACGGGTGCCAATCAACTGCCTTTTACGCTTCGATTGATCTTCACAGGCATCAATCACTGCCTTTAGATTTCGATTACAAGATGAACAATATAGCATAGAACTACACTCTCTCAAAAAGTAAAATCTCAAGTTTTGATCTAGAGAGGTGTAGAGAATAGAAGAAAATTACAGGCGTGTGAGCTCGCGAGAGTTGAGAGAAAATTTATCAAATCAGCAAAAGTTTTTGTCTCGAGCTCCTATTCTTCATTTTATACTGGTGACTGTAATCTGCTTCTCATTCAGACGACTCTTTGTTTTTCGTACTTAAAATATGACCGTTGTGACGAGTCCGTATGTAGAAAACTAGCCGTTGAGTTCTGGAGTCGCTATCACTCGCGGCAGAAGACTTCTTGATTCGGAAGATGTTATATTAGTGAATGAAGTCTTTGTTCGAATGACATTGATCTTGAGAAGCATCTTCATATTGGACGACTTCGTGATTTGGAAGATGTTATATCGAAATTTCTTTCGGCCGAATATTTATTCAGTGAAGTCACTTTCGAAAGATGTTCTTCTAGCGGACGAAATCTTTGTTCGGATGACTTTGTTGTTCGTTCGGCATCTTTATTTGTTTTGGATGACAATGATTTCGATAGACTCTAAATCTGGACGATGTTGATTTCAGATGACTTTAGAATCTGGACGACTTTAGAATTTGGACGACGTTGGTTTCAGATGACTTCTAAGTCTGAACGATAAAGCTTTCTGTTGACTTTTAACTCTGGACGACAAAATAATTGGTTCCACAATCGGTCGACTTTGCTGTTCGATTGATATATCTGGCGGATGACTTAAGTCTGGTTTGACATCGGTCGATGTTCCTTTAACATTTTGCATACACCAGACTCGACTACAAACACTTAACCAAAGTCGTTAGAAAAACATAATACCATTTTTAAAGGGCATTGCCAAACAGATACTACAATTATTAATAACATTCATTTCTAATACTCATTTTATATGTATATATTTCATATTAATCACAATCATCAAAAACATAGTTATGCTTAAACAGTTTAAGTTAACAATCTCCCCTTTTTGATGATGACAAATATAAAATGATGATGACAAATATAAAGTGATTAAGTATATTCTCCCCCATAATAATCTCACAATAATCTCCCTACTCCCCCATACTGTATGCAATCAGTCAACTTCATCAACAAATATCCATCTCCCCCTTTAACATTATAAAAAAAAATATAAACCAACAAGGTAATGTCATTCAACACAACACAAGGGAGAGAAAAAAAATGAGGAAGAGTGAGAAATAAGTCAATGATAAAGAATGATAAATGAATGAGTAATCTAACAGAGTCCTAAGAATTTAAAGGAGCAATTCGATAGCATCCTAATTCATGCGAGAGTAGAAATGACATGCAAGGAATATAGGAGGTTCATTGTCATCAGACACAACAACAACAGGAGAGGCAGAAGGTACACGTTCTCCATCAACTGCATCCCCTGCATCCCCTATCTCCTCGGCATCCCCTGCATCTCCGGCATCTTCCATAGATGCGTCGATATCCTGATCATGAACAAGAGAAATAGGAGAAACAGAGGGATGCTTTCTTCAACAAATGCAGCCCCTGCATCCTCGGCAGTAGCCATTGATGTATCATCAAATGGCTCGCTCTCTTCGATAAATTTAGCTAGGACAATGACAGCAGAACCAGCACCACCATCAGCAGTCCCTTGCTGATCAACAAGGGCTGGAACACTCATTGGCTCGTCCTGATAAGCAATACCATCTTGAGCAACAGCAGCCTTTCCAGCACTGAGAGAGACATCCCAAGGCACAGCACCCGAAAAATCAGCTGAAGTAGCGGGATGAGCTGGCTCAGGATTTTCTCCACTGGTATCCAAAACCTCATCCTCATGAGAGGGCTCACCATAACTCCTAGTCAAAAGTGTACTAAGATCTCCAATATAAGTGATGACCCGGTCAGATTCTCGTTGCACTTGAGCTGCTAAATGACTTGAATGGAATCGAACGAAAGAGATAACATCATCAAGGACTTTACTTTTATCTAAATCTGCTTAATCAAAACGATTGGTGAGTCCTTGAATGGCAGCTGCGAGAGGTTCCAGTTGGGATAGGACAATGGCTTCAAACTGATCTTGCCTGGAGAGATACATGGACTGAAAGGATTCTTGACCAGTGCCAAGGCTTGCGATGCTCGCCCAAAGCTCATGGTATTGTTCCTCAGAGATAGAATTCCTCACTGGAGAAGTGAGAGAACCTTTAGTTATAGGAGGAACACGAGCATTCGATGAACGATCCGGAGTTAGAGAGGGAGCAGGAATTGGACTAGTTGGAGGTGGAAGAGTAGCTGCTTGAAGTTTCGAAAGATCAAGCATAAAATTTGGATCATTAAAGCCCTCGGTAGCTAATGGGAGAAGGTCGGAGAAGGTTGGAGGAGCTGAAATGAGAGATCCCTGAAACGAAGGAGGATCAAAGGAGGGAATATAAGACTCTTCTTGAGGAGCAGACTCTTCTTCATCTTCCTCCATCAAAAGCACTCTACGCCTCTTTCGTGGTGCTTTGTCAACTAAAACACCTTGCTGATTTCTTTCAATCCCTATTCGCAGCAAGGTGGAAGCAGAAAAAAGATCAGTGTTCTTCAATGAAATTCGGCTCGTCTTCAGCCGGCAGTTAAATACCAAATCTATGGAAGATCTTCATCAAAAGAAGATTATATGGAAGAGATTTTGATATTGTCTTGACAACTTGGAGCATCCTTCTCAGAATTATGTAACCAATGTGAAATGGTTCTTTACGGAAGAACCTAGAAAGAATGAAAAGATCCATTCCACTGACATGGTCACGATGTCCATCTCTGGGAAGGATGTTGTAGTTGATCATTAGATGGAAGACTCTGGCCCTTATGTTCAAATCCTTGCCCTTGAGCTTTAGGGATGTATTGTGGGGATCATTTGAAATCTCTTTTGCTAAAGCATGTCCCTCTGATGTTCCAACCAAGGGAGGATCCTTGGAAGTTTCAAAAAATTTAGGCATATCATTCAGAAACTCACAATTGAGAATTTCATGGATCTTTTCCTGAGACAGTTATATGTGCCTTCCATACACATAGCTGCAGAGAGTAAGAGGAGAGACAGAGTGGTCTAGGTTAGCATAAAATATCATAATTGGAGTTTCGCAATAGGATGTGCTGAGTTCAAAGAGTCCTAATAATCCCAGATCTCAAAGGGACTTATCCAGTGATAAACCATGAAGGTCTTTAAAAACAACTCCTCTACTTCTAATCACAGGCTTTTCTTCAAAATCATTAAAGTACCTGTGTAGCGCATCCTCATTGACAAATTGATGAGAAGGCCATTGAAGAGGAGGTGGTTGTACGACAGGTTCAGATTCCACGGGTTGTGCAGTATTCTTCTTCTTCCTAGAAAAGGTTAACCCGGCGCTAGAGGATGATGCCATTTATCAGATTGGAAAGTCGTAAAATGACTGCAGACGAGAGAATAGTTGACGAAAAGTCGAGAGAAGATGAAAGGTTTTTGAAGGTTTTTCCTGCTATGGATGAAAAGTAGGGTTTCAGTAATTTGAAAGCTAATTTAAAGGATTTACGAACAGACATTGTTCGATGTGTACATCAACCGTTTTCCATATCGTCCACTTCATAAAATGGCGCGGTTGATGAATTTCAGAATACCTTATTCCAGAGAGATATAACCTTATTACTTAGCACACAACGTCGACCGTTTAGGACTTTTCACTCCTAATGAGAAATAAACGAATTCGAATATCACTAAAAGTCTTCTCATCTAAAGGTTTAGTAAAGATATCTGCTAATTGGTTGGAAGAATTGGCAAATTCTAAGGTGATATCACCTTTTTTGAGCATGATCTCTAATGAAGTGATATCTAACCTCGATGTGTTTGGTTCTAGAATGTTGGATAGGGTTCTTTGAAATGTTAATTGCACTAGTATTATCACATCTAATCGGTATCCTATCATAAAATAGATTGTAGTCCTCTAAAGTTTGCTTTATCCAAAGCATTTGAGCACAGCAGCTACCGGTAGCTACCGGCAGCAATATATTCACTTTCGGTAGTTGAAAGTGCTACTCAGTTCTGCTTCTTAGAGTACCAAGATACAAGAGATTCACCTAGAAATTGACATGTTCTACTAGTACTCTTTCTGTCTACAAGGCTTCCAGCATAATCAGAATCGGAATATCCTATTAGATCAAATGAAGTACCCTTTGGATACCATAAGCCTAAATCAGAAGTGCCATTTAAGTATTTGAATATTCTCTTGATTGCACTTAGGTATGATTCCTTAGGGGAAGCTTGAAACCTAGCACACAAGCACACACTAAATAGGATATTTGGCCTGCTAGTTGTTAGGTATAATAGAGAACCAATCATACCTCTATACTTCTTAATATCCACACTTATCTCATTTTCATCTTTGTCCAATTTAGTAGTGGTGCTCATTGGGGTTCTAGATGACTTTGAAGAATTCAATCTGAATTTCTTTAGGAGTTCTCTAATGTATTTTTCTTGAAAAAAGTAAATGCCATCTAGAGTTTGATTAATCTGAAATCCTAAGAAGAATTTTAACGCCCCCATCATACTTATCTCAAATTCACTTTGCATTAGGGAGGAGAATTCATCACACAGTGAGACATTAGTTGAACCGAATATAATGTCATCAACATAGATCTGTACAATGAGTATGTCTTTGTCCTTTTGCATGGTAAATAGGGTTGAATAGATATTTCTCTTCTTAAACTTCCTTTCCACAAGAAAATTTTTCAACCTATCGTACCAAGCTCTAGGAGCTTGCTTAAGTCCAAACAAGGCTTTCTTGAGCTTATATACATGGTCAAGTTTGTCATAGACTTCAAAACCTAAGGATTGCTCTACATAAACTTCTTCCAAGATATAACCATTTAAAAATGCACTCCTAACGTCCATTTGAAAGAGTATGAAGTTTTTGTAGCAAGCATAGGCTAAGAGCATCCTAATAGATCCTAGTCTAGCTACGGGAGCAAAGGTTTCCTCAAAGTATATTCCTTCTTTTTGGTTGTAACCTTTGACAACTAACCTAGCTTTGTTTCTAACGACAACACCATGTTGATCCAGCTTATTCTTGAACACCCATTTTGTGATGACCCGGATGTGTAAGTATGTGTACGATGGCTGTACAAACCGGAACCCGGATGGCGGTACGTCTGCGTGGGCGAACCGGAAGGTGACAGGTCGTAAAAAGGGGGTCGTCACAATCCCACATCGCTTGGGGAAGTATGTGGAAATGAAACATATGTAAAGAGACCCTCCCATTATAGCAAGACGCGTTTTGGAGCACAATTGACAACGGATCCCATAAGAACTCCGAAGTTAAAAGTGCTTGGGCGACCTTCCTGGAAGTTCTCGCCAAATAAAGCCGTGAGGGGAGGATATTGGGCTACGACCGAATCCCCAGAGCGGACAATATCTTGATGGGAAAAGAGGTCGTTACAAATGGTATCAAAGCCTGTACCCAACTGAAAATGTGGCCAACGAGGACGTTGGGCCCCCGAGGACGTTGGGCCCCCGAGGGGGGGTGATTGTGATGACCCGATGTGTAAGTAGGGTACGATGGTTGCACGAACGGAACTCGGATAGCGGTACGTCCGCGTAGGCGAATCGGAATGTGACAGGTCGTAAAAAGGGGGTCGTCACAATCCCAATCGCTTGAGGAAGTATGTGAAATGAAACATATGTAAAGAGACCCTCCCATCATAGTCAGAGCCTGTACCCAACTGAAAATGTGGCCAACGAGGACGTTGGGCCCCCGAGGACGTTGGGCCCCCGAGGGGGGGTGATTGTGATGACCCGGATGTGTAAGTAGGGTACGATGGTTGCACGAACCGGAACTCGGATAGCGGTACGTCCGCGTAGGCGAATCGGAATGTGACAGGTCGTAAAAAGGGGGTCGTCACAATCCCACATCGCTTGAGGAAGTATGTGGAAATGAAACATATGTAAAGAGACCCTCCCATCATAGTAAGACGCGTTTTGGAACACGATTGTCAACGGATCCCATAAGAACTCCGAAGTTAAAATTGCTTCGGCGAGAGCAATCCCAGGTAGGGTGACCAACTGGGAAGTTCTTGCCAAACAAAGCCGTGAGGGGAGGATATTGAGCTACGGCCCAATCCCCAAAGCGGACAATATCTTGCTGGGAAAAATGGTCGTTACAAATAGTATCAGAGCCTGTACCCAACTGAAAATGTGGCCAACGAGGACGTTGGGCCCCCGAGGGGGGGTGATTGTGATGACCCGGATGTCTAAGTTGTAATAACCAAAAATGTCATCGTACACCCTATTACTCGTGCATAGTGTTTTATGATTTAAAACTTCTCAATTTTAGAAATAAAGAGAAGCAATGGAATCTTGAGAAGTCAACAAATATTAGACCAATAGCAATTAACTTTAACATCTAAAGAAGAATGATGAACCAATTGAAGAGAGTTTCAAAGTCAAAAGAAAATAAGGACCAATAGGAATGAAGATAAGTGTTGAGTTTGAATAGTCAACAATAAAGAACCAACAGAGGGGAGGTATGAAGGAGTCAAACTTTCAAAAGATAAAGGGAGAAGGAAACCATGCTGGAAATCAAATGAAGAAGTGAAGAGAGAAAAAGAGGATAAACATGAAGAAAAGTCAAAATTTCTCCTTTAAACCTCAAAATGAAACCTCACCTCCTACTCATCTTCATTCTATGTAAAGTAACTCTTAGTATGACCAAGAGCCACGAAATTTCTCCTCCTTTTTCAGAGCTCTCCCTTCTCTCAAAGCTTGGTCTTTTGTAAGAAGAATCAAGGTAAGTTAGATTTTAGGTTATGTTCATGTAAAATACTAGTTATAGGTTGATAAAATTGGAGATTTCTTGAGATTATGGAGAGGTTGATAAACCCTAGATGGCTGCACGAAAATTTGGTTTTCCCTCCTTAATTTCTTGATGTTTTAGGGTTTGAATGGATTGTAATGGTTGCTTATGGTTGAAAATGAAGGAAAAACATCAAGTAATGCATGAATAGTTGAAAATAATAAAATACAGGGCAGATTGGAAATATGTAATTTCGATACATTGAGCTAGTTTATCTTGATAAATTGACCTTACCATGTTAAAGTAGACTCCTTAAGGATTCCATAGCCTCAAGAATTATCGAATTTGGTTATGTATAGCAAAAGTTATGAGATTTTAAAATTTGTTGTTTATTTGAAGGGAATTCCGAAAATTAGGTTGTTAAGTGAATTTTTATGAATCTTGTTAATTGACATGCTTTAGGTATACAAGTCAAGAAGGAACTTGAGCACATTAACGAAACCAAACTCAAGAGACGAGGTAAGTGTATGTATGCATGCGTTTTGGCTGATTGGCCTACACCACAAAAGATTATGAGATTGAGGATTTGGTGAATGTAGTTTTGAGAGTTGGTTGGGTAGAACTCTTAGGTTGTGAGTGAGTTAATTATGCTAGTTGTTTGTTTAATGAATGATTTGCTTATTAGTTATATTATGTTATAGAATTGAAGGATGTGTGTGCAACATGTAATCATGCATCATGGTTTTCCTAAAGCATAGAAAAAGGTTTTTATACATAGTTTTCATGTAAACAAGAGTAACAGAATATAGAACAGTAAAATACTTAATAGTTGTTGTGGGTAGGGAACTGAGTTTGGTAGTTCCGCCAGAGGAACCGGTTCCGTCAGAGGGACTGTCATAAATGCCATCCCACTTCCCCTAGAGCGAGTTGGTCGTCCCGCCAGGTGGACAATCAGTTAGGCCATCTCTTCTCTAGAAGCAGTACCCCAATAACTCATGTCATGCAAGAAAAATAAGAGAAGACTCAGTACATGCTTTTACGAACAGCATAGCATAATCATGAGCATGCATTTTATTTTACTACATCACTTACTGAGCATTAGGCTCATTAGTTTATTTTGTGGTGTAGGTGAATTTTATACAGGTGAGGGCCTTGATCCTTAAGAAGGTCGATGGAGTAGTTGGTGGAGGACGTCCATGGGGTGTGCTTGTAGCCGCTAGGGCGATTTTGACCTATGGGCGAATGCATAGGTAATTTTGGGATAATGTATGGACAAAAGGTTTTGAAGTTGCATATTTGTATATAAATGACAAGTTTAGTTGTCTTTAAACGTAGTGTCTATTTTGATGTATGAATATATTTTGGAAATTATATTAGAAATCTAGTTTCACATTGCAGGTTTTGGTTTTATAGTTTTAAACGTTATATTGTCGTTTTTTTTATCAATAGTGAATGTAAAACAAGATTTCATTCTCTTATTTTATTTAGTTCAAAGATTTTTATAATGGGTCATCTATGAAGTAATCTTTTCTTTCTGCTGCAAACAGATAATGTTTTAATGATGTCATTTTAAACAATGGGTAAAATTTTAAATTTATATGGATTTTCGAGTATGGTTAGACACATGAACAGTAAATATGACGAATTGGGTTTAGATAACTCGGGGTGTCACAGAGTTGGTATCAGAGCCCAGGTCAAAATCGTTTCTGCAGACTGCCTAACAGCACAAGCTGCCACATGGATATTCTTCATCAACTGTACGTATGTTTATGCATTCTTTGTTGGTTAATATTTAATTATAGTTCTAAATGTGCTAGGAATAACAAAATGAATAGAGGACAAAGGAGAGATCAACAAAGAGAACCAGCTGATCTGAACAATGCCGTCAACCGATTAACAGATTTGGTGGATCGCCAATCTCAGATAATCGAAAAATTCATTAATAAGGAAGAGCAAGGAATTCACAATGAAGGTACAAGTAATCAGAGTGGGGATCGTTTCAGGCAACTCAAACCTCCAATCTTTGATGGACAGTCTTCAGATCCTACTTATGCTGAAGAATGGATCCGCACTGTGGAAAGAATGTTTGATTTTGCAAAGGTAGAGGAGACCAATAAAGTTACTTGTGCCGCATTCTACCTTTCCAAAGATGTCGGGTTTTGGTGGGATACCATAACGGCTACGACGAATGTGAGGGGGATGACTTGGGAACAATTTAAGACGACATTTTATGGTCAGTACTTTAGTCGTGTGGTCAGAACAAGCAAAATGGTGGAGTTTGCCCAACTACGTCAGACTGGCTCTGTAGCTGATTACGTTCGTCAGTTTGAGTCTTTATCCCGATTTGCTCCTCACCTGGTGAATAGCGATGAGAATAAAATTCACTAATTTGTACAGGGCTTGAAGGCGGAAATTTTCAGAGGTGTAGAGATAGCAGGAACCGAGGATATTCCCTATACCAAGGTAGTAGCTAAAGCTCTGGCAGTTGAAAGGGCTGAGCAGAAATGTTATCAACAAAGGGAGTCCACCAGGAAATTCTTTCGAGAAGTCCAGCCCCAGTAACAACAAAATAAAGGAGGGCAACGACCCCAACAACCGCAGAAACAGCAACAGCAACAACAAAGAGGGGTAAAGAGACCTAATGATGGAAAGACTATGCTAGGGAAAGAGAAACAAGTACAAGGATCTTTCGTGCCCCAGTACCCGCAATGTCAAAAATGTCAGAAACGTCATCCTGGTGAATGTAAGCTTGGTTCAAATCGATGCTTTATTTGCAACGAGGCTGGTCATTTTGCTAAGAATTGCCCGAAGGGAAACCAGAGTCAGACAAAGTCAAATGTAATGCCAAGGGTGTTTTCCCTCATTGAAGCTGAAGATGCAGAGCAACCTTCTGTTATTTCAGGTACTATTTTACTGAATGATGTTGCTGCTTATACGTTGATTGACTCAGGGGCTACACACTCATTTGTTTCTGTAGCTTTTGTGCTTAAATTGAATTTGTTACCTATGCTTGCTTTATGCATTCAGATAAAGTAGTGCAAAACTGTGTTATGTCTGTGGGGGATTATAAGATGCCGGCCGATTTGATAATTATCAACATGAAGGGATACGATGTTATATTGGGAATGGATTGGTTGTTCAGGCATTTTGCCACCATTGATTGTAGATCAAGAACAGTCTGTTTCCAACCCCCAAATGGTGTTAAGTATTCATTTTGAGCTGTGAAAATTGTTAGTGCTATATCAGTTGTGTCCTCTATTAGAGCTCAGCGATTGTTGAAGAGTGGATGCACTGGGTATTTGGTGAGTATGGTTGACATGAATAAGCAAAACGAAGTGAAGATTCAGGAAGTACCAGTTGTTCAAAATTTTTCAAAAGTTTTCTTGGATGAATTACCTGGTTTGCCTCCGGATCGAGAAATAGAATTTGAAATTGATGTAATTCTAGGGGCTGCACCAGTATCAAAGAATCCATACCGTATGGCTCCTACGGAATTAAAAGAGTTAAAGACACAGTTGACAGAACTAGTAGACAAGGGATTCATACGCCCTAGTTTTTCACCATGGGGTGCACCGGTTCTTTTTGTGAAAAAGAAAGATGGATCCCTTAGAATGTGCATTGACTATCGGGAACTTAATAAGTTGACGATAAAGAACAAGTATCCTTTGCCACTTATTGATGATTTGTTTGATCAACTGCAAGGTGCCAAAGTGTTTTCAAAGATTGATTTACGATCTGGGTACTATCAGTTGAAGGTTAAACCAGAGGATATACCCAAGACTGCCTTTCGAACTAGGTATGGACATTATGAATTCCTAGTGATGTCATTTGGTTTAACGAATGCTCCTGCAGCTTTTATGGATCTTATGAATCAGGTATTTCATGAATACTTAGACAAATTTGTGATTGTATTCATTGATGACATTTTGATCTATTCCAAGACGAAAGAGGAACACGAAGAGCATTTAACGACGGTTTTGTCAACTTTGAAGCTTCACCGACTGTACGCAAAATTTTCTAAATGTGAGTTCTGGCTCGATCGTGTCAATTTCCTCGGTCATGTCATTTCAAATAAAAGAGTTTCAGTTGATCCTTCGAAGATTCAGGCTATTATTGAATGGCCTCAGCCTAAAAATGTTGGTGATATACGGAGTTTTCTTGGTCTAGCAGGATATTACAGAAGATTTATTGAGGGTTTTTCAGGAATAGCCTTTCCTTTATCTCGCCTGACCAGGAAAAGTGTAAAATTCTGGTGGTCCGAGGATTGTGAAAAGAGTTTTCAGACACTTAAGCAGAAATTGACAACGGCTCCTGTATTGACACTACTAGCAGAAAATGGTAATTTCAGCATTTATTGTGATGCTTCTAAGATCGGGTTAGGTGCTGTTTTAATGCAAGATGGAAAAGTTATGGCTTATGCATCGAGACAGCTCAAAACCTACGAACGGAACTATCCGACGCACGATCTAGAGCTAGCAGCAGTGGTTTTTGCCTTGAAAATATGGCGACATTACCTTTATGGCCAGCAATGTGAAGTCTTTTCTGACCACAAAAGTTTGAAGTACATATTTACGCAGAAAGACTTGAACCTGAGACAGAGACGGTGGTTAGAATTTGTAAAGGATTACGATATTGAAATTAAATACCACCCAGGAAAGGCCAACAGAGTAGCAGATGCCTTAAGTCGAAAATCCACCATAATGCAGCCTGAAATGTCATCTATGTCAGTTGAGCTCAAATCAGAATTTCAAAGATTTCATATGAAGATGGTTGCAGATTTGACGGCTACACTTTCAGCTATATCATTAAAGCCTACACTGTTGGAGAAGATTAAAGAAGCTCAACAGCATGATTCGGAATGTGAACGATACAAATTAAGCATGACATCAGATGATTCTTCAGATTTTAACCTATCTAATGAAGGAATATTAAAATTTCGAAACCGGTGGTATGTGCCTAATGATCTTGAGCTACGTAAAGAAATTCTATCTGAAGCACATTCGTCTACTTTCTCTGTACATCCTGGAAGTACAAAAATGTATAGAGATTTGAAGCAGCATTTCTGGTGGCCGAACATGAAGCGAGATGTGGCAAAGCATGTCGAAGCGTACATTACTTGTCAACAGATTAAAGCAGAACACCAGAGACCAGCCGGAACCTTACAACCACTACCAATTCCAGAGTAGAAATGGGAGCAGATTTCTATGGATTTCATTGTTGGACTACCTAGAACAATGAACGGGTATGATGGCATATGGGTGATTGTGGATCGATTAACCAAGTCAGCCCATTTTCTACCAGTAAAAATGACATTTTCTATGAGTCAAATTGCTAAATTGTTTATTCAGGAGATCGTCAGATTGCATGGAGTAGCTATATCAATTGTGTCAGATCGAAACCCCAGGTTTACATCACATTTTTGGAAAAGTCTCCATAAAGCCATGGGAACTCAATTGACATTTAGTACAACATTTCATCCTCAAATAGATGGACAGAAGGAGAGAACAATTCATATTCTGGAGGATATGTTAAGGGCGTGTGTATTGGAGTTTCAGGGTTCATGGAGCAAGTATCTACCTTTAGTGGAATTTGCATATAATAATAGTTTTCAGTCTACTATAGGCATGGCCCCTTACGAAGCAATTTACGGCCGGAAGTGCAGGTCTCCTTTATACTGGGACGAGGTCGGCGAAGCCAGATTAGTTGGTCCTGATATTTTGCAGCAAACCACAGAGAATGTTGCAATCATTAGACAACAAATTTTAACAGCTCAAAGCCGGCAGAAAAGCTATGCAGATCAAAGGAGGCGAGAATTGGAGTTTAATGTGAATGATGAAGTGTTTTTGAAAATTTTGCCATTCAAAGGTGTAATGAGATTTGGAAGGAAAGGTAAGTTGAATCCAAGATATGTGAGACCATTCAAAATTATAGAACGAATTGGAAAAACAGCATATAGATTGCAGCTTCCAGACTCTATGGAGGGAATCCATAATGTCTTCCATGTATCTATGTTGAGGAAGTGTATACGAGATCCTTCTCAGATTATGGAACAAAGAGAAATTGAGATTCAACCAACCTTGACGTATGAAGAAAAACCAGTGCAAATTTTGGAGTCAACAATAAAGGTGCTACGCAATAAAGAAATTCCACTGGTAAAAGTGTTGTGGCGCAACCACAATGTCGAGGAGGCAACTTGGGAGCGTCGACAGGATATGCAAAGCCGTTATCCAGAATTATTCTGTACGTAAATTTTGAAGACAAAATTTTAATTAAGGAGGATAGGATGTAATAACCAAAAATGTCATCGTACACCCTATTACTCGTGCATAGTGTTTTATGATTTAAAACTTCTCAATTTTAGAAATAAAGAGAAGCAATGGAATCTTGAGAAGTCAACAAATATTAGACCAATAGCAATTAACTTTAACATCTAAAGAAGAATGATGAACCAATTGAAGAGAGTTTCAAAGTCAAAAGAAAATAAGGACCAATAGGAATGAAGAATAGTGTTGAGTTTGAATAGTCAACGATAAAGAACCAACGGAGGGGAGGTATGAAGGAGTCAAACTTTCAAAAGACAAAGGGAGAAGGAAACCATGCTGGAAATCAAATGAAGAAGTGAAGAGAGAAAAGGAGGATAAACATGAAGAAAAGTCAAAATTTCTCCTTTAAACCTCAAAATGACACCTCACCTCCTACTCATCTTCATTTTATGTAAAGTAACTCTTAGTATGACCAAGAGCCACGAAATTTCTCCTCCATTTTCAGAGCTCTCCCTTCTCTCAAAGCTCGGTCTTTTGTAAGAAGAATCAAGGTAAGTTAGATTTTAGGTTATGTTCATGTAAAATACTAGTTATAGGTTGATAAAATTGGAGATTTCTTGAGATTATGGAGAGGTTGATAAACCCTAGATGGCTGCACGAAAATTTGGTTTTCCCTCCTTAATTTCTTGATGTTTTAGGGTTTGAATGGATTGTAATGGTTGCTTATGGTTGAAAATGAAGGAAAAACATCAAGTAATGCATGAATAGTTGAAAATAATAAAATACAGGGCAGATTGGAAATATGTAATTTCGATACATTGAGCTAGTTTATCTTGATAAATTGACCTTACCATGTTAAAGTAGACCCCTTAAGGATTCCATAGCCTCAAGAATTATCGAATTTGGTTATGTATAGCAAAAGTTATGAGATTTTAAAATTTGTTGTTTATTTGAAGGGAATTCCGAAAATTAGGTTGTTAAGTGAATTTTTATGAATCTTGTTAATTGACATGCTTTAGGTATACAAGTCAAGAAGGAACTTGAGCACATTAACGAAACCAAACTCAAGAGACGAGGTAAGTGTATGTATGCATGCGTTTTGGCTGATTGGCCTACACCACAAAAGATTATGAGATTGAGGATTTGGTGAATGTAGTTTTGAGAGTTGGTTGGGTAGAACTCTTAGGTTGTGAGTGAGTTAATTATGCTAGTTGTTTGTTTAATGAATGATTTGCTTATTAGTTATATTATGTTATAGAATTGAAGGATGTGTGTGCAACATGTAATCATGCATCATGGTTTTCCTAAAGCATAGAAAAAGGTTTTTATACATAGTTTTCATGTAAACAAGAGTAACAGAATATAGAACAGTAAAATACTTAATAGTTGTTGTGGGTAGGGAACTGAGTTTGGTAGTTCCGCCAGAGGAACCGGTTCCGTCAGAGGGACTGTCATAAATGCCATCCCACTTCCCCTAGAGCGAGTTGGTCGTCCCGCCAGGTGGACAATCAGTTAGGCCATCTCTTCTCTAGAAGCAGTACCCCAATAACTCATGTCATGCAAGAAAAATAAGAGAAGACTCAGTACATGCTTTTACGAACAACATAGCATAATCATGAGCATGCATTTTATTTTACTACATCACTTACTGAGCATTAGGCTCATTAGTTTATTTTGTGGTGTAGGTGAATTTGATACAGGTGAGGGCCTTGATCCTTAAGAAGGACGATGGAGCAGTTGGTGGAGGACGTCCATGGGGTGTGCTTGTAGCCGCTAGGGCGATTTTGACCTGTGGGCGAATGCATAGGTAATTTTGGGATAATGTATGGACAAAAGGTTTTGAAGTTGCATATTTGTATATAAATGACAAGTTTAGTTGTCTTTAAACGTAGTGTCTATTTTGATGTATGAATATATTTTGGAAATTATATTAGAAATCTAGTTTCACATTGCAGGTTTTGGTTTTATAGTTTTAAACGTTATATTGTCGTTTTTTTTATCGATAGTGAATGTAAAACAAGATTTCATTCTTTTATTTTATTTAGTTCAAAGATTTTTATAATGGGTCATCTATGAAGTAATCTTTTCTTTCTGCTGCAAACAGATAATGTTTTAATGATGTCGTTTTAAACAATGGGTAAAATTTTAAATTTATATGGATTTTTGAGTACGGTTAGACACATGAACAGTAAATGTGACGAACTGAGTTTAGATAACTCGGGGTGTCACATAAGTAGGGTACGATGGCTGCACGAACCGGAACCCGGATGGCGGTACGTCTGCGCGGGCGAGCCGGAAGGTGACAGGTCGTAAAAAGGGGGTCGTCACAATCCCACATCGCTTGGGGAAGTATGTTGAAATGAAACATATGTAAAGAGACCCTCCTATCATAGTAAGACTCGTTTTGGAGCACAATTGACAACGGATCCCATAAGAACTCCAAAGTTAAAAGTGCTTTGGCGAGAGCAATTCCAGGTTGGGTGACATTCTGGAAAGTTCTCGCCAAAGAAAGCCGTGAGGGGAGGATATTGGGCTACGGCCCAATCCCCAGAGTGGACAATATCTTGCTGGGAAAATGGGTCGTTTCAAATGGTATCAAAGCTTGTACCCAACCGGAAATGTGGCCAACGAGGACGTTGGGCCCCGAGGGGGGGGGGGGGGTTGATTGTGATGACCCGGATGTGTAAGTATGTGTACGATGGCTGCACGAACCGAAACCCGGATGGCGGTACGTCCGCGCGGGCGAACCGGAAGGTGACAGGTCGTAAAAAGGGGGTCGTCACAATCCCACATCGCTTGGGGAAGTATGTGGAAATGAAACATATGTAAAAGAGACCCTTCCAACATAGCAAGACGCATTTTGGAGCACAATTGGCAACGGATCCCTTAAGAACTCCAAAGTTAAAAGTGCTTCGGCGAGTGCAATTCCAGGTTGGGTGACCTTCCGAGAAGTTCTCACCAAACAAAGCCGTGAGGGGAGGATATTGGGCTACGGCTCAATCCCCAGAGCGGACAATATCTTGCTGGGAAACGGGGTCGTTACAAATGGTATCCGAGCCTGTATCCAACCGAAAATGTTGCCAACGAGGACGTTGGGCCCTCGAGAGGGGGTGATTGTGATGACCCGGATGTGTAAGTAGGGTACGATAGCTGCACGAACTGGAACCCGGATTGTGATGACCCGGATGTGTAAGTAGGGTATGATGGCTGCACGAACCAAAACCCGGATGGCGGTACGTCCGCGCGGGCGAACTTGAAGGTGACAGGTCGTAAAAAGGGGGTCGTCACAATCCCACATCGCTTGGGGAAGTATGTGGAAATGAAACATATGTAAAGAGACCCTCCCATCATAGTAAGACGCGTTAGGAGCACAATTGACAACGGATCCCATAAGAACTCCGAAGTTAAAAGTGCTTGGGCGAGAGCAATTCCAGGTTGGGTGACCTTCTTGGAAGTTCTCGCCAAACAAAGCCGTGAGGGGAGGATATTGTGCTACGGCCCAATCCCCAGAGCGGACAATATCTTGTTGGGAAAAAGGGTCGTTACAAATAGTATCAGAGCCTGTACCCAACCAGAAATGTGGCCAACGAGGACGTTGGGCCCTCGAGGGGGGGGGGGGGGTGATTGTGATGACCTGGATGTGTAAGTAGGGTACGATGGCTGCACGAACCAGAACTCGGATGGCGGTACGTCCGCGCGGACGAACCAGAAGGTGACAGGTCGTAAAAAAGGGGTCGTCACAATCCCACATCGCTTGGGGAAGTATGTGGAAATGAAACATATGTAAAGAGACCCTCCCAAGATAGCAAGACGCGTTTTGGAGCACGATTGGCAACGGATCCCATAAGAACTCCGAAGTTAAAAGTGCTTCGACGAGAGCAATCCCAGGTTGGGTGACCGACTGGGAAGTTCTCGCCAAACAAAGCCGTGAGAGAAAGATATTGAGCTACGACCCAATCCCCAGAGCGGACAATATCTTGCTGGGAAAAGGGGTCATTACACGGATGGCAGTACGTCCGCGCGGGTGAACTGGAAGGTGACAGGTCGTAAAAAGGGGGTCGTCACAATTCCACATCGCTTGGGTAAGTATGTGGAAATGAAACATATGTAGTGCGACCCTCCCATCATAGTGAGATGCGTTTTGGAGTACAATTGACAATGGATCTCATAAGAACTCTGAAGTTAAAAGTGCTTTGGCGAGAGCAATTCCAGGTTGGGTGACCTTCCGGGAAGTTCTCGCCAAACAAAGGTGTGAGGGGAGGATATTGGGTTACGGCCCAATCCCCAGAGCGGACAATATCTTGCTGGGAAAAAGGGTCGTTACAAATAGTATCAGAGCCTGTACCCAACCAGAAATGTGGCCAACGAGGACGTTGGCCCTCGAGGGGGGGGGGTGATTGTGATGACCTGGATGTGTAAGTAGGGTACGATGGCTGCACGAACCAGAACTCGTATGGCGGTACGTCCGCGCGGACGAACCAGAAGGTGACAGGTCGTAAAAAGGGGTCGTCACAATCCCACATCGCTTGGGGAAGTATGTGGAAATGAAACATATGTAAAGAGACCCTCCCATCATAGTGAGATGCGTTTTGGAGTACAATTGACAATGGATCTCATAAGAACTCTGAAGTTAAAAGTGCTTTGGCGAGAGCAATTCCAGGTTGGGTGACCTTCTTGGAAGTTCTCGCCAAACAAAGCCGTGAGAGAAGATATTGAGCTACGACCCAATCCCCAGAGCGGACAATATCTTGCTGGGAAAAGGGGTCATTACACGGATGGCAGTACGTCCGCGCGGGTGAACTGGAAGGTGACAGGTCGTAAAAAGGGGGTCGTCACAATTCCACATCGCTTGGGTAAGTATGTGGAAATGAAACATATGTAGTGCGACCCTCCCATCATAGTGAGATGCGTTTTGGAGTACAATTGACAATGGATCTCATAAGAACTCTGAAGTTAAAAGTGCTTTGGCGAGAGCAATTCCAGGTTGGGTGACCTTCCGGGAAGTTCTCGCCAAACAAAGGTGTGAGGGGAGGATATTGGGTTACGGCCCAATCCCCAGAGCGGATAATATCTTGCTGGGAAAAAGGGTCGTTACACATTTTGTTCCTATAATGGGATGGTCATTAGGGCCTTGGAACAAGTTCTCATACATTTTTCCTCTCGAATTGATTCAACTCTTCTTGCATGGTCACAATCAAATTTTCGTCAAATTCGGCTTCTTCAAATTTCTAAGGTTCTACTAGTTGTGTATCTAAAACACTGGCCAAGAAGCATAAGTACTCTCTGCATGGTGAGGGTCCACAATTTATAGAGGTCATGACAACATTTCCTTACTCTTCTTTAGAGCTTGGAAGGTATGTTTCAAACCACCAGGGGGTTGAAAACTAACTACTCCTGTCCTACAATCGATTGTGGCTATAATGCTTAAACAGCCAATCCATTCCTAGGATTACATCAAATCCCATTATATCCATAATAATGAGGTTAGCAGGTAGGTTCATGTTTCCTACTAACACAGCACTATCAAGTATCACTCGGTTCGAGTGCATGCGTTCACCAGAGGGTAATGCGACATTAAACACATGCTCAGTAGGGGTAAGCTTTACATCTAACTTATCAGCAAATGTAGATGCTATGAATGAATGTGTTGCACCAGAATCTATCAATGTAAAAGCGGGTAAAGAGTTGACCAGTATAGTACCTGACATAATAGCAGGCTGTTCATCATCGCCCGACTCCATCATGGAGAATATCCTCGGTTTAACCATAGCAGGGCCACTCTTAGGAGCTGGGCAGTCTCTGCTAATATGGCCGATCTTGTTACAATTGTAGCATCTGGTGATTCTAGGCTTCGGGCACTCTTTGATCGTGTGTCCAACCTCCTCACAGTTAAAACACTTTCCAAAGCCCAATCTGCACTCGCCCGGGTGGTACTTCAAGCGCTTGGGACACTGGGAGAATTTCCTGACATTCTGTACCTTTCCCCCTGTTCCTTGGCTACTCTGGCCTTCACTAGGCCTCTTCATTCCTCTTTGATGGTGTGGCTGGACCAAATTTTGTGGGACCTTTTGGTCCTAGCACACTTCCTATCAGCTTCTTCCACTTCCAGAGCAGTAGACACAATTTCACTGAATGACAAGCCTTTAATACCACAAAATTTAACTCCTCAGTAAATTTCTGGCTTCAGTCCATGCACAAATTTGAACACCTTATCTTCGTTCCTGTGAGTAAAATGTCCAGCAAACCTGGACAGGGACTCGAACTGCCTACTGTACTCGGCCACAGACCCTGTCTGCTTCAAGTTTAGAAATTCCAACTTCTTTGCAGTTTGGATAGTACTGTTGAAAAACTTCTTGTAGAAAATGTCTTTGAATTGTGACCAAGGCATCGCCAAGACATCAGTGGAGGTCTCTATTGTTTCCCACCAAAGTTGAGCATCACCAGCCAAATGAAACGTTGCCAACGTGACCTTGTCTCCTTCCCCAAATGTTGGCGCACCTAAACATACTCTCAATCTTTCTAACCCACCCTTCAGCAATAACCGGATCAGATGACTGTCCATCAAACGTAGGTGGTTGTAGCCTCCTGAATCTATCTCCAGAATGTTCATTGCTAGAACTCGAGTTGGCACTTCCTTGTACCTCTCGGATGCAACAACACTCCTAATTGATCTGACTGCTGATGCACTAGGTCTGTTTGCTGACGCACCAATTATGTCAGCTGCCTGATCACGCTAGGATCTTCTTCAGTTCTCAAGTTGGGCATCTCTCTTGGTACTCTTGGTCTTCCTGGTCGTCTAGCCATTTTCTATACTCCTGTTCAAGGTTAACTACTCTCATAAACATCTAATAACTAAGGTTAACATAAACACTTACAGTTGTTGGAGTACTCCCATGCGACAATCGACACTGATGAGTAATCTTTTGAACGGTTTAACTGAATGTCTCTGATACCATACTGTAAGGCCCCGAGTTTCTAAACTCAGTTCGTTACTCATAGAACCGAACATAACTAGGAAATTTTGGACAAAATTTAAAAACTTCGCTCGGAAGTTAAATTTGAACGTTTGCTAAAAACACAAAAAAAAACTTGCAGCGGAAAATCTTTGAGCAAAGCAAAGTTAAGCAAAACTATAAAATAGTGTTCGAATATTCAGTTAAAAATATTAAGAAAAGAATTCGGCCGGAAGAGACGAAGGCTTACGCGTGAAATGCTTAAAGTTCATAAAAGTCAAACACATCATCCGCTGAACGAAGTCAACAAAAGGGCAGAAATAAACCAAAGGTTTCCACCGATGACGTCAGCCGGATGAATCGTTCATCCAACCTCTGCCGATTGCAAAACGACAAGTTTTGCTACTCGTATCTACCGATGACGTCAGCCGGATGATACATTCATCCAGCCTCTGCTGATCACAAGACGACAAATCTTTTACTCACGTCTTCCAAAAGAACAAACTACGTATACCGATCACAAAACGACAAAGCTTCTACTACATCATCCGATAGGTTTAATACCCGACATCCACCGATCACTAAACGACAAAACTTCTACTACATCATCCGATAGGTTTAATACCCGACCCGACATCCACCGATCACTAAATGACAAAAACTTCTACTACATCATCCGATAGGTTTTATACCCGACATCCACCGATCACTAAACGACACACTAAACGACAAAACTTCTACTACATCATCCGATAGGTTTAATACCCGACATCCACCGATCACTAAATGACAAAACTTCTACTACATCATCCGATAGGTTTTATACCCGACATCCACCGATCACTAAACGACAAAACTTCTACTACATCATCCGATAGGTTTTATACCCGACATCCACCGATCACTAAACGACAAAACTTCTACTACATCATCCGATAGGTTTAATACCCGACATCCACCGATCACTAAACGACAAAACTTCTACTACATCATCCGATAGGTTTAATACCCGACATCCACCGATCACTAAACGACAAAACTTCTACTACATCATCCGATAGGTTTAATACCCGACATCCACCGATCACTAAACGACAAAACTTCTACTACATCATCCGATAGGTTTAATACCCGACATCCACCGATCACTAAACGACAAAACTTCTACTACATCATCCGATAGGTTTAATACCCGACATCCACCGATCACTAAACGACAAAACTTCTACTACATCATCCGATAGGTTTAATACCCGACATCCACCGATCACTAAACGACAAAACTTCTACTACATCATCCGATAGGTTTAATACCCGACATCCACCGATCACTAAACGACAAAACTTCTACTACATCATCCGATAGGTTTAATACCCGACATCCACCGATCACTAAACGACAAAACTTCTACTACATCATCCGATAGGTTTAATACCCGACATCCACCGATCACTAAACGACAAAACTTCTACTACATCATCCGATAGGTTTAATACCCGACATCCACCGATCACTAAACGACAAAACTTCTACTACATCATCCGATAGGTTTAATACCCGACATCCACCGATCACTAAACGACAAAACTTCTACTACATCATCCGATAGGTTTAATACCCGACATCCACCGATCACTAAACGACAAAACTTCTACTACATCATCCGATAGGTTTAATACCCGACATCCACCGATCACTAAACGACAAAACTTCTACTACATCATCCGATAGGTTTAATACCCGACATCCACCGATCACTAAACGACAAAACTTCTACTACATCATCCGATAGGTTTAATACCCGACATCCACCGATCACTAAACGACAAAACTTCTACTACATCATCCGATAGGTTTAATACCCGACATCCACCGATCACTAAACGACAAAACTTCTACTACATCATCCGATAGGTTTAATACCCGACATCCACCGATCACTAAACGACAAAACTTCTACTACATCATCCGATAGGTTTAATACCCGACATCCACCGATCACTAAACGACAAAACTTCTACTACATCATCCGATAGGTTTAATACCCGACATCCACCGATCACTAAACGACAAAACTTCTACTACATCATCCGATAGGTTTAATACCCGACATCCACCGATCACTAAACGACAAAACTTCTACTACATCATCCGATAGGTTTAATACCCGACATCCACCGATCACTAAACGACAAAACTTCTACTACATCATCCGATATTAAACCACTTCTGTTATTAGAAAACTCAACAAAACTTAAAATAAATCACGGTTCACTAGACCTTCTCATCTACTGACACCAGTTAAACTGCCTCATCAGAATCACCAATTCGTGGCATTGAAATGCTCCCTCAACAGCCTAATCCTCAAC
Organism: Begonia masoniana; assembly: GCA_022432975.1. NCBI lineage: Eukaryota > Viridiplantae > Streptophyta > Magnoliopsida > Cucurbitales > Begoniaceae > Begonia > Begonia masoniana. Next base: position 13,332,375 of record CM039512.1, on the reverse strand, counting down.
ATGTTTAGAGAACACACCTTTTGTTGTCTCTTCACCTACATCACAAAACTCATCTTTTAGCCTAATGCTAAGTAAGTAAAGCAATAATGAAATGGAATGCTGAAACATAAATTCCTAATCATGCAGTTTCTACTTTCTCATCTCAGTTGCATATGCATTCGTTCTGATCTGATCCCCCTGTGAAATTTGGGAGTTGGATCACTTCTTCCAAAGTCATACATCCTCTCTCTTGGTTAAGGGGCGGATTAGTTCCCTTAACAACTGTTACAGTCTGTTCATTCCTTACCATGCCATTTCGTGTAAATTCATTTTTGCATAATTTTCAAAATATGATGCATGACATACAAACACATTCAAGCATGCACAACCCTACTGTTTTGTGATGTAGGCCCGAGGGTACAAGCATACTCTACTTGCCTGGCTCTTCTGGAAATCGCTCGGCTGTAAGCTATTTTAGAAGCTCGCTCACCTAAGTTCATAACAGAACATCAATCAAACCTTACTAAACTTTACCAAAAATTAACCCGAAGAACAAGGAAACCAGTTTGGAACTCTACTGCTTGCACATTTCCATTTATCCCCAAAAATCTGAACCTACTCTCATCTACAGCATCCTTGAAATCCTCACATTGTACTCCCTCAGTTATCTAACTGCTAAAACGCAAGAGAATGAGGAAAAACGTACTTAAGTTGACAGAGAGTCGAGCAAGAAAGAAATCGCCAGAGGTTTCCGCTGGAGAGCTGAAGATCGAGAGGGAAAATAGGAAATAGTTGCGGCTACAGTGCATTAAACCCAAAACCCCTTTCCTTAAATACGTTATCCACTTTCAAATTTCTAATTACCCTTATGCCCTTGCCTAGACATCCATTAACCCTACCTTTATTATTACCATATAAAGTGTGCCATTAATTTAAAAAGAAAAAGGAAATCGGTTTGAAAGAACCGGGTGTTACAATCTACCCTCCTTAAAAGAATTTTGTCCTCAAAATTCAGTACCTGAATAATTCTGGATGTTGGTCCATCATGTCTTGCTGGCGCTCCCAAGTTGTCTCCTCTATGTTCTGGTTGTGCCATAAGACTTTCACTAGTGGAACCTCTTTATTGCGCAACACTTTCACAACATAGTCTAAGATCCTTACTGGTTTCTCCTATAGATAAGGGTAGGATGAATTTCAATGTTCTGCTGTTCCACAATCTGTGATGGATCCCGTACACACTTCTTCAACATGGAAACATGGAACACATTGTGGATTCCTTCCATAGAGGTGGGTAGGTGTAACTCGTAAGCTACCTTCCCGATCCTTTTTAAGATCAGAAAGGGTCCAATAAATCTGGGGTTCAACTTGCCTCTCTTACCAAATCTCACAACTCCCTTGAATGGTGATACCTTAAGAAAGACCTCATCACCTACTTCAAACTCTAGTTCTCTGCGTCTTTTATCAGCATAGCTTTTCTGTCGACTCTGAGCTGTCAAAATCCGCTGGTGGATGAGGGCAACTTTCTCAACAGTTTGTTGCACAATGTCAGGACCAAGCAACTGTGCTTCACCAACTTCATCCCAGTACAAAGGTGATCTACATTTTCACCCATACAAGGCCTCATAAGGTGTCATTCCTATTGTTGCCTAAAAACTGTTATTATAAGAGAATTCTACTAAGGATAGGTACTTGCTCCAGGAACCTTGAAAATCCAATACGCATGCACGAAGTATATCCTCTAATATTTGGATGGTTCTTTCAGACTGTCCATCTGTTTGAGGGTGAAAGGCTGTGCTAAAGTTGAGCTGTGTACCCAGCCTGATGCAAACTCTTCCAAAACTTAGATGTAAATCTAGAATCGCGGTCTGAAACTATGGTATTTGGAACTCCATGTAACCTAACGATTTCTTGCACATACAATTAAGCAAGTTGATCCATCGAGTATGTCATTCTCATTGACAGAAAGTGGGCAGATTTAGTTAATCGATCAACTATCACCCAGATTGCATCATGTCCCTTTGCTGTTCTAGGCAACCCCACGACAAAGTCCATCGTTATTTGTTCCCATTTCCATTCAGGAACTGGTAAATGTTGTAATGTTCCCGAGGGTCTCTGATGCTCAGCTTTAATCTGTTGACAACACAAACACAATCCTACATATTCTGCCACACTCCTTTTCATACTTGGCCACCAATAATGCTGTTTAAGATCCTTGTACATCTTTGTACTCCTAGGGTGAACAGAGAACCTGGAAGAGTGTGTTTCAGAAAGAATCTCATCATGAAGTTCTTTAATGGCAGGGACAAACCATCTATTTCTAAACTTAAGGATTCCATTAGCAGAATAGTTAAAATCTGTTTTGTCCGTAGAATCCATGCTTAACTTGTACGTGTTACACTCGTCATCATTCGTCTGAGCTTCCTTTATTTTCTCCAAAATAGTAGGCTTTAAGGTTATGGCTGAGAGTATAGCTGATATACTGGATACTTCTTCTAGATTAAACCTTTGGAATTCAGATTCTAAGGCTAATGGTACATCAAGAATCAAGGCTGAGGCTGAAGTTGTCACTCTACTCAAGGCATCTATCACAACATTTGCTTTGCCGGGATGGTATTTAATCTCAAAATCAAAATCCTTTACAAATTCCAACCATTGACGTTGCCTCATGTTTAATTCCTTCTGTGTGAAGATATATTTCAGACCTTTATGGTCCGAGAATATATCACAAGTTTTTCCATACAGGTAGTGCCTCCAAATCTTAAGTGCGAATACAACTGCAGCTAATTCCAAGTCATGTGTAGGGTAATTTTTCTCATGTGTTTTCAACTGCCTAGAGGCATAAGCTATTACCTTTCCCTCTTGCATCAAGACACAGCCAAGTCCAATCTTGGATCCATCACAGTAAATGCTAAATTTACCATCATCAATAGGAAGGGTCAAAATTGGAGCATTAGTCAATTTCTGTTTCAAGGTCTGAAAACTATGCTCACAATCCTCAGTCCACACATATTTCATATTTTTCCTTGTTAACCGAGTGAGGGTATTGCAATCTTTGAGAATCCTTCAATAAACTTCCTGTAATATCCTTCAAGTCCAAGGAAACTCTGAATATCTGCAACATTCCTTCGGTTGGAGCCACTCCTTGACTGCTTGAACCTTGGCTGGATCGACAGATATTCCATCATCAGAGATCACATGACCAAGGAAGTAAACTCTGTCTAGCCAAAACTCACATTTGGAAAACTTGGCATAGAGTTGGTGCTGCCATAGCACCTCCAATACTAAGTTCAAATGTTCTGCATGTTCTTCACTAGAACGTGAATAGATTAAAATATCATCTATAAACACAATAACAAACTTGTCTAAATACTCGTGAAACACTATGCATAAGATCCATGAAGGCTGCCGGTGCATTTATCAATCCAAAGGACATAACCAGAAACTCATAATGTCCATACCTTGTGAGAAAGGCAGTTTTTGGAATATCTTCGGTTTTGACTTTTAGTTGGTAGTAACCTGACCTTAAATCAATCTTAGAGAAAACTCGTGCACCACGGAGTTGGACAAATAGGTCATCAATCCTCGGTAATGGATACTTGTTCTTGACAGTTAACTTATTTAATTCCCTATAATCAATGCACATACGCATCGATCCATCTTTCTTTTTGACAAAAAGAACAGGTGCACCCCACGGTGAAAAGCTAGGGCGTATGAACCCCTTATCCAATAATTCCTCCAACTGCTTCTTTAATTCTTTAAGTTCAGTTTGTGCTAATCTATATGGATTTTTAGAGATAGGCTCAGCGCCGGGATAAACATCTACAACGAATTCAATTTCGCTATCTGGTCAAACCAGGAAGGTCATCTAGGAATACTTCTGGGAAATCTTGGACAACTAAGACATTTTTTGGGAGTTGCTTTTCCTACTAGTTGTGTATCAAAAACACTGGCCAAGAAGCATAAGTACTTTCTACATGGTGAGGGTCCACAATTTATAGAGGTCATGATAGACATTTCCTTACTCTTTTTTAGAGCTTGGAAGGTATGTTTCAAACCACCAGGGGGTTGAAAACTAACTACTCCAGTCCTACAGTCGATTGTGCCATAATGCTTAAACAGCCAATCTATTCCTAGAATTACATCAAATCCTATTATATCCATAATAATGAGGTTAGCAGGTAGGTTCATGTTTCCTACTAATACAGCACTATCAAACATCACTCGGTTATACTGCATGCGTTCACCAGAGGGTAATGCGACATTAAACACATGCTCAGTAGGGGTAAGCTTTACATCTAACTTATCAGCAAATGTAGATGCTATGAATGAATGTGTTGCACCAGAATCTATCAATGTAAAAGTGGGTAAAGAGTTGACCAGTATAGTACCTGACACAACAGCAGGCTGTTCATCATCGCCCGACTCCATCATGGAGAATATCCTTGGTTTAACCATAGCAGAACCACTCTTATGAGCTGGGCAGTCTCTGCTAATATGGCCGATCTTGTTACAATTGTAGCATTTGGTGATTCTAGGCTTCGGGCACTCTTTGATCGTGTGTCCAACCTCCTCACAGTTGAAACACTTCCCAAAGCCCAATCTGCACTCGCCCTGGTTGTACTTCAAGCACTTGGGACACTGGGGAATTTCCTGACATTCTGTACCTTCCCCCCTGTTCCTTGGCTACTCTGACCTTCACTAGGCCTCTTCATTCCCCTTTGATGGTGTGGCTGGACAAACTTTTGTGGGACCTCTTTTGGTCCAGCACACTTCCTTTCAGCTTCTTCCACTTCCAGAGCAGTAGACACAACTTCACTGAATGACAAGCCTTTAAAACCACAAAATTTAACTCCTCGGTAAATTTCTGGCTTCAGTCCATGCACAAATTTGAACACCTTACCTTCGTCCCTGTGAGCAAAATGTCTAGCAAACTTGGACAGGGACTCAAACTGCCTACTGTACTCGGCCACAGACCCTGTCTGCTTCAAGTTTAGAAATTCCAACTTCTTTGCAGTTTGGACAGTACTGTTGAAATACTTCTCGTAAAAAATGTCTTTGAATTGTGACCAAGGCATCGCCAAGACATTAGTGGTGGTCTCTATTGTTTCCCACCAGAGTTGAGTATCACCAGCCAAATGAAACGTTGCCAATGTGACCTTGTCTCCTTCCCCAAATGTTGGCGCACCTAAACATACTCTCAATCTTTCTAACCCACCCTTCAGCAATAACCGGTCAGATGACTGTCCATCAAACGTAGGTGGTCGTAGCCTCCTGAATCTATCTCCAGAATGTTCATTGCTAGAACTCGAGCTGGCACTTCCTTGTACCTCTCGGTTCAACAGCACTCCTAACTGATCAGACTGCTGACGCACTAGGTCTCTTTGCTGACCCACCAATTCTGTCAGCTGCCTAATCACGCTAGGATCTTCTTCAGTTCTCAAGTTGGGCATCTCTCTTGGTACTCTTGGTCTTCCTGGTCGTCTAGCCATTTTCTATACTCCTGTACAAGGTTAACTGCTCTCATAAACATCTAATAATTTTCAAAATATGATGCATGACATACAAACACATTCAAGCATGCACAACCCTACTGTTTTGTGATGTAGGCCCGAGGGTACAAGCATACTCTACTTGCCTGGCTCTTCTGGAAATCGCTCGGCTGTAAGCTATTTTAGAAGCTCGCTCACCTAAGTTCATAACAGAACATCAATCAAACCTTCACTAAACTTTACCAAAAATTAACCCGAAGAACAAGGAAACCAGTTTGGAACTCTACTGCTTGCACATTTCCATTTATCCCCAAAAATCTGAACCTACTCTCATCTACAGCATCCTTGAAATCCTCACATTGTACTCCCTCAGTTATCTAACTGCTAAAACGCAAGAGAATGAGGAAAAACGTACCTAAGTTGAAAGAGAGTCGAGCAAGAAAGAAATCGCCCAGAGGTTTCCGCTGGAGAGCTGAAGTCCGAGAGGGAAAATAGGAAATAGTGGCGGCTACAGTGCATTAAACCCAAAACCCATTTCCTTAAATACGTTATCCACTTTCAAATTTCCAATTACCCTTATGCCCTTGCCTAGACATCCATTAACACTACCTTTATTATTACCATATAAAGTGTGCCATTAATTTAAAAAGAAAAAGGGAATCGGTTTGATAGAACCGGGTGTTACAGAAACATTTATGACCAAAGGCTCTAAAATACTTAACACTAGGAGACTTGTCGTTCTATAGCTCATAGAGGGTTTTGTCTAGAATCGGTCTTATGGAGACACGGTTTAGAACCTAACAAGCTGTGGAAACAGCTTCTACCCAAAAATATTTTGGAAGGGAGTTCTCGTTAAGCATGGTCTGAGCTAGCTTTTGAAGAGACATTTTTCCTCTCAATAACTCCATTTTGTTGAGGGGTTCTAGAGGATGAGAAATTGTACTCAATTTCATATTTGAGACACAAGAATTTAAATTTTTGATTCTCAAATTCTCCACCATGATCACTACAAATAGCAATAATGGTGAGCTCCTTTTTATTTTGAACTCTCTTCCTAAAGCTAGAGAAGGTATTAAAAGTTTCATCCTTTGACTTTAGGAAGAACACCCATGTGAACCAAGAGAAGTCATCTAATATAACAAATACATAGAATTTTCCTCCTAGACTAGCCACATTAGAAGGACCGAATAGGTTCATATGAAGTAGTTGTAGAGGTTTGGACGATGTGACAATATTCTTTGAGGAAAAAGAGCTTTTGATTTGCTTGCCTATTTGACAAGCATCACAAACTCTATCCTTGTCAAAGGATAGTTTTGGAAGTCCTCCAACTAGATTATTCTTGGAGATCTTAGCTAAGGTATCCATACCTACATGACCTAATCTTCTATGCCAAGACCAATTATCATTCAAAGAATTCATAGCAAAATACTTTTCATCATTGCACTCAATATTACCTAAATCAATAATATAAACATTTCTTTCCTATAACTTTTAAACAGAATCTTGCTGTTTGAAACATCTTTAATCATACATGCATTTGATTTAAATGTGACTTTGTAACCCTTATCACACAACTGGCTAATACTTAATAAGTTGTGTTTCAAACCATCAACCAGTAGTACATTCTCAATAAGAGGGTTGATAGGATTACCTATATTGCCGATGCCAACAATCTTACCCTTTTGATTTCTACCAAAAGTAACGTTCCCTTTCTTCTTGTTGATAAATATAAACTTTGTTGAGTCTCCCTTCATATGCCTCGAACATCCACTATCGAGGTACCATTGATTTATCCCGGGAGAGCAATCAACCTGCAAAACAGTAATCAAGTTATCTTCTTAGGTACCCAAATCTTTTGGGTTCTAGTGTTAGGTTTGGTTCCCTTAGGAACCCATTGTAATCCACTATCAGATTTAATCTTTCTTAATTTTAGTGGACATTCATAGGATTTATGTCCTACTTCGTTACAAGCATGACAAGTGGACGATCTAACAAAGAAATTTTTATAGATTTTCTTTTTATTAGCTTGTTCATAACCTAATCCCGCTTTGTCAAATGTCACACTTTGACTACCTAACAGCATGTTCAGATTCTTGCTCCCATTTGTAAATTTCAAGTCTAAATCATTCAACCTATCATTTTTAGTCTTGAGTTCACCTTTTTCCTTTTCATGCAAATTACTTTCATTAGCAGGCTTTTTGATTAAGTTTGCATTTTCCTTCTTTAACAAGTTGTATTTAGTCTTAAGCATGTTGTATTGTTTAATTAAATCATTGAAAGCATCAATTAAATCACCATCATCATTATCGCTTTTCGTGTGCCATGAAGCAAAGGTTGGCGACTTCCTCATCTTCTGAAGAAGTGTCGCTCTCACTGTCATCCCAAGTGGTCTTCATGGCTCTCTTCTTGAATTTCTTAGGATTCTTCTTTGCTTGTGGACACTCGGCCTTGATGTGACCAGGCTTCCCACACTCAAAGCATGTGATTTCTTTCTCCTTTTGAGACTTTTCTCCCTTTGAGAATTTCCTCCCATGCATCCCTTTCCGTTGGAGGAACTTGCTGAATCTTCTAGTAATGAGGGCTATGTCCTCCTCATCTTCTTCTTCCTCAGATTCTTCTTGCTTACTTGAGGAGGCTTTAAGAGCTATGTCTTTCCTCTTGGAGACTTCCTTTTCTTTGAGGTCCTCCTTTTCATTTGCTCTCATTGTTATCTCATGTGTCATGAGAGAACCAATGAGCTCTTCAAGTTTGAGTGCTTTGAGATCTCTTGCTTCTTGAATGACCGTTACTTTCGGTTGTCATCCTCTTAGTAGACACCTCAAGATCTTCCGTACTAGTTCTTCACTAGAATATATCTTATCAAGCACTTTTAAACCATTAGTAATGTTAGTAAATCTAGTAAACATTGAACTAATGGATTCTTCTTTTTCCATAGAAAATAATTCATACTCATGGACTAACATGCTCATTTTACTTTCTTTTACTTGGTTAGTCCCCTCGTGTGTAACTTCCAATAAATGTCATATTTCCTGTGCACTAGCACACCCTTGAACTCTGTTAAACTCGTCTCTGTTCAGTGCATAGTATAGGGTGTTAATTGCCTTAGTATTCAAACTCAAATTCCTCTTATCTAAATCACTTAGTTCATTTGATGTTTTAGGAATACTAACATCATTCTCAATTTTGACCGCTATGAATGGACAATTTTCAATAACATTTCATAAATCATAATTCATAGCTTGAACAAAAATTCTCATCTTAGCTTTCCAATATACATAATCATTACCATAAAAAAGAGGTGGCCTAGAAGTGGATTGTCTCTCTACGTGTGTGGTGTTTGTGTTGAATGTCATTTCTCGATATACAACTATTCTTTTAATCACAATTAGAAAAATATTAACCTCGCTCTGATACCAATTGTTGTAACGACCCGCGGAGGATCGCCACGAAATTCATGACTTTACATAAAACTTTAACTCATATTTGAACTCTTTTCTCCTTCTTTATTTTTTTTGTCTTTAATAACAGTATGCCTAACAGGCTTAAAGACTTCAACTTAATGGATGGAAAGTTAGTCCCTCGTACTTGCTTCCAATCAACGTACAAGTTGCATGGGTCTGCATGCATCAACCGATAGACATTGCGTCTTCCGGATGGCACGTGCACCCCACATGACTCATTTAAATACCTATCGACAGATGCGAATACTCGCATCGACCGACGATCACATGTATCTCGTGTGACCAATTTAAAACATCTACCGCTAGACATGTGAAATTCACGTGTTCATCTAAGACATCTTCCGATAGCTTACAAGCTCTATATCATCCGATCACTAGACGAAAAATTATCACTTACATCATCCGGTCACTAGACGACAAAACCATATTTATATCATCCGGTAAAAAGACTCCTTAGATCATCCGGTGACTTTATTACACTACATCTGCCGATCGCTAAACGACAAGATAGTACTTACATCATCCGGTGAAGAAACATATTACATCTTCCGGTGACGTCATACTACATCTTCTGGTGATGTCATCCGGAAGACTGAATCGTTTAACTCTCATCTATTGACATCCGCCGATGACGTCAGCCGGATGATTGCCTCATCCAGCTTCTATCATACGACCGTAAAACACTGTAATCATCAAACATCTTCATTCGATAGAACATATCACAACTCACCCAAATCTTAACCTGGAAATTATAAACCCTAATGAGTAAAAACTATATCCCATACAAGATACACATAGCGGAAGGCTTAAGCAAAACAGACCATTCAATAATCCTTGAAATCGTTAACAGACTCTGTAGTCAAACCATTCAAAAATCCGAATCTCATTGTTATAAGAAAACTCTATTCTACTTAGTCATCTGTTTATCATAAACTTCTCTGACTTACTATGGGTATAACCAGGGAACTTGATCGCTTATCCAGCCTTCACTGTCACACAGAGCATCCTCCATCAACCAAGCTTAGACATCTTCTTTGACCTTGAGTTCCTCACCTGAAAACTCGTCACCTACATCATGAGGTTTAAACTATAAGCCTAATGCTTAGTAAGGAATGCAACACTAACATGGGTGCATGAATGCATAATTTGGAAAATCACATACTCATAAGTCTTTTCTTGTTCATGTCTTTGCTCGTAATCATCATTCATAGTCATGGATCATATTCATCATTCATAGTATCATATCATCATTCATAGTCATTGATCATATTCATCATTCATAGTCATTGATCATATTCTTTGTTTAGGTTGTGTGGATCAAGAGAGGATTTGTGCCGGTAAAGGGGGTTCGACAGTGAGTTTGATCTTGTTCCCTACTGCGGGTCGTATTCGTATGTCCTTCTTTGGACTGTGACATACGCCGAACCGCCCCCAACCCTCACTTAATCCACGTTGCATAAATCTTATACATATACATATATACATACATATCTTGTTCATGGAAAACATGCGTTAAAACATTTTCTTATGCTTGAGAAACATTTATGATGCATGAACATGAGAGCTTTTAACTCTTCAAACTATGACAAGGATCATACCAGAGCAGACAACTTCACACTCACTAACAGGTCATCACATGATATAACTTGCAACATATATAAATCCTTCAAGTGTAGGCAAGCTCATAATCACAAGGTAAGTATTAGACATCTCAATCTAGTACTCCCACGATGTAGGGCTCTATTAGCCGGAAATCTTAATACATTCACTTACGTGGTCTCTTTAGCACTTGAGCTCCTTTCTCTTCAAACTTCTTCACCTAAACATTTACATTGCAGTAGTTAAAAAAAAATCATAATAGTTCTAATCTCGAGTTATCCTAAGATCTAATAGCTAAGAGTCCTTCCCGAGTTCTTAGTTTAATACTCAATGTAACCCGAAATCCCAAAACCAGAACAGACGGATTCGATAAATAATAACTCAGGGTTGGTTGTTTTAAATGTCCAGAATCTATTCGGAATGACATCACCAATCTCGGGTTTCAAAATGTTCCTATCAATACTCGGCCATTGAAGAATCCAAAACTTCAATACAAAGTTGAAAACAGAGCTAATAAACTAACAAATAGCCACATTGTCTAATGCATACCTCAGGCGCAGAGTAGTCGAGTGGTGGCGGAGTAAACCGGCCGTCGAGGAGAGTTTGCTGGTAGTAGAGAGTAAGAACTTGCGAGAGAAGAAATCGCCGGAAAGGGTGGTGTCGGCTACAGTGGTTTAAATGAGGTTTAAATCCTTTCCTTTTTCTTTAAATACAGGCCTCAATCCTCCATTATTACAACTTTGCTACTCAACCTAGTTTAGATTCACATGTAATTAATTAAGCTTGGCATAAATCCTAAACTACGAAGATTAAATATTTATGACCGTTAATACAGTTAAGAAAATCACCTGGCCGTTGACTCGGGTGTTACAATTGTAGGACCGTTATTATCTAAGAGAGGGGTGAATTAAACTTTTCTCTTCTAATTGAGTTTACTTAATACAATATAAATTACTTAAAATATTATTTACTGATTCAAAATAAACAGAGAGAGAGAGAAAAATAACACCGTGATTTTTACGTGGTTCGGCCAATCTTGCCTACGTCCACGCTTCAAGGATTCCTTCCTTGAAGATTCACTACTTCTCTTCTATGAGAAATCTTGATTGGACTTCACGGCCGCCAATCAATTGCCTTTTACACTTCGATTGATCTTCACGGGTGTTAATCGCTGCCTTTACACTTTGATTACAGGATGAACAATATAGCACAGAACTACACTCTCTCAAAAAGTAAAATCTCAAGTTTGATTTAAAGAGGTGTAGAGAATAAAAGAAAATTACAGGCGTGTGAGCTCGCGAGAGTTTAGAGAAAATTTATCAAATCAGCAAAAGTTTTTGTCTCGAGCTCCTATTCTTCCTTTTATACTGGTGACTTTAATCCGCTTCTCATTCAGACGACTCTTTGTTTTTCTTACTGAAAATATGACCGTTGTGACGAGTATATATGCAGAAAACTAGCCGTTGAGTTTTGGAGTCGCTATCACTTGTGGCGAAAAAACTTATTGATTCAAAAGATGTTGTATTAGTGGATGAAGTCATTGTTCGGATGACATTGATCTTGAAAAGCATATTCATATTGGACGACTTCGTGATTTGGAAGATGTTATATCGAAATTGCTTTCGGCAGAATGTTTATTCGGTCGAAGTCACTTTCGGAAGATGTTCTTCTAGCGGACAAAATCTTTGTTGGGATGACTTTGTTGTTCGTTCAGCATCTTTATTTGTTTGGACGACAATAATTTGATAGACTCTAAATCTGGACGATGTTGATTTCGGATGACTTCAGAATCTGTATGACTATTATAATTTGAACGACTTTTATAATTTGACTACGTGATTTGATGCCTTCTAACTCTGGACGATAAAGTTTTCTGTTGACTTCTAAGTCCCAAAACCGAACGACGGATTCGTAAATAATAACTCAGGGTTGGTTGTTTTAAATGTCCAAATCTATTCGGAATGACATCACCAATCTCGGGTTTCAAAATGTTCCTATCAATACTCGGCCATTGAAGAATCCAAAACTTCAATACAAGTTGAAAACAGAGCTAATAACTAACAAATAGCCACATTGTCTAATGCATACCTCAGGCGCAGAGTAGTCGAGTGGTGGCGGAGTAAACCGGCCGTCGAGGAGAGTTTGCTGGTAGTAGAGAGTAAGAACTTGCGAGAGAAGAAATCGCCGGAAAGGGTGGTGTCGGCTACAGTGGTTTAAATGAGGTTTAAATCCTTTCCTTTTTCTTTAAATACAGGCCTCAATCCTCCATTATTACAACTTTGCCACTCAATCTAGTTTAGATCCACATGTAATTAATTAAGCTTGGCATAAATCCTAAACTACGAAGATTAAATATTTATGACCGTTAATACAGTTAAGAAAATCACCTGGCCGTTGACTCGGGTGTTACAATTGTAGGACCGTTATTATCTAAGAGAGGGGTGAATTAAACTTTTCTCTTCTAATTGAGTTTACTTAATACAATATAAATTACTTAAAATATTATTTACTGATTCAAAATAAACAGAGAGAGAGAGAAAAATAACACCGTGATTTTTACGTGGTTCGGCCAATCTTGCCTACGTCCACGCTTCAAGGATTCCTTCCTTGAAGATTCACTACTTCTCTTCTATGAGAAATCTTGATTGGACTTCACGGCCGCCAATCAATTGCCTTTTACACTTCGATTGATCTTCACGGGTGTTAATCGCTGCCTTTACACTTTGATTACAGGATGAACAATATAGCACAGAACTACACTCTCTCAAAAAGTAAAATCTCAAGTTTTGATTTAAAGAGGTGTAGAGAATAAAAGAAAATTACAGGCGTGTGAGCTCGCGAGAGTTTAGAGAAAATTTATCAAATCAGCAAAAGTTTTTGTCTCGAGCTCCTATTCTTCCTTTTATACTGGTGACTTTAATCCGCTTCTCATTCAGACGACTCTTTGTTTTTCTTACTGAAAATATGACCGTTGTGACGAGTATATATGCAGAAAACTAGCCGTTGAGTTTTGGAGTCGCTATCACTTGTGGCGAAAAACTTATTGATTCAAAAGATGTTGTATTAGTGGATGAAGTCATTGTTCGGATGACATTGATCTTGAAAAGCATATTCATATTGGACGACTTCGTGATTTGGAAGATGTTATATCGAAATTGCTTTCGGCAGAATGTTTATTCGGTCGAAGTCACTTTCGGAAGATGTTCTTCTAGCGGACAAAATCTTTGTTGGGATGACTTTGTTGTTCGTTCAGCATCTTTATTTGTTTTGGACGACAATAATTTTGATAGACTCTAAATCTGGACGATGTTGATTTCGGATGACTTCAGAATCTGTATGACTTTAGAATTTGAACGACTTTAGAATTTGGACGACGGTAGATTTCGGATGACTTCTAAGTCTGGACGATAAAGTTTTCTGTTGACTTCTAAGTCTGGACGACAAAATAATTGATTCCGCAATCGGTCGACTTTGCTGTTCGATTGATATATTTGGCAGATGACTTAAGTCTGCTTTGACATCGGTCGATGTTCCTTTAACATTTTGCATACACCAGACTTGACTACAAACATTTAACCAAAATTGTTAGAAAAACATAATACCCTTTGTAAAGGGCATTCCCAAACAGATAATACAACTATTAATAACATTCATCAAAAACATAGTTATGCTTAAACAAAGTTTAAGTTAACACCCCTTGCCCATGATCAGAACTCCTCTCGAGTTCCAGGCTGCCTCCTCTCGAGATTGAGCTTCAATGAAGAATATCAAGGAATGCACCTGTGACACCGTCAGCGACACCAACCGTTCTCTTTGGATGCACTCAAACAACATACTCATAAAATAACGAAAACCAATCAGAACAGAGGGTTTTACGAGAGCCGTTGGATCAATCTTCTGAATGGGTGGCCTAGATGTTATGGCCATGGATGGTTAGGATTTGGTTGTGCATTCCTTCCTCAATCACCCCCCTTGTGCCATGTCATCAATCATTGTGAGCACTAACTTTGTCATTCCTTAGCCAAGTCACCTATCCAGGCCATCCTCAAGCTTGATTTTCATTGGTGTAATCGGTTTTGCCTTGCATGTAATTCTTCCATGGCCGTGCTAACCTATAAGTGAATGACAAACAATGCAACCCAAAAATTAGCCACCACCATACATCTAATCCTAGCAAACATCTAACCTAACCACACAATATATATGCATGCATAAAATGGCTAATGTTTGCCAACACAAGAACGGCTAATGTTTGCAAAAATAGTTCAAATAAAATGGCTACACAGTTAGATGTAGAGAAGAAAATTCCCTATTTAGCTTCTTCAATCCGTGCATCCCAAGTGATGAAATGCAGAGGTTAATCCATGTCCTCAGAGCTAGACTCCCACTCTAAGCCTTCGAAGATTCAATCACCTGCAAAAAAATTAAATTCATTAGTAAACAGGTTAAAAGTGTCATGGGCCTTGGATATGTTATGGGCCTTAGCCTGGGATCGTGTAATGGGCCTCTGAGGCACATCATCCTCCCTGACTAATTGAGGATTTGACCTCAAATCTTTTTCTTGGACCACCTCGATGATGAACTCGTACACTTGCCATGCAAAGTGGTTTGGGACCTCGCAATCCATGAGGGGTAACATATTCTACCCTCTTGGTCTCTTCAACCCTTTACCTTGGCTAGATATTACCCTTAGCTTCATGAGAACTTCACAATGATTGGCTTTCACCCTTATCTTCCCAATACTATCTTGATAATCCGAACCACTTGGGCTTGGGTCCAATACTTGTAGGCTAAGATACCTTTCGATCTTAAATTCCCATAATAGTGAGTCCTTTAGGGAAGTAACTCCTACATTCATTTGTCCATCATCTCTAAGTATTAATGCAACTTTGGAATGATAGTTGATATTCATCCTCAAACAAGATATCACCATGAGTATCGTTCTAGTCTTGACTCCTACTCTAGGAAAGTGAGTGATCTCCAATAAACTAATATGGATGAGAGGTTTGCCATATTCACGCTCGATTTTCAAAGATGTGGCTATAGTCAACAATCACTATGGTACGTTCATTTTCGTCACGCTGACTCTCTAAATAACTAATTACCAATGGAAAATTTGCATCACTACATGTGGTAACATTTAGTTGCAGTGCATCGAACCAACATCCCAAATATCTCAAAAGTTTCCTACGAATCTTATCTTTAGATCTTAGCTCATTCTTAGGTAAAATAAATCCTTTGAGCTCTTTTGGAAGGAAACGTGGGTTAAAGTCATAATGTCCAAAAACTTTGAATCTACTCAAAGCCAACTGCTACCTTTAAAGATCTTATGGAGTGTGAGTAAAAGGATTCATCATAAAATGGGTCCTTAATTAAGATATTTTCCAAACCAAAGGTTTTGTTAAGAGGTGACTCCCTTAGGGTGTGGGGTAAGCTCTCTTCTACTCAGGTGAAAAATTTAAATGATTCAGTTTCATCAAGTGGAGGGGTTTTTCTTCAATTTTATTGTCCTCGACAGTTTGGAAGGTGAAGCATTCCATTTCAGGATCTGAGATGAAAGTTGTTTCCTCTATCGAATAAGTCCTTTCAATGACAAGAGATTCCACTAGCTCTTTGGAATGAAAAATGGTGGACTCTTGCCCCCTTCTCTCCATCCTTTGATAAGCTGCTTCATTATGATGTGGTTCTCCCAAATGAACCATATTCAATGGTTTTCCTTTAAACAAAGACGCTCCTAGTTCTTCCTTGATCATAAATAGGTTTGCCTTATTCTTCTCTCCCTTTCTAGCTATATCGTCTTTAGCAATTTGTGTGGGAGTCAATGCTACTAATATATAGGATTACCATCGTATGTAAGTTAGGACAGTGAGCCATAAAGTGACATGTTCCTAGACACTTGAAGCACTTCATGTCTCGTGCCTTTAGCTTGGTTGCATTGTCGGTGGCAAGTTTGCTACAGGGTTCTTTTTGAGGCCAACTTCGTGTGAATGGCTTCTTGCCATCAGTCTTTGAGGCAAACTCGTTATTTTCAGTAGGTCTAGATGTAAACTTGCTAGGGAAAGTGTCCTTCTTTTTCCTTTTTAGTTGCCTCTCCAATGTAGTGGCCATTTGAGTAACTTTATCCATCGAGTCCAAAGTTTGTATTTCGACTACATCGCCAATCTCTCGGTTTAAACCACATATAAATCTTCCTATAACGTACTCTTCAGGTTCTTCCAAACCTCCTCGAATTTTGATTCTCTTAAACTCATTGATACTCTTCAACAAATTGATTGTTTTGTCTGAGGTTCTGTATTTGTAGTAAGATCTCCTGTCTATAATGGCTAGGTACAAACCTCTTCGTCATGTGAGCCTTCATAGTTTGCTAGGTGGCAATTGGTTCATCTCTGGTTTGTAACCTTTGGGCTTTTAGGTTAGCCCTCCAAAGTGCAGCATAACCAGTTAACTCCGCCGATACGAGCTTTACTTGGATCTCTCTGAGTAATCATAGAAGTCGAATACTCTTTCTACCTTGTCTGCCCAATTTAAGAATGTGTTTCCATCACTAGCTCCATTGAATGAAGGTATTGATAATTTGGTGTTGTGGAGCTCATCATTATCTCTATGATGTGTAGGGGTATAATCGTCATAGTCCTTGTCAGCCCAATCAATTTCATCCAATGAGTCACAAGTGTGATACCTTCTTCTAGGTCGTTCTCCTCTTCTCCTTCGTGGAGATTCTTCATCCCTTCTTCTTCTAGAGGATTCCACATTTCTTCTCCATTGGAGAGATGCTTCGTCCCTCTGTATTATAGAGGATTTTTCGTACTTTCTCCTTCGAGGAGATTCCTCATATCTTCTCCTTTGAGGAGATTCTTCGTCTCTCCTCCTTGAGGGGATTCTCGGGGTGTCCTATCACGCTCGTCTAACCTATTCATAAGTTGTTGGAATTTTTGGTTAAGGTCATTGAGTTAACCTTGGACACTTGACTCACCCACGTGAGGGTTTTGAGTCCCGGTTTGGGGAACATTTGTGCCCTTCTTGATTCCACTTCTCGTTTGCATTATATCCTAAGTTTTAGGAGGGATTTTCTTAAGTTAAGTTTTGGGGTCTTAGGATGTGTCTTAAGAATATCAGCAAACATTTTACAAACTTAGCAAAAACACAAATAAAAACTACTAAGGAATTCAAAGATTTTCAAAACTATTTTCTTGTTTTCTCAAACCCCAATTGCATGCACTTTAACAACAAATTTATATGATTAAATTTAACGATTCGAAGCACAATTTAATCCTTAAATCTTCCAAGAGCAACAATATAAAAGAGTGGTGTAATTAAAACATTAACTAAACAAACAAATTTAGGGTTCTAGCATGCAACATCTCGACCAAGACTAAAAAAACAGATTTAAGCAACCATTTTCAACCACTTTAACCAATAAGTAGCTAATACGTTTCAAAGTAATACCTTTTAGCTTCAGCTCTAGGTCAAGTTAAGGTGATTTTCTGTGAAAATACTCAAATAAAACAGATTAAAGATAGCACAAAACAGATCATGTAAAACAACAAAAACAGTTTATGTCTTCTTGGACTTTTCACAAATCGTTTTCAAACTCTTCTTTTAACAATGAAAATGCAGCAACTTTATGCACAATTTTTGTCCACTAAACCTTCAGACTAAAGTCTAAACATGCAAATATGATTGTCATAAGATTAGCTATTCAATAACAATGCAAGAAAACAACAACCAAACTACAAACTCAATCAGACAAAAACCCAGAAAAAATAGAATCTAGCGATGTATATAACCCGAGTTTTAAACCAAGATATAGCTATCCAAATGAACTTAGATGAACAAATAAAAAGTAACAAAATCACCATACGGAAGCTACTTATGCTCTGATACCAAATGACATGATTTCACTTGCAAGAAACTGAGTTAGAGCAACAAGGGTCCGAGCGCCGCACGGTTAGCACCACCTGAGAACACACCAAAAAGAATCAACTAGAAATGTGACCAAATGTACTTAAATGTAAAAACGTTCTTCAAAGTGAATGATGTCTTATGGATGGAGATTAAGTTCAAAGAAAGATTAGATGAAAATATGGAAAAGGATGGAAATGAAAACACAAACCCGAGCTGGCCGATTGTGAGCTCTCTAGCTCTCGGCTAATACATCCTCCAAAGAAAAATGTACGGCTTGGAAATGGTAATGCCCAACTTCTACAATTTTCCAGCCTCTAAGATAATTGGAGAGAAGTGTGGGAAGAGAACTCACAAGCTACCACGGTCTTGTGAGCAATGGAGGGCTACTCCACAAGGTTTGAGTAAACCGTGGCTTACCTAGGCACTAACCGTAGGCAACTCCAATGGCACCAACCATTGAAAAGTCAAATGAACCACCAAGTTCTAAAGGAAATATGCTATTCTCATTTCACCAAAAGACCCTTACAACCACAAAAATCCATGCTTAAATAGAACTCCTAAGTGGCTAGGGTTTTACAAGAGCCGTTGAATCAATCTTCCAAATGGGTGGCCTAGATGTTATGGCCATGGATGGTGAGGATTTGGTTGTGCATTCCTTCATCAATCACCTCCCTTGTGCCATGTCATCAATCATTGTGAGCACTAACTTTGTCCTTCCTTAGCCAAGTCACCTATCCATGTCATCCTCAAACTTGATCTTCATTGGTGCAATTGGTTTTTCCTTGCATGTAATTCCTCCATGGCTGTGCCAACCCATAAGTGGATCACCAACTATGTAACCCAAAAATTAGCCATCACCATACATCTAATCCTAGAAAACATCTAACCTAACCACACAGTCTATATGCATGCATAAAATGACTAATGTTTGCCAATACAAGAAATACTAATGTTTGCAAAAATAGTTCAAATAAATTGGTTACACGGTTAGATGTAGAGAAGACAAATTCCCTCTTTAGCTCCTTCAATCCGTGCATCCCAAGTGATGAAATGCAGAGGTTTATCCATGTCCTCAGAGCTAGGCTCCTACTCTAAGCCTTCGAAGATTCAATCACCTGCAAAAGAATTAAATTGATTAGTAAACAGGTTAAAAGTGTCATGGGCCTTGGATATGTTATGGGCCTTAGCCTAGGATCGTGTAATGGGCTTCTGAGGCACATCATCCACCCCGACTAATTGAGAATTTGACCTCAAATCATTTTCTTAGACCACCTCGATGATGAACTCATACACTTGCCATGCAAGTGGTTTGGGACCTCGCAATGCATGAGGGGTAACATATTCTACTCTCTTGGTCTCTTCATGCCCTTTACCTTGGCTAGATATTACCCTTAGCTTCATGAGACCTTTAGAATGATTGGCCCTAACCCCTATCTTCCCAATACTATATTGATAATCCGAACCACTTGGGCTTGGGTCCAATACTTGTAGGCTAAGATACCTTATGATCTTAAATTCCCATAATAGTGAGTCTTTTAGGGAAGTAACTCTTACCTTCCTTTGTCCATCATCTCTAAGTATTAGTGCAACTTTGGAATGGGAGTTGAAATTCATCCTCAAACAAGATATCACCATGAGTATAGTTCTAGTCCCGACTCCTACTCTAGGAAAGTGAGTGATCTCCAATAAACTAATATGGATGAGAGGTTTGCCATATACGCACTCGGTTTTAAAAGATGGATGGCTATAGTCAAAAATCACTGTGGTACGTTCGTTTTCGTCACATTGACTCTCTAAATAACTAATCACCAAAGAAAAATTTGTATCACTACATGTGGTAACATTTAGTTGTAGTCCATCGAACCAAAATCTCAAATATCTCAAAAGTTTCCCACGAATCTTATCTCTAGATTTTAGCCAATTCTTAGGTAAAATAAATCATTTTGGCTCTTTTGGAAGGAAACGTGGACTAAAGTCATAATGTCAAAAAACTTCGAATCTACTCAAAGCCAACGCTACCTTTAAAGATCTTATGCAGTGTGAGTAAAAGGATTCATCATAAAATGGGCCCTTAATTAAGATATTTTCCAAACCAAAGGTTTTGTTAAGAGGTGACTCCCTTAAGGTGTGGGGTAAGCTCTTCTCTACTCGGGTGAAAAATTTAAGTGAATTCGGTTTCCTCAAGTGGGGGGGGTTTTCTTCAAATTTGTGGTCCTCGACAGTTTGGAAGGTGAAGCATTCCATTTCAAGCTCTGAGATGAAAATCGAATAAGTCCTTTCAATGACAAGAGATTCCACTAGCTCTTTGGAATGAAAAATGGTGGATTAGTGCCCCTTTCTCTCCATCCTTTGATAAGGTGCTTCATTATGATGTGTTTCTCCCACTGGTACCATATTCAATGGTTTTCCTTCAAACAAAGACGCTTCTAGTTCTTCCTTGATCATAAATAGGTTTGCCTTGATATTCTCTTCCTTTCTAGCTATATCGTCTTTAGCTATTTGTGTGGGATTCAATGGTACTAATATATAGGATTTACCCCCAAACTTTAAGGAGTAACATTTTAAAAATCCATCATAGGTAACTTTACGATCATATTGCCAAGGTCGGCCTAAGAGTAGGTGGCTTGCACTCATGGACACGACGTCACATAAGACAAAATCCTTGTAATTTCCCAAGGCAAAGTCAACAGTCACTTGATTAGTTACCTTTACACCATCTTTATCATCTAATCATCTCAATTTGTATGGACTTGGATGGGCTCTCGTCACTAAACCTAGTTTGTCAATCATTTCTTTTGAAGCTACGTTCACATAGCTTCCTCCATCTATAATCACCGAACATACTTTGTCCTTAATCTAGCAGCGACTGTGGAATATGTTCTCACGCTGACAGTTTTTTTCCTTGTTCTTGGTGATGGGGGCACGTCAAATTACCATTAACAAGGGTCCTTCTAAGGCATGACAGACCTTGCCTTCAGATTGTTCTTCCTCATAGGCTTCTTCTTCTTTGACCTCTTCCACATTGTCAAATTCTACAGTGGCTCCATTCCTGATTACCATCGTACGTAAGTTAGGGCAGTGAGCCATAAAGTGGCCTATTCCTAGACACTTGAATCACTTCATGTCTCATCCCTTTCTCTTATTGGCATTGTCGGTGGTAGGTTTGCTATCGGGTTCTTTTGGAGGCCAACTTTGTGTGAATGTCGAATTCTACAGTGGCTCCATTTTTGAGCTAGCTTTTCTGGTAGAGTTAGGGGTTTTCATGTTATTTGGTATCAGAGCCAAACCTCTGTGGGTCAGAGATCGGCCTCCCGTTCTCAAGAGTATTTTTTTAGAATGGGGGGCCGGCTTTGGAGAACGGCTCCCCTTTAAAGTTCCATGTGCACACCGCACGTGGAAAGTGGAGCTTCCACCCTGACAACGCCCCCCAACATAACGGGGGAACTTTGTTTTTAGATCGACCCCCCGTTCTAGGCCAAAAATGTAGAACATAGGGTAATCGGGGGGTCGCGAGGGGTTAAATGTTTAGGTTTATGATAGTTGAAGATAAGAGTGAGGAGGACCGGATCGAGTCCCAAGAACCAGCCTGGACCACCGGTTTTGGTCGTAAATCCACGGTTGTCTATCCGGTTTCGGTCCTTCTACAAAATTTCCCACCGGTTTCGGTCCAGTCCACTGTCCATAATCCAAAATTCCAAAAAACCAGGACTGGACCGATAATTAAAAAAAAACAGCAAGTGACTAAGTGGTGGCTGAAATCTGAATGGTTGATTGCTGAAGAGTGAAGAACTTTACCAGTTTACCCGATCACTCACACTTCCGCAATCAGCAATTCACAAATCCCTCCTCAGCGATATGCTCAACTACTCCACTGCTTCCAGACGGCCAGATCCTAGTCCGATAGTCCCTCCTTAGCACTCGCCTCGCACTCGTTTGCTTGCCTCGCCTGTCCTTGGTGCTCGGCTCTGTTCCTCGCCTGCTCACTTGTCCCCGCGCTCGCCTGTCATTGATGCTCGACTCTGTCCTCGTGCTCGCCTGGTCTCGGTGCTCGTCTGTCCTCGGTGCTCGGCTCACTGTGTGTGTAATTTTTGTGCTAGTAAATGAATTTGTTGCTGCTCACTGTTGGAGTGTTGGTTGATAGATTTTTGCCTGTTGGTTGATTTTATATTTGCCTGCTTAGTTTTTTGTTTGACTGTTTATATTGATTTGATAGATTTATGTTGGTTGTTGTTGTCCTGCTCACTGTAGGAAGTTTACTTGTTTATAAATTTAGGTTGATTAATGTGTTCATATGTTTATTATTTTTTGCACCTCGGTAGGATGGACACTCTTGGTAGTGAAAATTCACATGTAGAATCGAAAAGAATCGAAGTCTATAACTTGGATTCACTTCATTATTGTATCAAACTGTAACGCCCCGAATTATATAAACCCGGTTCGCTACTCATAATACTGAATCATACTATGACATTCTGAGAAAATTTCAAAATTTCACTCAACGGTCAAAGTTTGTTCCTTGAAAATGTTAAAACTTGCAGCGAAAATTTATTTGTATAAAACAACATTTATTAATTTAATTAAAATATTAAAGTCAATCGGTTCAAAGAAACAAAAGAAAACAGAACACCTCTACCGCTGAATAGTTCCAGCGATAGAAACAGAAACAAAAGGCATCCACCGATCACAAAACGACAAAATCTATTACTCACATCTACCGATCATAAAATGACAAAATCTATTACTCACATCTACCGATAGACTACATCCACCGATAGACAACATCCACCGGTGAACAGTAACACTCTACATCCATCGATAGACTACATCCATCGATAGACTACATCCACCGATAGACGACATCCACCGGTGAACAGTGACACTCTACATCCACCGATAGACTACATCCACAGATAGACGATATCCATCGGTGAACAGTAACACTATAAACAAGTGGATAACTCTGCCTACTAAAAGAACTTGTAAATTTTAACAGCAGCTATTCAAAACATTATAAATCCACAACTTTATAAATCCGAAATAACAATCTACAACTTAAAACCAAATCGTGTTTTCATAATCAGAAAAGATCCAAAATTATTAAAAACATTAAACTCCTGCTGTCATTAACATTCTCAGCATGCTAAAATTGAACCATTGTCAACTAGACTTTCACACCTACTGACATTAGTTAAACCGCATCATCAGATTGCCAAGTCGAGGCATAGGTGTGCTCCACCAACTGCTCCTAGTCTTCAGTAAATTCAGAGAATTCTCCAGTAGTTACCTCAGCACCTACATCACAAAACTCATCTATTAGCCTAATACTAAATAAGTAGAGCAATAATGAAATGATAAGCTGAAACATAAATCCTAGTCATGCAGTTTCTACTTTCTCATCTCAGTTGCATTCACATTCTTTCTCTAATCTGATCCCTCGGTTCCATTGGAAGTTGGATCAATTTTCCCAAAGTCATACATTCACTTCATCGATTAAGGGGCGGATCAGTTCCCTTAACAGCTGATCTGATCCTATATTCCATTGGGAAGCGGATCAATTTTTCAAAGTCATACGTCTTCTTCATCGATTAAGGGGCGGATTAGTTCCCTTAACCGTTGGTCTATTACAATCTGTTCATGCCTTACCATGTCATTACATGTAAATTCATTTTCGTGTTCTTTCCAAAAACATGATACATGACATACAGAAAACATTCAAACAAGCATAAACCTGCTGTTTTGTGATGTAGACCCGAAGGCACACATATACTCTATTTACCTGGTCTTCTGAAAAACTTGGTTGAAATCTACCTCGGGAGTTTGCTCAAACCTAAAACCATAAACCGAGCATTAATTAAATTTTCACTAAACTTCATTATAACCATCCAGAAATCTAAGGAAACTAATTTGGGAGCTCTGTTCATTGTGCATTCCCGATTTGCCCCAAACTCGAACTAACTCTCACTTACAGCATTTTCAAAACTCACATTTAAAATCCCCTCTAACATTGATAGTTACAATGTAGCAAGAAATCGAAGTAGAACTCACCTAGCTTGGAGAAAATGGGAGGGAAAATCGCCGAGAGAAACTCTGCTTAGCTGAGCTGAATGCCGAGAAAAGAAAATGAGAAACAATGGCGGCTAAACCTTCATTAAACCCTCCATTTATAACACTGCTTCACAATTACTCAAATGCCCTTGGCTAACCAACTTTAACCTATTTAACCAACCAATCAAATTCACTAAATTCCATAAAAATAAAAGTTACAAAATGACGTTATTAATTAAAGAGGTGGACAATACCGGTTGCTACACAAACACAGATTAAGCTAAATGTAATTATTGTGGGTAGATTTATGCAGTACACCGGATGAAAATGAGACTTCAAGTTTAGTAAACATATTAAAGTATGCAAAAAGTTTTCTCGAAATGTAGATAGTAGGCAACCAACCTTGAACTTTAAACCTATTGAGGGCAAGAGTGCCAGTACATCCATATTTACTATGATGGTTGCTAGAGAATTTCTCGAAAAGATGATTATCTTGGATGAATTACCATTGAAAGTGGTAGAATGAATTGATTTTAGGAATTTTGTCTGTATCTCAATCCCAATTTTATTATGCAATCTAGAAGAATAGTAGCAAAAGATATTCGCGGCATATTTTAGAAAGAAAGAACAAAGTTGAAGTATTTTTTTTACAACATCACAGAGGGTATGTTTGACCACTGACAGTGGACCTATTCAAAATTTGAATTACAAGATGCAGACATGTCATTATATTGATCAAGAGAGGCATGTTCAAAAAAAGATATTTAATTTTTGCTTGATTTCGAACCATAAGAGTGAAAAATGTTTGCTTAGTTAGGGGAGATTGAAAATGTTACAACCATAACCGTTGACAATGCGTCTTCCAACGACGTCGCTATTTCTTATTTGATGAAAAAAGTTCAAAATAGGAAGGAGTTAATTTTAAATGGCGATCATATGCACATGCGATGTTTTGCACATTTCCTCAATTTGATTGTTTCTGATGGTTTGAAAGAACATCAATAGTCCATAGCGAGGGAAATAAAAATTGTTAAGTACGTAAGGTCTTCTCCGGGAAGATTGCAACAGTTCAAAGCCTGTGTTGATGTAGTCAAAATTACTTGTAAAAGTAATTTGTCGCTTGACTGTTCATACTCGTTGGAACTCGACCTATTTGATGTTGGCAAGCGCTGAGAAGTATGAAGCGGCTTTTGAAAAACTAGCAGAGAATGATAGCTTTTTCTTGCAAGAAATGGGAGTGGATGGTGCACCTACATTTGAAGATTGGTCATGCATTCGAGAATATATTAAATTTTTAGAGACATTTCATACTATGACACTTCATATTTCTGCTTCTCTGCATATTACATCGAATATGTACGTAGGTGAAGTCTGCAATTTGAAGATTGCTATTGAGAAATATGGTAATGACGACAATATAACGTTAAGAAAAATAGCCAACGAGATGCATAAGAAATTTGAGAAATATTGGAGATGTTTTGAAAAAATAAACATGCTTGAATATGTTGCTTTTGTTCTTGATCCAAAATAAAATTTTTACGGCATTGTTTAGCCATTTTATTTGGAAGTGATAGAGCTGCACAATACTTAAAGCAAGTAGATGATGCAATCGAAAAGTTGTATACCGAATAGAACGGTGGTACAACCAATGAAGATCAGACTCAAAGTAGCAGCAATAGTCGACAAAAGTCCCCAAAGTCAATGAGTTTTTTGGCGCAATCTCATTCAAGTGCAGCGTACTCTATGTTTTATGGTATTGGCAATTATTCTAAGATAAGTGATGAAACTAATATGTTAGAGATTTATTTATATTTGTCTGAGAAGTTAGAGATTTTTTTAGATAGTTTTGACATATTATTTTTATGGAAGAGGAACTCCAAGAAGTATAAAATTTTGAGTGTAATTGCGAAAGATATATTGATCATTCCAACTTTTACAGTGGCGTCAGAATCTGCTTTTAGTTGTGGTGATTGTGTTCTTGATGCCTTTCGCAATTCTCTAAGCCCGCAAAATGTTGAAGCTCTTATATGCTCCCAAAGTTGGCTCAAAACAGTCGATCAATTCAAAATTTCTACAAACATTGATGATCATTTCGAAGATAGTACTACCACAACTATATAAGAAGGTTCGAACATTCTAATATTTATTTGTTTTATATGTTTATCTCTAAATTAAGGATTAACTAATGTCTTCAATATTTTCATTTTGCTGATTCAGTTGACTCTATCGATGCAAATTGTGTCGAAGATGACATGTCTTTTGTTTGATATAGTTACAATTATTGACTAATGACTTCATTTCAATGTTTATCTCTAAAGGTTTAGAATTGATTTCTTATATTTCATTTTAATGTTTGATAGTTGAATTTAGTTTGTATGTTACATACTTTGATTTCTTTTGGATGTTGAATTTAGTTTCTTACATTTCATTTTAATGTTTTATAGTTGGATTTAGTTTGTATGTTACATAGTTGGATTTATTTTGGATGTTTAATTTAACTTCTTAGATTTCATTTTAATATTTGATAGTTGGATTTAGTTTGTATGTTACATAGTTGGATTTCTTTTGGATGTTGAATTTAGTTTCTTAGATTTCATTTTAATGTTTGATAGTTAGATTTAGTTTGTATGTTACATAGTTGGATTTATTTTGGATATTGAATTTAACTTCTGAGATCTCAATTTAATTTTAGGGCAGCATCTATATCTCTTTTTTGTTAAGTATAGTTTTAATGTTTTTTAATAAAACATAATTTTGGATGGTTTGAGGTGTAATTTTTTAATGTTTTAAAAAAATCAGAAAGTTGGTAATATGTGAAAAAATTTAATGTTTTAAAACTCTGCATATATAACTCTGCATATTGATCCATAGAAAATGTCGTCTTTACAGGTAGAAAATGGGCCTACTTCGTCAATCTATCAACAATAACCCATATGCTATTATGGCCTCTAGTCGTCCTCGGTAAGCCAACAACAAAGTCCGTAGTGATGTTCTCCCACTTCCATTCGGGGATTGGGAGAGACTGAAGTGTTCCACCTGGTCGTTGATGTTCAGCCTTCACTTGTTGACATATCATACAAGACTCCACGTATTTGGCAACCTCGTTCTTCGTATTTGGCCACCAAAAGTGAAGTTTCAAATCTCGATACATCTTCGTGCTTCCCGGATGTACTGAGAAAAAAGACGAGTGAGCTTCTGAAAGAATATCGTTTCGTAGTTTTTCATCCTTTGGAACATACCACCTGTCTCTGAACTTCAAGATACCATCCCCCGAATGACTGAACTCGAAAGAGGCCATAGGCAACTTGCTTACTATATCAGTCATTTTCTTCGAATTGATCTTTTGGGATTCCTTAATTCGGTCCAGAATGGTTGGCCATATTGATAGGTCCGCCAGTACGGTTGATAGTTCAGAAACTACCTCCAAGTCGAACCTCTGAATTTCTGTCTTCAAAGGCATTGATACGGCCGACATAGCCGTTTGCATAGTAGCTGGCATCCTGCTCAACGCATCGGCTACCACATTAGCTTTCCCGGGGTGGTATTTAATCTCGATATCATAATCTTTCACAAACTCGAACCACCGCCTCTGCCTCATGTTTAACTCCTTCTGGGTAAATATATACCTCAAGCTCTTGTGATCAGAAAATACTTCACACGGCTGTCCATATAAATAGTATCTCCATACCTTCAACGCAAAAATAACTACCGCTAACTCCAAATCATGAGTAGGGTAGTTTTGTTTGTGGTTTTTCAATTGTCTGGACGCATATGCCACCACCTTTCCCTCCTGCATTAATACGCATCCAAAACCAATCTTTGACGCGTCACAATATACACTGAATTTGGCGTCTTTGACCGGCAATACCAACAACGGAGCAGTGGTCAATTTCTGCTTAAGCATCTGAAAACTCTCTTCACAAGCTTTGGACCACTTGAACTTGATATCTTTCTTCGTTAAGCTGGTCATAGGCTTTGCTATCACAGAAAATCCCTTAATAAATTTTCTGTAGTAACCAGCTAGCCCGATAAAACTTCGTACCTCGCTGGCATTTCTCGGCCTTGGCCATTCCTTCACAGCCTGAATCTTGGCCGGATCCACCGATACTTCTTCTGCAGACATCACGTGGCTTAGAAAATTAATCATGCTCAACCAAAATTCACACTTTGACAATTTGGCGTACAGTTGGTGTTGTTTCAGGGTTGATAGCACAATAGCCAAGTGCTCTTCGTGTAACACCCGAGATTTTTCAGTGTTACGGTTTTTATTTTTTTATGCTCGGATTTATTAGGTTATGTGTTGAGATGTTAGTGGAAAACCAAACTGAGAGTAACCAAAACAAGTCACTTAGTTAGAAACCAATGGAGGGGCAGTTTAGGTAGGAATTAAGGTAGGGGGAACCAATGGTTGGATTCCAAGTGTCCAAACTTGTTGAGGAAGCCATACAACCTCTCTTCCTCTCTTCCCTTCCCTCCTACGACAAACACTTCTCTGTTTCTCTTCTTTCTCTTTTCTGTTTTCTCTCTTCTCGAGTTTTCTTCCATTTCTCCATTAAAGGTTTGAGACTTACCGAGACGAACAAAGCTTGCAACTCACAGACAGCAGGTAAGTTCATGCATATAAGTTGGCCCTTAAGGCCCTACAGCAAGGAGACAATAGGTTTTGGTTCGGGTAGTTAGGTCGTAGGTTATGCTTTAAGTTAAATGTGTTCTTTGTGTTCTGTTTCCCGTAGTTTTTATCCTGTCACCTATATATGTTGAGTTTAAGCATCATGTCTGTTCATGCATTCACATTTTTCTGGAAAACCCTGCAAATGTTTTTAGCACCGGATTTGAAGTTAAGAAAGATAAAATCCTGTAATGAAATGTATGGTTAAGTGTGGACGAGGACTGACATCCTGTCATGTACTCCTGTTATGTCCTATTGTGGCATGTACTCCTGTTGCGCCAGCTCTTCATCCCACTTATACCTTTCTGTCCAGTGAAACGTAATGTAATGTAATGTAATGTTCCTGTATTTGAAAATGTTCATGCACAACATATGCATCATCGCATTTCATGTTCTTACTGAGCTCTAGGCTCATAGTTGAACTCATGTTGTAGGTATGGATCCTCCAGATGAGGACTTTGTGCCTCAAGCTGATGAGTTGGGAAGGTTGGCAGATTGAGCTCATGGGGTTTGGTTGCTGCAGTCAGACGTATTCTGTCCCGAGGTTTAAGTTTTAAAGTGAATTTCATGTCTATAAACCCTGTTAGGATTTTGTGTTTTCCTTTTAAAACCCTGTTGAGAACTTTGTTGGGATTTTTGAAATGTATAGGTTTCGGTTTTCAAGTTTTTAAACCTCTGTAAATAACAGTTGAATGCATGTGTTGAATTATTCTGGAACTGCTTGTAGTTCTCCTATTTTAGGTTGTGCATGGATTGTCTCGAGTTTTAGAGCTATCCATGCAGTTTGTTTTCTCGAATCTCTGTCATGTTGTCAAGTATGTTTTTAAAACTTCGTTTTGAATTGGGTTTTAGGGGATTTGAAGATTTTATGCCCTCTATTTTCATGTTTTCTGTTTTTTTTTTATATATGTCTTCCTTTGAAAACTGTCTTCCTGTCCATATCATCTGCTTCTGTCTTCCTGTCCATATCATCCGCTCCTGTCCATATCATCCGCTTCTGTCTTCCTGTCCATATCATCCGCTCCTGTCTTCATGTCCATATCATCCGCTCCTGTCTTCCTGTCCATATCATCCGCTCCTGTCATCCTGTCCATATCATCCGCTCCTGTCATCCTGTCCATATCATCCGCTCCTGTCTTCCTGTCCATATCATCCGCTCCTGTCTTCCTGTTCATATCATTCGCTCCTGTCATCCTGTTCATATCATCCGCCCCTGTCTTCCTGTCCATATCATCCGCTCCTGTCATCCTGTCCATATCATCCGCTCCTGTCATCCTGTCCATATCATCCGCTCCTGTCATCCTGTCCATATCATCCGCTCCTGTCTTCCTGTCCATATCATCCGCTCCTGTCATCCTGTCCATATCATCCGCTCCTGTCTTCCTGTCCATATCATCCGCTCCTGTCTTCATGTCCATATCATCCGCTCCTGTCTTCATGTCCATATCATCCGCTCCTGTCATCCTGTCCATATCATCCGCTCCTGTCATCCTGTCCATATCATCCGCTCCTGTCATCCTGTCCATATCATCCGCTCCTGTCTTCCTGTCCATATCATCCGCTCCTGTCATCCTGTCCATATCATCCGCTCCTGTCTTCCTGTCCATATCATCCGCTCCTGTCATCCTGTCCATATCATCCGCTCCTGTCATCCTGTCCATATCATCCGCTCCTGTCATCCTGTCCATATCATCCGCTCCTGTCATCCTGTCCATATCATCCGCTCCTGTCTTCCTGTCCATATCATCCGCTCCTGTCATCCTGTCCATATCATCCGCTCCTGTCATCCTGTCCATATCATCCGCTCCTGTCATCCTGTCCATATCATCCGCTCCTGTCTTCCTGTCCATATCATCAGCTCTGACCTTCAACCGGTAATAACTAGACCGTAAATCAATTTTTGAAAATACTCGAGCTCCTTGTAGTTGATAAAATAAATCGTCGATTCTCGGCAACGAGTACTTATTCTTGATGGTCAACTTGTTCAGCTCACGGTAGTCAATACACATACGTAGGGACACATCCTTCTTCTTAACGAACAAGACGGGAGCGCCCCACAGAGAGAAACTAGGGCGTACAAAGCCCTTGTCCACTAGTTCCTTTAGCTGAGTCTTCAACTCCTTCAGCTCTATTGGTGCCATACGGTACGAATTCTTCGATACCGGTTCAGCATCAAGACATATTTCAATTTCGAACTCACTCTCGCGATCCGGTGTCAATCCTGACAGGTCATCTAAGAAGACCTCTAGGAAGTTTCCTACAACCGGAATGTTTTGGAGTTCCATCTCTCCTTGCCTTTGAGCATCTACCACATAGGCTAGAAATCTGGCACATCCCGACATCATCAGCTTTTGAGCTTCTAAGGAGGATACAATAGGCATAGAGTGTTCCTTTGGTATGGCCTGATAGGAGAACTCTTTCTCATTCGGGCGCTTAAAGGACACAAGCCCGGCCCTATAGTCGATGGTGGCGTGATGTCTAAACAGCCAGTCCATCCCTAGAATTACATCGTATCCTTTCATGCCGATGATGATAAGATTGGCATACAATTTCTAGTCCCCTACTGACACTATATCACCCTGCACTACCTGCTCGAAGTGCATAAACTCTCCAGATGGTAGCATAACACTGTAAGGTTGATCTGTTGGCACAAGACAAAATTTCTTCCTAACCACGAAGTCCCTAGCCACAAACGAGTGTGTGGCCCCCGTGTCCAACAATGTATAGGCAAGTGTATTATATATCAAGATTGTACCTGTGATCGCTGTATGCTGGGCATCGTCATCATTCTCTGTTATAGCAAATACTCTTGGCATGGCACGATTCGGCCTCGTGTCGGGCATTGGGCAATCCCGGATTTGATGGCCCTCTTTGTTGCATCGGAAACAGCGGCCAGTAAAGAGCCTGCATTCACCTATGTGACTTCTCTGGCAACGCGGGCACACAGGAAGCTGA
Source organism: Begonia masoniana (assembly GCA_022432975.1). Lineage (NCBI taxonomy): Eukaryota > Viridiplantae > Streptophyta > Magnoliopsida > Cucurbitales > Begoniaceae > Begonia > Begonia masoniana. The sequence continues at coordinate 13,300,273 of CM039512.1, read as the reverse complement.
GGAGCTCCCATTGGTCTCTTTCCCTTGTCCTGATAAACAGCTGTCTCATTGGGCCTCTTAATGCCCCTGTTCTGTTGCTGTTGTTGTTGCCAACCTTGACCCCGTTGTTGTTGTTGTTGTTGAAGGACATCACGAAGGAATTTCTTTGATGAATCTCTCTGTCTCTGGAACTTCATTTCTAAGGCTTCCAATTGATAAGCCTTGGCCACCACTTTCGTATATGGTGCCTCATTAAATTCTCCGGTTGTGATCCCCCGTAAGAGGTCCATATCAGACCTTGAATTAATTGGTGTACCTTGTTTTCGTCGGTCACTAGATGGGGTGCATAGCGGGATAGCAACTCGAACTTCTGAACATACTCGGCCACTTATCCAAATTGCCGCAGTCGAGAGAATTCGATCATCTTTTCCTTCCTCACGCTGCGGTCGAAATATTTCTCATAGAAGATCCTCTTGAATCCCTCCCAACTTAATGCCACTGTAGTTGACTGTACCGTGTCCCACCAAAATCCAGCATTCTTGGTGTGATGAAACGTAGCACATATAACCTTTTATTCTCCTCCACTTCTGCGTAGCTAAACATTCACTCAATCTGCAGGATCCATTCCTCAATGTGAGTTGGGTCCGTAGACAATCCATCAAATGTAGGAGGTTGGAGCCGTCGGAATCTGTCTCCACTGGTGTCACGTGGAGCATTCGCATGGTTGTTGTTCCCATTATCTGCCATCATGCGTTCCATCATGCCTGACTGAACGCCTACTAGCTCAATTAGACGATCGAGGGCGTCGCCCCTATCGTTTGCATCACCTTGATTCCCTCTCACCATTTCAAAAAAATCCTATACATAATAACGAACTCAACATAATAAACTTAAACTTATACGGAAACTTAAACACTTACAGTTGATGGAGCGATCTCACGTGGTGAGTTACGCTGTCAAACAGTCTACAGAATCGCTTTTAAAACCCGGGGGCTCTGATACCATAACTGTGACGAACCCCGACCCACCGGGACCGTCACGGGACTCGACTGGACTTTAAGTTTGACTTACACATTTTTGGACGTAAAATTTTTTGACCTTTTTTTTTAAAAAAACTCATGGACATTTAAAATGGCAAGACATAAAATTGAACTGGCCAAAGTGGACAACTGGCCAAAGTGGACGACTGGCCAAAGTGGACAACTGCCTAAAGTGGAGAACTGCAGAAGTGGACGACTGTTTTAAAGAACATAATGGATAATTGTTTTTTTAGAGGACATGATGGACGACTGTTTTTAGAGGACAGAATGGACGACTGTTTTAAATAACAGAATGGACAACTATTTTTAGAGGACAGAATGGACGACTGTTTTAAAGAACAAAATGGACAACTGTTTTTAGAGGACAGGATGGACGACTGTTTTAAAGAACAGAATGGACAACTGTTTTTAGATGACAGAATGGACGACTGTTTTAAAGAACAAAATGGATAACTGTTTTTAGAGGACATGATGCACGACTATTTTAAAAACAAAATGGACAACTATTTTTAGATGACAGAATGGACGACTGTTTTAAAGAACAGAATGGACAACTGTTTTTAGAGGACAGAATTGACAACTGTTTTTAGAGGATAGGATGGACGACTGTTTTAAAGAACAGGACAGAATGGACGACTGTTTTAAAGAACAGAATGGACAACTGTTTTTAGAGGACAGAATGGACGACTGTTTTAAAGAACAGAATGGACAACTGTTTTTAGAGGACAGAATGGACGACTGTTTTAAAGAACAGAATGGACAACTGTTTTTAGAGGACAGAATGGACGACTGTTTTAAAGAACAGAATGGACAACTGTTTTTAGAGGACAGAATGGACGACTGTTTTAAAGAACAGAATGGACAACTGTTTTTAGAGGACAGAATGGACGACTGTTTTAAAGAACAGAATGGACAACTGTTTTTAGAGGACAGAATGGACGACTGTTTTAAAGAACAGAATGGACAACTGTTTTTAGAGGACAGAATGGACGACTGTTTTAAAGAACAGAATGGACAACTGTTTTTAGAGGACAGAATGGACGACTGTTTTAAAGAACAGAATGGACAACTGTTTTTAGAGGACAGAATGGACGACTGTTTTAAAGAACAGAATGGACAACTGTTTTTAGAGGACAGAATGGACGACTGTTTTAAAGAACAGAATGGACAACTGTTTTTAGAGGACAGAATGGACGACTGTTTTAAAGAACAGAATGGACAACTGTTTTTAGAGGACAGAATGGACGACTGTTTTAAAGAACAGAATGGACAACTGTTTTTAGAGGACAGAATGGACGACTGTTTTAAAGAACAGAATGGACAACTGTTTTTAGAGGACAGAATGGACGACTGTTTTAAAGAACAGAATGGACAACTGTTTTTAGAGGACAGAATGGACGACTGTTTTAAAGAACAGAATGGACAACTGTTTTTAGAGGACAGAATGGACGACTGTTTTAAAGAACAGAATGGACAACTGTTTTTAGAGGACAGAATGGACGACTGTTTTAAAGAACAGAATGGACAACTGTTTTTAGAGGACAGAATGGACGACTGTTTTAAAGAACAGAATGGACAACTGTTTTTAGAGGACAGAATGGACGACTGTTTTAAAGAACAGTTCAACACTTCACCGATTGATCTGCTACACCAGCCGATCGATCGGCAACCTCTTTGTTTCACATCTACATGTCCTAATAACCTCACAACTCACTACTTAACTAAAGAACAGAATGGACAACTGTTTTTAGAGGACAGAATGGACGACTGTTTTAAAGAACAGAATGGACAACTGTTTTTAGAGGACAGAATGGACGACTGTTTTAAAGAACAGAATGGACAACTGTTTTTAGAGGACAGAATGGACGACTGTTTTAAAGAACAGAATGGACAACTGTTTTTAGAGGACAGAATGGACGACTGTTTTAAAGAACAGAATGGACAACTGTTTTTAGAGGACAGAATGGACGACTGTTTTAAAGAACAGAATGGACAACTGTTTTTAGAGGACAGAATGGACGACTGTTTTAAAGAACAGAATGGACAACTGTTTTTAGAGGACAGAATGGACGACTGTTTTAAAGAACAGAATGGACAACTGTTTTTAGAGGACAGAATGGACGACTGTTTTAAAGAACAGAATGGACAACTGTTTTTAGAGGACAGAATGGACGACTGTTTTAAAGAACAGAATGGACAACTGTTTTTAGAGGACAGAATGGTCCCGCCAACTGCACCTACTTGTCGGCCTAAGGTACAAATTTCTCATCCACGAGACCCGTACCTACAACAGGGAGTTCAACTATGAGCCTATAACTCAATAAGAACATACAATGTAGTGATGCATATGTTATGCATGGAGTTTTGAAATACATGAACATTACATAACTTTACGTTCAAGTGGACATGGATATAAGTGGGGCTTATATAGGAACTGGCACAACAAGGGTGCACTTTTAGGCACATAATAGGGATACATAACAGGATGCCAATCCCCGTCCCACACTTACTGTACATTATATTCACATTTTATCTTTCTTAACTTCAAATCTCGTGCACAAAATATTTACATGACTTTCAGAAAATGTGTATGCATGAACATATACGGTGCTTAAACGTAACTTAAACAGGCAACATGATATTGAAACTAAACATAAAACCACACACGTTTAACCTAGAACATAACTTACGACCTAACTACCCAACAATAACCCCCAACCACGAAAAACCCAGTACCTCCATGATGTAGGGCCTTAAGGGCCAAACCTAGGCGTATGAACTTACCTGATGTCCGTAAAGTTGAAAATCTTGCACGTAAGTCCTCGGCGATTCACGAACCTATATCATATATAACCGGACAATTAACCTTAAATTTCAACAAAACTAAGGAATAACTAATCTAAATTCGTTAACTAACGTAAAGGGTTACCTTTACTGGAGAAAACAGGAGAAAACAGAGTTTTGGAATTTGTCGCACTTCGTCTGGAAGAGAGAAACAGAGAGGAGAGGAAGAAACTTGTAGTGTTTTCACGTTGAAGAGAGGAAGAAAGATGTAGCATGGCTTCCTCAACAAGCTTGACAAGTGACAAACATCTATAGGCACCCTCCCAACCACCTTAATTCCTTCCAAAATTGTCATTCCATTGGTTTATAACTAAATCGCTATTTAGTTCGCCGATTCGGTTTTTCCGAAACTCTTTCTTTCCACAAAACACACCGAAAAATTCACAAAAACATACATTGTATTAATATCAAATTAATCCCGTTTAATAATTCGGTGAATAATTACATGGCCAAAAATGCCGGGTGTTACATCTTTCAAGGAGATCTTCGTCACTCTCTCAAAACAGTTGGACAGTGCCAGATAATTTTAAATTGGAAAATTGGACTCATCGATTTTCTGGCACTCCATACTAAGCAAAAAAAATGATCCATGTCTTTTACCCACTAAGTAAAGATACGAGGATCTAAACTTCCATCAAAAGTAAGAGCATCTAGCTTGATATTCCTAAATAGTTGTTTGTCATGGCTATTAGGAGAATGAGAATCTCGACAATGATGGTTTTGGCCACCCTCTCGACCGTAATCTCTACACCTACGGTTACGTCCAAAATGTTGTCGAGTATCTTGTCAATGATATTAACGCCTATTATGGAATACTACAGAATTGTCTTTATCTGAAGGATGAAGAATTTGTTCTACATTGTTTAACCTATTTTCTAGGTTTCTATTTTTCTTGTGAGTAATAGTTAATTCAGTCTGGATGGTAGCTAATTGTTCTTTGCACTATTGTTGGTTGTTAAACAATTGTCGGGAAATGATATCAAATTATGAAGGTTCCATATCTAAAGCACTAGAACTAGATGAAACCTGACGACCACTACGTAACTGCATGCAATGTTACTAATGAAGGTCAAAATATTCAAAACCTTTAATGAATGCATATAGAGAGATCAATAAACAAATAGTGCTCGTAATGAATAATATCCACTACGACCAAATATCACAACTTAATTTTATTTTATATTATTATTATTATTATTATTATTTTGGAGATTACGTTAATTTTAACAAAGCAAGCACATAAAATTGATATTTTAAAATAATGAAGCGAAAACCAAATACCACATCAAAAAAAAAATTACCACAAAATTGATTATCAAAATGAACGGTAGAATTAGTAGTTAAATATAAAATAATTTGCAAAGATTAAATCAAATGATAATTTAAATTAGATGGTATTTAAGTGGATTAAATAATCTAATTTAATATGGTGACAGGCCATGAAAATTGACTTGCAATTGAGTAGGCTGATATGCATGTGAGCAAGAGGATTGGCAAGTCACAACCCAAAAACAAAATCAAAATATAATTTAGAAATAACAATATTGAAAAACAGATTGGAACAAAAAAACTCTCTGAATGAATTTACTTGAAGATACTACTTGAAGATACTAGATTTAATAATAGAAATCAATCACGCCCCCGAAATCCAGCAGTGAGCTAAATATTAAATAATCAGCTGCACTCCTTGATGTGGATTGATGATAAGGCCGAAGAGTTCTCTCCACGAAATCCAAAAAAAAAAAAAACACAGCGTAGTCGCAGCTCCTTGAATACCAGAAATCCAAGAGCAGCAGCTCCTTCAATACCAGGTACCCGATGAAGCAGAGCAAAAAGCTTCTAACAGCGAACAGCGAACAGCGAACAGCGAACAGTGATGGCCGAACAGTAGCCAATTAACAGTAGCAGCCGGACATTGACCGCCGAACAGTGGCCGATGAACAGTAGCCGCCAAACAGTAGTCGGTGAACAGTAGCTATGAACAGTAACCAAAATTGGTAAAATTTGGATATTAAATCAAGATTTTATTGTCTATAAAACAATTAAACCTCTTCTATACCAAATTTGACTTAGGCGGCAAAAAAGAGGAAGGGTAGAAGGGGAAAAGAGGAAAATGAGAATTCTAGAGAAAAAGATAGGGTTGGACAATAAAAATCATTTTAATTTATTCAATAATCATCATAACTGTCTTTTCAAAATATAATAATAGAATTTAAATAGAAAAAGTTAGAACTAATTCTAAAAGATGATAAATTAACTTTAACTGAGATAAATAAATAAATAAAACATATAAATAATAAAAATAAAATGTCGAAGATGTCCTCATCACTTTCGTTAACACATTTTAGTTGGACTTATATTATCATTATATCTGGATGTTAATTGCTGGATCTGTTAACCATCGTTTTGGGCCATCACTTCTATTTAAATATTAAGTTTTTCGCTGCTTTATCAAATGTTAAAAATTAAGGATTGGGCGACTCGATTTGGTTTTTGGGTCAGGTATTTTCCCGTTTTATCTCGAGATCCTTTTGGAGCACCAGTGATGGCCGAACAGTAGCCAATTAACAGTAGCAGCGGACATTGACCGCCGAACAGTGGCCGATGAACAGTAGCGCCAACAGTAGTCGGTGAACAGTAGCTATGAAACAGTAACCAAAATTGGTTAAAATTTGGATATTAAATCAAGATTTTATTGTCTACAGCGAACAGCGAACAGCGAACAGCGAACAGCGAACAGCGAACAGCGAACAGCGAACAGCGAACAGCGAACAGCGAACAGCGAACAGCGAACAGCGAACAGCGAACAGCGAACAGCGAACAGCGAACAGCGAACAGCGAACAGCGAACAGCGAACAGCGAACAGCGAACAGCGAACAGCGAACAGCGAACAGCGAACAGCGAACAGCGAACAGCGAACAGCGAACAGCGAACAGCGAACAGCGAACAGCGAACAGCGAACAGCGAACAGCGAACAGCGAACAGCGAACAGCGAACAGCGAACAGCGAACAGCGAACAGCGAACAGCGAACAGCGAACAGCGAACAGCGAACAGCGAACAGCGAACAGCGAACAGCGAACAGCGAACAGCGAACAGCGAACAGCGAACAGCGAACAGCGAACAGCGAACAGCGAACAGCGAACAGCGAACAGCGAACAGCGAACAGCGAACAGCGAACAGCGAACAGCGAACAGCGAACAGTTGGAGCATATTATCCTCTCCTTCACATTAACATTATGTTTAAGTTGTTTATCTAACTACAGTACGAAACTTCGATCCGGTTTTGTTTGGGGTCAGACTCGAACCGACCCAGATCGCGCCCACGCCTACTTCAAACACCTTTGGGTGCCCTCTTCAAACTATCTCATGATCGGAAAGCAAAATCGATTGGATAAAAAAAAATTGATGGAAAGAATCCCATATGTAAATATTATTGAAAACATCATGTATGCAATCGTATGAATTAGACCCAATCCAGCTTTTGCCTGATTGTCACAAAGCATGTTTGTGGGTGAACGTGAGAAATGCCATTGGCAATGACATGCTTTAAAATGACTTATGAGGTATATCTCTGTGAGAAATGCCATTGGCAATGACATGCTTTAAAATGACTTATGAGGTATATCTCTGGATCCACTAACATCTGTTTAGACTATGAGACTTTCACTAGCAAATCCAAAATAGTGGTTGGATGTGTAGATGCAGACTATGCAAGGTGCATTGATGCACGTCGTTCAATATCACCTTATATTTTTAGGGTGTTTAATGGAGCTGTGAGTTGGAAATTCTGCTTACAGAAGTCTAAGTCTATTGCATTATCAACAACAAGAGATTAATGAAATCTTATTATTGAGAGGTTTCTCAAAAGAACTAGGTATTGATTGCAAAGATTTGACGGTTTACTATGATAGTTAGAGTGCAATCCACTTTGTTCTATTGTTACTAAGTTTAAGCACTTTTACAGTTTGTTACATGAGCAATAATTTCAAATCTAAAACTATAAAGTTGGATCAAGAGATGTTTTCTAGATCTAATTATAATATTGAAGAATAAATGTCAAAAATTATGGAACAATCTGCTCATACATTCTAAGAATAAACAATAATAATATGAACAACCGGTAGTTGTAGCTAGTCTAAAATGTCAGATTAAGTTGATATAATTTCAACAATATCTCCCTAGAAATCTACAAATACTTGTTTTCAAGACAATAATGAAAAATGTCAACAATGAGAAACAGTTTGTCATCACGAATTCCGCGGATTAAGGTGTGAATTACTCTCCGCTAATTTAGGAGACATTAAATATTTGATATAGTTGAAATTACTTATATTAAATATATTTTCAGATATCTATTTATATAATATATATATATATAGGTCACATTAATATGCTTCAATTAGGCCATTTATTTTTTTAGTAAAGGTATGTATAAATTCTATTTTTATACTCTAAAATTCATATTCTTAGGTGACATATTGTTCATTAATTAATAAAATACTTAAAAATAGTTTATAAATTATTAAAATTAACCTATGTTGATAAACTTAACAAAAGATTAAAATGTAATTTAGACCATAATTTTTAGAGTCATTTAAATATTATACCATAATTTTTTTTTTTTTTTGCAAAAAATAATATTCATCAAGAAGGTTAAAATTGCTTATAGCTTAGCGTTGACACTGGCATATTCTGAAATTTAGTCCAACCACAATTGTTTAACACAAAAAAAATAAAAAGTGGGAACCATTATCGAACATGGGTGCCACCCAAAATTCAACCACACCCACATACTCTTCCCTATAAGAACCACAAATCTCACAAAAATAGCAAATACTCTTCAACAATTTTCAAGCAAAAACAACCAAAAAAGACACTCCAATGCATAAACTATTCAGCAGCATCTTCATCCTCATCGCCCTTCTATTCACAGTCACCAATGCCAAAACTCCGGCATATCTAACCCTCCAACGGCAATTCCTGGCTCCCCACAACGTCGTGCGGTACGCCCGGAGGCTGCCCCCCCTCGTTTGGGACGCAAAAATTGCACGCTACGCTCAGTGGTATGCCAGCAAGAGGCAGTTGGACTGCAAGCTGGAGCACTCCGACGGACCGTACGGCGAGAACATATTCTGGGGCAGCGGCTACGACTGGACTCCGGGTCAGGCAGTGGCAGCTTGGGCGGAGGAGAAGAAATGGTACAGTTATGGGTCGAATTCTTGTGCAAATGGCGAAATGTGTGGGCATTATACACAGATTGTTTGGAGAGAAACTAGACGACTAGGGTGTGCGAAAGTGGCCTGTGCGAATGGAGGAGGTGTGTTTATCGTCTGCAATTATGATCCTCCTGGTAACTACTTCGGAGAGAAGCCATATTGAAGAAATGGTTGAGCTTTCTGGATATGAGATAAATAATGTTTCTCTTGCGTTTGATTCCTGTGAACTATGCTCGTGTTCCGATTAAACAAAGAGTAATGACAACAGCGATTGAAGGAGGTAGATATTTTTGATATCGTTAAGTAAAATATAAAAGATGAAATTATTTTCAATCAAAATGGTAAGCCAGGTGTTTTAATGACAAATATAAAAGCATTAATCTCATTTAGAAAAATTCATACTCAAGGACCAATGTAAAATATTGGAGGTTTTGAGAAACACATGATTAAATTATCTTAATTCACAAATTTAAGATTTTTAAATGGTTGGTAGTTTATCTAATACGTAAGAACTGCATCGAACTTCTCTACTGTAACGTCTCATAGTCCTCTCAGTAAAATATTGTCTACTTTGGGACATAGCCCGCATAAATTTGTTCTTCAGGTCAGCTCCAAAACGCATTGTACATACTATATAGGGAGAGAAACTCTACTTATAAACCATGCATTTTTTACTCACTCAAGCAATATGAGATTGTGCACCCCCACTAGTATGGACTGGGCTCCACCGGACCCTCCTTGCATTCACATGACAGGCTGTCACAATCTCCCCCCTTCGAGGCTCGACGTCCTCGTTGGCCACACTTCTGGTTGGGCAGTAAAACGACCCAACCCTCCGATGGGCCAAGCCATGCAGTGCCCCTCGATGGGCCAGCTACCACGTGTGTCCACAAGGGCCGTCCACGTGTACTCACGATCTTCTCCCACCACCTGGTAAATGAGAGTTTTTGTCTTCTCAAAGATTTGAACCCTAGCTCCTAAGTCTACATAACCAAGGGTCCATCATCTCTGGTACCACTTGAGCTAAGTAGCTCAAGTGGTACCAGAGATGATGGACCCTTGGGGACATACGTGGCAGCTAGCCCATCGAGGGGCACTGCATGGCCTGGCCCATCGGGGGGTTAGGTCGTGACAGGCAGTGACTCTTATACCATTTGTAACATCCCCCGGTCCTCCCAGTACAATATCAACTTGTTTTGAGACTGACCCCAAGAACAAATATGTGTGGGCTCTGAACCAAAGCGGATAATATTGTACTGGGAGGACCAATGAATGTTACATCTACTATATGATTCACTATGATGAGTAGAAGAATTAGAAACTGTTAATATTGATTCAAATTTTATAGTTTATTCTTTTTAGATTGACGGTGTTTTTATTTTTTTATTAATATTGTATTATTTCTTATTTCAATATTAATGAGTGAGTCAGCTGTAAGTAAATAATAAGAGAAAATGTGAATGAGAGAGAGTGGGTACTCTGGAGTAAGAATAATTTTTCTTGTATTTTTTGGACAATGCTACATTACAATATTACAAAAAACTCTTATTTTTCTTATTCTTGAGTAAAATTATTATTGGGATTTTGTGCTGTGGAAGTTAAGATAATTTTGTCTTAAACAAGTAAATGTTAATGTATAGTTAAGTTAGAAGTGTATAGTTGATTTAGAAGTGTTAGTTATTGTAACGACCACAGCCCGGCCCACAGCCCTCAGGCCCAGAAGACCGAGCCCAGAAGTCGTGCATCACTGCCACGTGTGTCCCCTCAGGGCGGTCCACGTGTACTCACGATCTTCCCTCCCCCTGCAGAGGGTTTTTGCCTTCCTCCCCACTCGTAGCCTGGGTGCTTGTCCCTGAGGGCTTAGGTTCGAGTGGGGAGGAAGGTAAAAACTCTCTGCAGGGGGAGGGAAGATCGTGAGTACACGTGGACCGCCCTGAGGGGACACACGTGGCAGTGATGCACGACTTCTGGGCTCGATCTTCTGGGCCTGAGGGCTGTGGGCCGGGCTGTGGTCGTTACAAAAAAGGCGCTAGCTCAGTGGTACTCCTCATTCGTAGCCTGGGTGCTTGTCCCTGAGGGCCTGGGTTCGAGTGGGGAGGAAGGCAAAAACCCTCTGCAGGGGGAGGGAAGATCGTGAGTACACGTGGACGGCCTGAGGGACCCCACGTGGCAGTGATGCACAACTTCTGGGCTCGGTCTTCTGGGCCTGAGGGCTGTGGGTCGGGCTGTGGTCGTTACAGTTATACTTGTTAGTCATATTTGTTTCTTGATATATGTAAATGCTGCAGTTGATTGGAATATACAACAGGGAAATCATTTTCTCCTCTGTCAAACTTTCTTTCTCTCTCTATATCGTTCTGTTCCTCCTTTTTTTCTCACTCTCTGTTCACCGGAAACCTAATCTCTACGGCAGTTAATCCTTTCATGGTATCAGAGCCAAAATAGATGGCTTCTTTCAGCTCAACTATTTCTTCCCCTTCAGAAACTCCCTCTCTCTCATTATCTCTTTTTCTCTCTGCTCATCAAACTCAGTAATACCAATTATCTCATCTGGAAAGTCCAGCTTCTCCATGTCGCCACTGCGAATGACATAAACAAAATTTTGGATGGCTCTTTTTCCCCACCTCCATAATTTTTTGACTCACTCTCATCCTAAATTAATCCATATTTCAATACCTAGGAGAGTATAATGCACTCGTTCTGAGTTAGATTTGCATCCATTTCTGAAGATTTGCTCCCACAAATCATCTCCTTTACTAAATCTAGTGAAGCCTGGGGCGCTCTAGCTCGTGAATTCTCTTCTTCCTCGTTGGCGAGAATCACAGAACTCCGAAGTCAACTGCACTCTGTTTCAAAAGAGGGCTTTTCAGTTACAACGTATATTTAGAAAGTTACGAACTTATACAATACAATGGCAGAGATTAGGGGTGGGCAGAACCAGACCGGAACCGATGGACCGGACTAGACCATCGGTTCGGTCTGGTTCTTGGGCGATTCTTTGAGCCATGGAACCGGTTCTGGGTCCCAAATCCATGGAACCGTGGACTGCGGTCTGGTTCCCAGTTCCGTTGATCAAAGAATTGGGAACAGCGGGAGTACCAATGTAATACCCGGTTTTACGGGATATTAATATTATATTATATGATGGCATTTTTGTAAATAAGACAAATCAAGTCCGTTTTGCGAAAAGAGAGCTTTATTACGATCCTAACGATTAATAGAAATTTTAAGAAATTTACGAGAATTTTCGGAGTAATAACGCTATATTTCGAGTAATTAAGTTTCTCGTAATATAAAGGACGTTTTAGTAAAAATAGTAAACGAGATCCGTTTTGCGAACGGACAGTTTTAATAGAACCCAAATAATAAGATGGATTTATTGGTGAAATAAGGAGATTTGGAGAAACCGAATAGTTAGCCAATTAATGAAACGAATGACGAAACAAATAGAAAATCAAAGGAAGGGCAAAACGGTAATTTGCCAAATCAATATTATAAAATAACAAAACCTTTCTTCCTTCTTCACTTCTCTTCTGTCGCGTGAAAAACCAGAGAGCTCCTTTCTCTCTGCCATCGACGATCCTTCGACATCCGACCTCCGATTCGTCCTCCGATCGTCTCGATTCTTCGCGATTTCTTCCCCAATCCCGATCCTAGGTACGATTCTAAGATTTTAGGAAAGTTTATTTCTGTTTTTAAGAAGTTTAAACGATTAGGGTTTCGTTTAGATTATCGTTAAAAATGTGATTTAGTCGAAATTTATATGTTTGCCGTGTTTAAGGATATAAAGGATGTATTGAACGTTATTGGACGAAGTTAGATCAATTTGGGAGAAATGTTAAAATTAGAGGATTTTTGGGTTTTTGGGAAAACTCGTTGATTGTGGTTTTAAACTATCGACCGTTAATCGTTGTTTCAATACTTCGATTAGTTAAGTTAAGATTTTAGGAAATTCCTTAGTTAAGGATTTTGTTAGTTTTGGACATTAAATTGTTTAAACTCGTTTTAACGACAATTTGGTGAAACTGCTTAGGTGGACAACGCTCGTGGACGGAGCTTGAGCTGCAACGGACACGAGGTAAGTTCTCGTGACTTGCTTTGACCGATTGGTCTACACCGTACGTCGAGGTCGTTTCGAGGAATTTGGCGACGTGTTTGTTTAATTTGTTTTGGATGGGTAGTTAGGACTAGATATTTTTATAGATTATGTTGTTACCGTCCTGATGGTATATATGCATTTGTTTACGTTTATATTGAACTGTTCACGCATCACGTGTTTTAAAAGAATATAGAAAATGAATTTCTGCACGATGTTTTAAAGAAAATGGCGATGTGGCCTGGAGAGGGGCTATTGATCTATTGTGAAGATCGACTACGGGTTTGTCACAATACCACATCTATTATGTACTCATACAGTTATACAGTTATAGGTCATCCGAGATGGGGCTCAGGCACTGCTGTACGCGTTGTAAGCGTGTACCCCCCTCCTCTAGCTGGAAAGAGTAATCCGACCGCTGGATGTGCTTTCTCTGGTTAGGGAGTTGAGATCTCGATGACACCCACAGAGTAAAGATAAAGAAAATACTGCATAATTTCTGAACTCATATTCATAGCATGCATGTACATTTATGAGAGCTTGCTGAGATTTTTATCTCATAGGTGTCTGTATGGTGTAGGTGACTTCGACATAGGTGAGGACGAGATCCCTCCACCTGAGGAGTGATGCAGTTGACGGAGGATGGTCGCGGGAGTGTGCTGGCGCAGTCGAGGCGCGTTTTGACCCGTGGGACTCATGGTTAGATGTTTTGAGGGCTTTTGGGAATTGTCGGGTTAATGGTTGTATAGAAACATTTTAGGATGCTCGGATCTGATAGTAGATAGGTTTGAGGTTTTAAATGTTTTTGGAAACTTGTTTTGTAAACCGTTTTTAAAAGCTTTATTGGAATTGTCGGTGATTTAAACAGGAGGAAATGTATAGTTTTTAAACGGATCCACGCGGTTCGTTTTTATGAAAATGTGTTTCGTTTTAATTTCCGTTTCGAGTCGGTTTTGGGATGGTATTTCAGAAGACGTATGAGTATGGGGCGTTTGATGTTAAATTGTATTGTGATGGTGTGAGTAATGTTAGTGGTGATTGTAGAAGAAAATTGGTATGTTAAGTGGTTATATAGGGGGAAAAGAAAGGAGAACCAGAGAAAGGAAGAGCCGAGCTCTCTGGAAGAATTTCTAGAGAGCTTGGCGATCGATCGCCAGGGAGGGCGATCGATCGCCCCCTGCTTAGTAAATTCTCTGGATCGATCGCTCGGCAGGAAGGTGGATCGCCAGTGAGGCGATCAGCCAGGCGATCAGTCGCTTGGCAGCGACCGCCATGGGCGATCAATCGCCGGTTTTGGGCGATCGATCGCCCCTCCATTTTGGTTGCCATTTGTTGATTTTGCCCCTCCTTTCAGCCGATTGTTTCTGTTTTTTAATTGGTCATTTGTTTTAATTATTTTAACATTTTATTTAATTGATTGTTTTCAATTGTTTTAATTTGTTTTTATAATTGATTTTAAATTTCGATTTAAGTGGTTTTAAAACATAGATTTCGATTTAGATTCCGCTTAAAGTTTATTAAGGATTAAAAAAAATATAGTACGAAAAATCGGGTACAGTGATAGGGTCGCTACAACCAACTTGGATTTCGCCTTTCTAATTTGTCTTCCCCAATCCGAGTTCCCAATCTCCGCCTCACTCCTTGCTTCTTCCGATCTAGAAGATTTTTCTGATCATCTTCCGTCCACTTCACTGCCTTATCTCTGTCCTCCCGAGCTTCTTCTTCTGCGTCGTCGGAGCTTTCACTTACCAATTCATAATCTCCATTATATTTGTGGGCCTGTGAGTTTAAGCCCACAAATGCTAAGAAATCAGACATTAAAAGTTCAAATCTCATAAATGGGTGGTTGTTTACCTGAATAAAACTTTCTGGAGCTGATGCAATGGCGGAGGGATGAATTTCCTTCTCAATGTCCGCCGAGATTTCTTTCCTGATTTCCTCCATTGAAGAAGCTGAAATCCCTGTAAAATCTCCCACCTTATTCCTGCTCTATTCTCTCTCCACCATTGTTGCGCTTCATCATCTATACTGCATCTAATCCACCCAGACAGGGAATCGGCGTTTAGACTCGACAGCGACAAAGCCCTAGTTCTCTCCTTTCGGTAAATAGAAGCTAGTTTCCTTCTTCGTCCCAGGTTTGATTTATTTTTAACTTAAAATAAAAAAATTAAAATTCATGGGAGGGAATCGGTATCGAACCAGAACCGGACGGTCTGATTCTGGTTCAATACCGGTTCCGCTAGGGACCGGTTTTGGTTTCGGGAAATAAATTCCCAAAACTAACGGTCCGATTCGGTTCCGGGCCAGAACCGGCCCAGACCGAACCGTGCCCAGCCTTAGCAGAGATTGGAGAGCCAGCGTCTTACCGAGATCGGCTGCTGTATTTTTTGGAGGGCCTTGGCAGCGAGTATGATGTATTCGTTGTTTTCATCACAAATCGCCCGGACCAACCCCCACTAGAAGAGATTCACAATCACTTACAAACTTTCAAGTTTCATCTGGAAAAACGACATTCGGCTGTTCTTCTTCCCTCGCTGGGCCAGATTCAGGCGCGCGCTACAAACTTTCGTCCATCTCGCCCAGATTGGAACTTTCGGCCACCACTGTCCATTCTCTTTAGGCTGAACTACTCGACTGGTTTTCATCAGAACAACCATCAGAACAACTAGCATCCTCACCATTGGCATGGACCCAGGTCGAATAAACCGTTTAATGCCCGGTGCCAAACATGCCAAAAATTGGGCCATTCTGCACTGGCCTGTTATCAGAGACTCAACCTGTGACGACCCTAAGAGTGTACCCAATAACCCGTACATATATTTTTTTTTTATCCTTATACTTTACATAAACTTTAAGCGGAATCTGAATCGGAATTTGAAATCTAACCTTTAAATCAATTAAAGTAAACACTAAACTCATTAAATAAAACTTTAAAGCTTTTAATAAAACAATTAATCATTCAGCCGAAAAAGGGGAGGGAAAATCCAACTTCTGGCGACCAAAATGAAGAGGCGATCGATCGCCCACATTTGACGATCGATCGCTGCATTGAAATAAAAAAAAAGTGGCGATCGATCTCCTTATTTAGGAGATCAATTTCCAAATATGTACAAATGAGGGGCGATCAATCTCCTTATTTAGGAGATCGATCGCCGATCATAAGTAGGGAGGGGCGATGGTCGCCCCTCACAATAGCAATCAGTCGCCTATCTCCTCCTCCTTCATTCTTTTTCATTGTTTTAACAGGTGCTCTCTGGAATCCGAAATTCCAGAGAGCAAACACCAACTTTCCTCCCTAGAAAGTTTTCCATCGCTGCACACCTCACATTTCACAATTAACATACTAAATACCTCATAATCGCCCAAACATTTAACTTAAAACGTACTCCTAAACCAAATTAGTACGTGATAGAAACTTTAAATCCAACTGCGTGGATAGCTCTACAACTTGAGCATATCCGTTCATAACCTAAAGAAATTCTATACAATTTCATAAAAATCCTTACAAAAGTTTAACGAAAACATTTATAAAAAAGGTTTACCAAAAAATCAAAATATCGCCTATCCAGAACCAAGCATTCTATAATGTTCTAACTATTCAACCATCAGCTCGTCAATTCCCAAAAACCCTCAAAACATCTTTACATACTTCCCCACGGGTCAGGAAAGCATCGACTGCGCCAGCACACCACAGCAGGCCATCCTCCGTCAACTGCCTCATTCCTCAGGTGGAGGGTTCTCATCCTCACCTGCCTCGATGTCACCTACACCATACGAATACACTATGAGATAAAATCTCAGCAAGTCCCGTAAATGTAAATGCGTGCAGATGCGTATGTCTTTCATAAAACATGCAAATAACAGATTCAGATTCAGATTCAGATTCATGCAGATAACAGATTCAGATTCAGATTCATTACGTCGCAGACAGATTGTCACCGAGGTCTAAACCACCTCGTCGTGACCAGATAATAGATTACGTAGATTCATTTCGTTGGTTCATTTTACTTCTTAATTAGGTGGCAGACAGAATGTCACCGAGGGCTGAACCACCTCGCCGTGACCAGATAACAGATTACGTAGATTCATTTCGTTCGTTCTCTTAAACATATGCTTTAACAGACGCGATGCATGAGCAGTCAAATGCATAAAGTAAATAACCAGCATGTGTACCATCAAGACGATAAACAAACATAATCTATAAACGACTAACCTAACTACCCAACCAAAACAATTTAAACAGAATGCATCACCAAAACTCCTCGAGACGACTTCGACGTACGGTGTAGGCCAATCGGCCAGAGAAGATCACGAGAACTTACCTCGTGTCTGTTGCAGCTCAAACTCCGTCCACGAGCGTCGTTCACCTAAGCAGTTTCACTAAATTGTCGTTAAAACGAGCTTAAAACAATTTAATGTACTAAACTAACAAAATCCTTAACTAAGGAATTTCCTAAAGCTCTAATCCAATTCATCGAGCTATTCCCTCGAGCAACTACGCTCTCGGCACCTCAAATCCTAATTACGAGTTTTTCCCAAAAATCCCTAAATTCTCCAATTTTAACATTTCACACAAATTGGTATAAATTCATCCAATAACGTCTCTTACGTTCAATACGTCCATAAACTACGACAACCTATCGATTTCGAACCCTAATTCGCATTTTTGACGAAACCCTAATCGTAAACCCTATCCGTTAAACTTCGCGAAAATCGAAAACTAACGCTCTAAAATCATAGATTCATACCTAGAGCGTCGATTGGAGGAGAAAATGTGAAGAAAACGAGACGATCAGAGCGCGAATCGTCGGTCTGATGTTGAATCGTCGTCGGCTGGCAGAGAGAGCTTCGCTCTCTGGGTTTTGCCCTTCTTTTGATTTTCTATTTTTTTCGTCATTCGTTTCATTAATTGGCTAACTATTCGGTTTCTCCAAATCTTCATATTTCACCAATAAATCCATCTTATTATTTGGGTTCTATTAAAACTGTTTGTTCGCAAAACGGACCTCGGTTACTATTTTTACTAAAACATCTTTTATATTTCGAGAAACGTAAATTCTCGAAACATAGCATTATTACTCCGAAAAATTCCGTAAATTCCTTAAAATTCCTATTAATCGTTAGGATCAAAATGACGCTTTCTTTTCGTAAAACAGGCTTAATTTGACATATTTACAAAAATACCAATATATATTATAATATTAATATCCCGTAAAGCCGGGTATTACACAACCTTACCTATCGGCCTACTGCCCCAGCCTAAACTCCCTCCTTCAATCCAGCAGCTCACTTGACCCACCAAACCTATTATCCGCCCAACCCAACCCAAACCCATCCTTTTCCCTCCTACCCACAAACCCATACCCTTTTTGATTTCCAGCCTCAAGCATTTTATGCTTCCTCGTCTTCCTTCCCGACCGGCGAACCTTCTCACCTCTCCAACACCGGGATCCTGCCAACACCTTCCCAAAATCCCTCTGCGCTCCATGGATGATGGATTCCGGTGCCACCCACCATCTCACACCTCATGCCTCTGTCCTCCACCACCCTCAGCCGTACACTAGAACATCCCAAATTGCAACTGCCAATGGTAATCTCCTCGTGCATGGTATACCAAGCTCCATGATGCTCTTATATCCTGGGTTTTTTTGTTTCCAAATCATACTCTTCTCTATTTGTTTATCGTGCGAGCTCATTCATCATTATAATGCTAGTGTATGTCGATGATATTATCCTGACAGGAAACTTAGATGTCCAGATGAATCACTTGTTAACCTACCTACACTCTAAATTTAAAGTCCGTGACCTTGGATCACTATCATTCTTCTTAGAAATTTCAGTCACTCGTACTTCAACAGGTATGAGCCTTTCACAATCCAAGTACATTTTCGACTTAATGCACAAAGAAAATATGGAGTCTTGCAAATCGGTCCCTACTCCAATGGTTGCAGGACCTATATTATCCCAAAAATATGGTACACCGTTACATGATGGCTATCTTTATCGTAGTATTGTAGGTGAGTTACAATACTGTTGTTTGACCTAACCAGATATTGCCTTTGCAGTTAACAAAGTCTCTCAGTTTATACATGCACCTTTAGACATTCACTGGCAAGTCGTCAAACGCATCTTGAGATATCTTAAAGGCACATCTCTAGGTATCTCCTTTTCGCCCTCTGATGCTCGTAATTTGACCTGCTATACCGATGCCTACTAGGACTCATGCCCCGATGATCGAAAGAGTACAGGTGGATTCTTCATTTTTATGGGCACAAATTTAATTTATTGGTCCTCGGCCAAACAAAAGGTGGTCTCACGTTCAAGCACCGAATCCAAATACCGCAGCGTAGCAAACGGTGCTGCTGAAGTATTCTGGCTTCCATCCTTCTTAAGTGAGTTGGGTATTACCTCCCCGTCCTTACCTCTTATTGTAACACCCAGTTTTACGGGTTTTTGATTTCCTGTCATACAATGGTATTTTTGTAAATATTGTAAATTTAGCCCGTTTTACGAATGAGAAGTTTTGTTAGAACCCTGGGAGTAAGTTGGAATGTTTTGTGAAATAAGGGAGTTTGGAGAGATCAAATCGATCGTTAAATAACGAAATAAGCAAAGATTTAGTGCAAAGGGCAAATAGATAATTTAACAAGTAAAATTTTAATTAAATCACATAATCCATTCCCCCTTCTCCAGCACTTCACGACTTTTCCTCTCAAAATTTCTCTCTGGCGATTTTGGGTTTCCAGACGAAGCTTCTCCACGCCGATTCCTTGACGCCGGCCGTTCTTCCTCCAATCGACGAGTTTCCTTCACGTTTTCTTCCCCAATTGGCATCTTAGGTAAGAATCTATAGTTTTGGGATGTTAGTTTTTGATTTTTGGGTTGTTAAACGATTAAGGTTTTGTTAGGGTTTTCGTCGAAATAGTCGGGTTATGTTTGAAACGGTTAGGTATTACTGTATTTGTGATTATTGGACGTAGTTAGTCGATTTATTGTTGAATGTTGGAGTTTTGGAGGTTTGAAGCGTGAGAAAACTCCATTAATGGAGATTTAGAAATGTGGAGTGCAAATTGCTCGATAAAATGCCCGAATAAAATAGATTGTGGTTTTAGGTAATGTCCTTTAGCTAGGGGTTTCATTAGTCTTCGGAATTCGATTTCCTAGACCAATTTTGATAACGATTATTGTAGATTGGATTAGGTGAACAAAGCTCATGGACAGAGCTCGGTGTTCTAAGGACCCGAGATAAGTTCTCGTGACTTACTGTGGCCGATAGGCCTACACCATATGTCGTGTTTAATTGTTGAGGATATTTGGTGCAATGTATGTTTTTACACTTTGGATGGATAGTTTAGGCTGAGTTGTTTTATATGTTATGCTTGTATTGTTTTGATGGTACTCATGCTCTTTATGTTTACGTTACGCATTTAAATTGCCCATGCATCATTGTTTTACAAAACGTCATGAAAAATGGATTTATGCATTGATTTCACGAAAATGAAACGCATGAAAGTAAAGTGAAATGTAAATAACCTAAGACGACTAAGATAACCTGAGACGACTAAGATGACTAAGACGACTGAGACGAATGAGACGACAAAGATGACTAACACGGACTGATAAAGGAAATGAATGAATGGAAATTCATGAAAATTGCATATACATGTTCATGCATTGTCATTTACGTAGAATTTACTGAGATTTATCTCATAGGCGTCTTTATAGTGTAGGTGATCTCGAAAAAGGTGAGGATGATGTTCCTCCACAAGATGAACGAGCTGGTTGAAGAATGATGCTCGTGAGAGTGCACTGTGTAGTCGGTGCGAATTTTGACATGTGGAAGCAAATGGTTAAGTAATTTGAAGTTTTGGATTATTTTGGGCTGATGGGAAATGATATAGAAAATTGTATAGAAAACTCATTCTAGGGTGATTGGTATCTGGATAGTGGATGTATAGGTGTTTTGATGTTTTGGTTAGATTTGTGAACAAAGGCACAAAATGTCTATTCTGATGGGTGATACAGATGAGTTCACTATCGAATTAGTGTTATGTCTTTCAGTTGTTTGTTGATATTGGCTAACTTAATTTATGGATGTGTATTTTGGTGGATTGAGGAAAGTATGAGGTAGTGGTGTTTTAGTATAGTTAGTGGAAGAGAAAAAGGAGGAAAGGAGATGTGTGAAGAAGCAGGGAAGCAGCACTCTGGAATTAAAGTCCAGAGAGCTAGCCGACCGATTGCTAGGGAAGGCGATCGATCGGCTGATGTTTTATGGGAGATTTTTCCTAAGTTTAGTTTAGTGTTCTGGCAAGGGGACGTCGACCAAAGGGTTGAGAAATCGACCCCTTAGAGTTTTACGCCTATGGAATTGTCAACCGAAAACGTCGTCCGATTCTGTGGACGAAAACGTCGACCGATCTCATTACAAAGGCCACATCGACCAATCTCATTACTGAGGCCAAGTCAACCGATCTCATTACTGAGGCCATGTCGACCGATCTCATTACAGAGGCCACATCGACCGATTTTAGTCAGTGATGATCATCGACCCCCACTATTCAATTTGATGAAACCCGAGAGGAAGTGTTGTCTGCCGAAATGAGTTATCAACCCCCACTGTACAATTTGACGAAACCCAAGAGGGAGTGTTGTCTGCCGAAAGGAGTTGTCGACCACCCCACTATTCAATTTGATGAAACCCGAGAGGAAGTATTGTCTGCCGAAAGTAGTTCGTCGACCGATTCTCCTTAGTAGTTCGTCGACCGATTCTTTTCAGTAGTTCAGACAGAGACGGAAACGTAAAACCAAGATCTTAGTATGTCTTCCACTGAATGATGTTAATTAACTTTGAACGAGTACGATTAAAGGATGGAAACGAAAGTTCAAATTTTACGGGATTTTTAGGAATAGTTAAAAGGTGAAATTAGGGGACATTACAGCTATGGTATCAGAGCTCTCGAGTTTTAAAATGGGTTTTGTAGACTGCTCGACTCCGCAAGCCACTACACGGACATACTTCCTCAACTGTAAGTACGGTTATAAGCTTTCTTTCATTTGATTTCTTAGGATTATTTGTTTAAAATTTATAGGTTAACAAAATGGTGTGTAGAGGAAACGTTAGAGATGAAAGAGACGACACCATAGATCAACTTAGAGAGTTCATTGCCCAACAATCCCAACACCTCGACCGACAAGCGCAACATATGGACAGACAATCCATATGTTTTAGAATATGGTGGTGGCTCCTAGTAACCATGGAATGTAAAGGTTTCAGAAGCTACGACCTCCAATTTTTAATGGACAGTCTTTGGACCCTTCTATTGCTGAGGAGTGGGTTTGAACCATGGAAGGTATGCTGGTGTATGCAAGGATTGAGGATGGGGAGAAAGTTATATGCGCCACTTTTCACTTAGCCTCTGATGCTCGGTTTTGGTGAGATTCCATCAAGGCAACCACCGACGTGACACTGATGAGTTGGGAGCGGTTTAAAACCGTGTTTTACGATAAGTACTTTAGCCGTACAGTACGGGAGGCTAAGATGATGGAGTTCACACAGTTATGGCAGACTAGTTCAGTTGCCGAATATGTCAGGAGGTTTGAGGCCCTATCTCGGTTCGCACCACGCATGGTGAGTGATAACGAGGACAAGGTGCGTCGATTTATGCAAGGACTAAATCTGCAGATCCGAAAAAGCGTCATCATACCAGGGGTGTGAAATGTTCCCTATGCAGAGATTCTGGCTAAGACTTTGGAGTTCGAAGCCGCGGAGCAAACATGTGTCAAACCGAGGGAGCCTGCTAGGGGGTTCTTTCGAGAAATTCAGCCTCGACCACAGAACAAGGGCTGGCAGCCAAGAAGGCAACAACAACAGCAACAAATAGGCGTTAAGAGGCCTTATGACGAAAAGGGAGATTAGAGAAAAGGAAAGCAAATCCAGGAGTCTACTGAGAGGCCCGTATGCCCGAAGTGCCAGAAGGCCCATTTTGGCGCTTGTAGATTCGGGATGGACCTATGTTTTAGATGTGGCAGGGTGGGTCACTACGCCCATAATTGTCCAAAAATGGTTACCAATCAGAAGAGGGTTGCCCTAAGGGTATTTGCCTTCATTGAGCCTGGTGATGTTGATGATGAGGCCAGGCTTTCAGTTATTCCAGGTATAGTTTTATCTTAACTGTTAATGAAATGAAGGATTCTAGAATAGAGATATAGTATAGAGTGAAGATTTGAAGGTAATAATTGTGCGATAGATAAAAGTAGGCTTGAAAATAGAGAGGTAAGAGAATAGTAGGAACCTCGATGAGAAGATAATAGGTTAAATACAGGACGATATAGACCTTATAGAAATAGAGTTATGCATTAATAGGATTAACCTGACTTAACCACAAGAAGTTGTGCACTTAGAATTTAGTTACCATTAGAGAGATACAACTTATAAGATCTAAGATTTAAATGGATAGAAACGAGACCCTAGTTGACAAACCTTTGGAGTTTTAGAATATGATAAATCAAAGAGAAATTTGAAGCTTAGATATTAAACATTGCAAGGGATGCTCTAGATCGTTAGGGTATAATTAGTGTGTTTAAGCAAATAGGAAAATATAGCAGGGATTTGAATAACCTAGATCCATGAGAAGTTGGGAGTATCTGGACAAAGGTAGCATTCAAGAGTCTAGTTTAAGTAGATTGTTGAAGAAGTATGCAAAGTGTCGATTTCTTTTGCAAAAGGCTGTAGGTATCGACCAATATTGATGGGGAAAATAAGGAAATTACTCGGAGTTGGGAAGTTAATAAATTTCGAGACAATAAAGGATCAAGGTTATACAAAAGATAATACTTGAGATTACAAAATTTGCCGATCTCCAGGATGGAGGTAGGAACATCAATGTTCGAGGAACTAGAAGTGTAAGATTTAAGAATTTGGGGAGATTTAGATTAAGGGCGTAAACTTACCTGCCATAAGTTTGCAAACCAGAAGACTGTTTGGTAAATTGTCGCAAGGAAGCCAAGTAGAATATTTGTTACGATTTGTGGAATTTGCGATTTATCAGATAAGGAGAATAAGGATTTGCACGGAAATCATTCAAGTAAACTTAGAAGTGAAACTAAGTTAGAATATTTCAAAGGTTCGTTTCGTATCTAACAAAGTCGATGCCAATGAATACATAAATGACTCAAGGTTAGAATGAATGGTTTAGAGCAAATCAATGGCGAGACTTAGGGACTTGACTATAATCGGAGTTGATAAAGATTTGAGTTAGACAAATGAGCATAATGTAGAGAGTATGAGAATTTCAGTTAAGAGCATAGCAAGAGAGCTCATTAATGTAGTTTAGGATGAAATGTGATGTTGTAGAATCCTGCTCACAAGGGAACCAGGATCTTAAGATAGTAGAGACTTTAGTTCCCAGTTGGACTCGTTGAGACCTTGAGGTAATTTTGATGATATGGTTTGTGAGGTATAGCAATGAGAACTTAGTTGAGAAACCTACACTGAAATAGTCGCCGACAGTCGGCGAGTTGCCCAAGAAGGTGGGTGACCAAGGGATACTATTGATAGAATAGTTAAAAAGGATTATTACTGGAGAAAATGTAGAAATTGGAGCTAACGTGCATTCTGACTATGAATAGAGTCAATGAATTTATGCAGAAGTTTGGGTTACAACCCAAATGTATGTAGAAATCTTTAAATTTTAGTCAACCCGAGCAATGTTGAGAAGCTTAAGTATAAATATTACGTGAAGGTATAGCGACAGAAAGCCTTGAATTGGAGACCTAGGAGTTCGATAGTACTTAATGCATAACCAAGAACGTGGTTAGTCAAATCGAACGCAGTTGATATGGTCAGGAGGCTAATGTTGCGTCATTTGATTTTAAGAGATTTTGGATTAGAATCATAGAGATTGACTCTAAGTGTGACAGGAACAGAGTTCTTAAAGAGAAATTCCAATTTTTGGAAAGATGGAGGGAAGAGACTCAAAAAGAAAAGAGAGATTAAAAGTTGAAGTATAAGGCCGCAAGACATGAGACAATAATGTCAAGGATTATAAGCTAAGTCAAATTTTGAGGATAAAATTTCAATTAAGGTTGATGGAATGTAACACCCGATTTTACGGGTTTTTGATTTCTTACCATACAATTGCATTTTTGTAAATATTGTGAATTTAGCTCGTTTTACAAACGAGAAGTTTCGTTAGAACCCTGGGAGTAAGTTGGAATGTTTGGTGAAACAAGGGAGTTTGGAGAGATCAAATAGATCGTTAAATAACTAAATAAGCAAAGATTTAGTGCAAAGGGAAAATAGGTAATTTAACAAGTAAAATTTTAATTAAATCACATAATCCCTTCCCCCTTCTCCAGCACTTCAAGACTTCTCCTCTCAAAATTTCTCTTTGGCGATTTTGGGTTTCCAGACGAAGCTTCTCCACGCCGATTCCTTGACACCGACCGTTCTTCCTCCAATCGATGAGTTTCCTTCACGTTTTCTTCTCCAATCGACATCCTAGGTAAAAATCTATAGTTTTAGGACTTTAGTTTCTGATTTTTGGGTTGTTAAATGATTAGGGTTTTGTTAGGGTTTTCGTCGAAATAGTCGGGTTATGTTTGAAATGGTTAGGTATTACTATATTTGTAATTATTGGACGTAGTTAGTCGATTTATTGTTGAATGTTGGAGTTTTAGAGGTTTGAAGCTTGAGAAAACTCCATTAATAGAGGTTTAGAAATGTGGAGCACAAATTACTCAATAAAATGCTCGAATAAAATAGATTGTGGTTTTAGGTAATGTCCTTTAGCTAGGGGTTTCGTTAGTCTTCGAAATTCGATTTTCTAAGACCGGTTTTGATAATGATTATTGTGGATTGAATTAGGTGAACAAAGCTCGAGGACAGAGCTCGGTGTGCTAAAGACCCGAGGTAAGTTCTTGTGACTTACTGTGATCGATAGGCCTACACCATACGTCGTGTTTCGTTGTTGAAGATATTTGGTGCAATGTATGTTTTTACGCTTTGGATGGGTAGTTTAGGCTTAGTTGTTTGATAGGTTATGCTTGTATTGTTTTGATGGTACTCATGCTCTCTATGTTTACGTTACGCATTTAAATTGCCCATGCATCATTGTTTTACAAAACGTCATGAAAAATAGATTTATGCATTGATTTCATGAAAAGGAAACGCATGAAAGTAAAGTGAAATGTAAATAACCTAAGACGACTGAGATAACCTGAGACGACTGAGACGACTGAGACGACTAAGACGACTAACACAGACTGATAAATGAAATGAATGAACGGAAATTCATGAAAATTGCATATACATGTTCATGCATTGTCATTTATATAGAATTTACTGAGATTTATCTCATAGGCGTCTTTATGGTGCAGGTGATCTCGAAAAAGGTGAGGATGATGTTCCTCCGCAAGATGAACGAGCTGGTTGAAGAAGAATGGCCGTGGGAGTGCGCTGTGTAGTCGTTGCGAATTTTGGGTTATTTTGGGCTGATGGGAGATGATATAGAAAACTCATTCTAGGGGGATTGGTATATGGATAGTGGATGTATAGGTGTTTTGATGTTTTGGTTAGATTTGTGAACAAAGGCACAGAATGTCTATTCTGATGGGTGATACAGATGAGTTCACTATCGAATTAGTTTTATGTCTTTCAGCTGTTTATTGGCGAACTTAATTTATAGATGTGTATTTTGGTGGATTGAGGAAAGTATGAAGTAGTGGCGTTTTATTATAGTTAGTGGAAGAGAAAAAGGAGGAAAGGAGACATGTGAAGAAGCAGGGAAGCAGTACTCTGGAATTAAAGTCCAGAGAGCTAGCTGACCGATCGCTAGGGAAGGCGATCGATCGGCTGATGTTTTATGGGCGATTTTGCCTAAGTTTAGTTAAGTGTTCTGGCGAGGGGACGTCGACCAAAGGGTTGAGAAATCGACCCCTTAGAGTTTTATGCCTATGGAATTGTTAATCGAAAACGTCGTCCGATTCTGTGGACGAAAACATCGACCGATCTCATTACAGAGGCCACGTCGACCGATCTCATTACTGAGGCTACGTCGACCGAACTCATTACTGAGGCCACGTCGACCGATCTAATTACAAAGGCCACATCGACCAATTTTAGTCAGTGTTGATCATCGATCCCCACTGTTCAATTTGATGAAACCCGAGAGGAAGTGTTGTCTGCCGAAAGGAGTTGTCGACCCCCACTGTACAATTTGACGAAACCCAAGAGGGAGTGTTGTCTGCCGAAAGGAGTTGTAGACCACCCCACTGTTCAATTTGATAAAACCCGAGAGGAAGTATTGTCTGCCGAAAGTAGTTCGTCGACCGATTCTCCTTAGTAGTTCGTCGACCGATTCGTTTCAGTAGTTCGGACAGAGACGAAAATGTAAGACCAAGATCTTAGAATGTCTTCCGCTGAATGATGTTAATTGACTTTAAATGAGTACGATTAAAGGATGGAAATGAAAGTTCAAATTTTACAGAATTTTTAGGAATAGTTAAAAGGTGAAATTAGGGGACGTTACACTTATTCTGTGTGACAATTTGAGTCTCATGTACCTTGCTTTTTATCCAATCCTCCACTCAAAATCTAAGCGCCTCGAGATTGATTATCATTTTGTTCGTGAGAAAGTACAAAACAAATTATTACAGGTCCACTTTACACCTTCTGACAACCAACTCGCCGATGCACTCACAAAACCACTTCCTCCCTCCAAGTTTCAATTTTTTGTATATAAGATCTTTGGCCTTAGGCCTTGATCTTGAGGGGGGATGTTAATGTATATGTTAATGTATAGTTGAGTTAGAAGGGTATATCTGATTTAGAAGTGTTAGTTATACTTGTTTCTTGATATATGTAAAATGTTATAGTTGATTGGAATATGAAAAATCAAGATTAGATACGCAGTGTTCTAGTGGGTTAGAACACTAGGTAAGACACCGATAACAAAAGCAATAATGGACAATAGAAAAATGCAGAAAGTAAAGAGACAGGAGGTTGATAACGCAGTTCGACAATTGCCTACGTCTGCAGGGCCACGCCCATACTTAAAAAACAATTCACAGAGTTTACAAAGTTACAAGACATTTAGTCTAACACGAAGTAATACTCTCTCTTTTCTTTGTCGCCACCTCTCCCTAACTTCCCCAGTGAATCTGTTTTTGTGAGCTCTCCTTGTCTTGATATCGATCCCTCCCGAAATCTAAACGTGACAAGATCCCATTATTGATGATGAATCTTCCTGGAATCCGTGTATGGCAAGATCCCCTTGGCCACAACCAGAACACCTCCCGAGTTTCTGACAACCTCCTCTCGAGATTGAGCTTTAAATGAAGATCACAAAGACTGCACCTTTTACACCGTTTGTAACATCAATCGTTGTCGTCGGATGTAATCAATCAACACACTCTGATAACAATGAATTCCAACCATACACAGAGTGTGTAAACATTCATTCAATAACCAAATGAATAATCACAAACTCATACGCAAAAGCATTAGGGAGAGAAAGAAAAACTTGTGGCACAAGAAATTTTAGAGAAGAATAATAATCCGCGCACAGACATTCTGTGAGAGAAGAATACTTAAATATCGTTTGCAACAAATCTTTCTGCTTTTGCTTCAAATATTTTATCCAAACAAAAACACACAGAAGAAGAAAACTGAATCCATAAAATTTAGATATGTGACATCAGTTGTGACAGTTATGGAAAGTCCAATCTACAAATCAGGAAAGAAATGCTAGCAACGAATCTGGAACAAATCTGATCACGTATCTTGTCATAATCCAGCTTAACAGAATCACAATCTTCAAATTAACCTTCCAAAAGAATAACTTCCTACAATGTCATGATAATTTTTTCTCCAAGTAACAACCTTCCAAATATTATTTTGCTAAATATAAAATAAAGTATAAACTTCCTTAAATGTCCATTGCCAAAAAATCAATGTCAATCAATATTTAGCATTTACAATCTTCCCTTTTAGCATTTTTTGGCAAAATTCAAAACTCCCCCTACATGCTGGAGGTAAGTTCAACTAAGCTCCCCCTGAACAAGAACTTACAAAAAATATTGCACATAACACCATATGCAAGCAAATAGCACAAATACTCCCCTTTTTTGTCACAAAAGGACAAAATGGTATAGAAAATATCCAACAATCAAAAATATTTTTTTAACAATTCATATAAAAACCATAATAATTATAAAGCAGAGTCATCATCTCGAGAAACCAACCTTATTGGAGCTGTTGGGATATCCACACTAACATCTTTATTTTGAACAATTACATCTTCATTAACAGAAATAAGAGCAACCTGTTATTGCCACTCCAGTGACATCAGGTGAAATACCTGATGGTTCAGCAATCTCTGCTTCTTTAACACATTCCTCCAGATTATCAGTTTCCTTTTCCTTGAAAACAAGTTATGCTTCAACTTTAACCGACCTTAGTCTAATCAAATCATCAAGTAACCCGGTAAGTACTGACTTCCTCTTGTAAATGAGAGCTTGCTGTTCATTCAAGAACTTTAGCTCATCTTCAATTATTTTGATGAAGCGAGGCAGCAGAGCAGAGTCAGAGATGTTGTCAGAAGCTGGAACACTCTCTTCCAGATCATTTATATGTTCCCCTTTTAGAAGCTTATAACTAATCCTTATTACCTCCTTATCTTTAAAAGTAACTTCTTTATCCCAAATCACAGTATGTTGAAACGTCAAAATACCATAAATTAAACAAGAAAATGGAAGAGTAAACCTTTCATTCTTGTCATCTACAATGCTTTACAATTTGGTCAAAAATAAATTATCAAATGTCAAATACAATAGAGTTCCCGATTTTGTACAATAAAACTGTCATTGATTTGTTCACCCCTATTCCATGAGAAGTAGGTAACTAGTTTCTCATGACAATTTTGTACATAATGACATATTTCACCGTAAGTTGTGAAGCATGAAAGTCCTTGCCTTGAGGCCAAACATGTCTGACACCCCCTGTGATATCAGCAATAATCTAACTAAAATAAGGAGTAAACTCTACAGGATTAGTCCGGTGACAACCTAAGTATACACTGATCACAGACGAGGAGAATTCAAATAAATCTTCTCTTACATACGCATGTCCATAATTTGGATGATGAAAATTCTTCACCTCCGAGTCTAAATTCCAGTAAAATTCTAGGATAATTTTTCACACAAAATGTTTGTAGCGACCGAGAATTTATCAGCTCAATTGCTATAAATGTAAAGTGAATTACAAATTTATGGGAATATATGTAAACAGAAAATATTGGATT
The DNA here is from genome assembly GCA_022432975.1 of Begonia masoniana. Classification (NCBI taxonomy): domain Eukaryota; kingdom Viridiplantae; phylum Streptophyta; class Magnoliopsida; order Cucurbitales; family Begoniaceae; genus Begonia; species Begonia masoniana. The sequence continues at coordinate 13,269,797 of CM039512.1, read as the reverse complement.
AAAGAAAAATGGGAAAAATAATTGTTAAGTGTAAGATTTAATTAAGCAAGGGTATAATGGTAATTTAAAGTTAATAAAAACTAAAAGAGAAATAAAGGGGGAAGAGGTATTCACGTAGGATTTCATTCTCTTTTTTTGCTCTCCCTCTTCGGCGATTTGCAGAACCCTCTCTGCCGATTATCCTTTTCCGATTTCTTCATCCAAGGTAAGTTTCTTTCTAATTTTCATGGGTTGTTAGTGTTCTAGCTAGAGAAAGAAGTTGGGAGTGGATTAGGTTGAGTTATGGAGGGGTTTAAGTTAGGGTTTTTATGTGAGATTTAGGGTTGCACGAAATTGGTGGGGGATTTGTTGAAAACTGTCTTTATGGGTGTTTAAAGATAATTAGATGTAGCTTGGATAAGTAGTTGGATTTTTGGAAGAGGCCAAAAATCTGGAATTTTAAGTGTGCAGGGCAGTTTGATTTTTGTGAAAAACGATCTACCCAATTGTGCTAATTGGTTAAACGGTCCCAACCTTTTAGAAAGCAGACATCCTAAGGAGTCTGTAGAGCTTTGAATCGTCCACAACGGATAAGCATAGGATTAGTTACGTAATTTAGAAATTTGGTCAAAAATAGTGGAAGTTCGGGTTTAGTGGTTTTTGGGAGATGTTTAGCTTTCCTTAGAAGCTTGATGAGTGAATTCTTGAGAAGGATTAAATTGATTAATTGCGTTATGGTTTTTAGATTCAAACGAGTTTCCGACGTAGCGTATGAGTAAGAGGTTAGCTAAGGAGACCAGATAAGTAATGTATGTTTACGTTTTTCCTTCGGGCCTACATCACAGTTCGTTAAGAATGTATGGTTGTGGCTTGTATGTATGTATTGTATATTTATTGTGTATATTGGTAGTGTGTTTAATTTGGCATGCATCATGGTTTTCGAAAGGTACGCTAGTAGACAAAAATAAATTTCCATGGTTTTGATGAATAGTATGGTACGGGGTGAACGATGACGAATGAAATGCTTAAAAGATACGTAATTAAGAGATGCTATGAACTCCGCAAATCCCAGGTGGGACTTGAGCCGAAGGGTGATGTGCTCTGTGGATCCTGGGCTGGACTTGGGCTGGAGAGTGAAGTGTTGTCCGATGAACAAGACCACCCAGTGCTCCTCGAATCCTGGGTGGGTGTCACGACTCTAATACTGTACCCAATTACCGTACTATATTATTTTTTTATCCTAATAAATAAACTCTAGGCGGAACCTAAACCGAAATCGAAACCAGAATCGAAATCGGAATTAGAATTTAGGTTTTAAAACATTTAAAACAACTTAAAACTAATTAAATAAATTAATTAAAAACTATAAAAACAATTAAAGAAAACAAATAATTAAAGGGAGGGCAAAACTGTCCACCGACTATAAACCAGGGGCAGCGAGCAGCGACCAATCGCTGCTTGCTGCAACGATTGATCGCTGCACCCCATACAGCGATCACTCCTCATGCGATCATTCGCCACTCCTTTCTGCCTTCATCATTTCATTTTTTCTACAATTGCTCTCTGGAATTCCAGAGAGCAGAACACTTAATGAAAACTCTCTGGAATCCGATTCCAGAGAGCAACCTCATACCAATTTCTCATCAATAACCATAATCGACTTATAACTTAAACTCAACCAAAATGTATTCTAGACTCAATCAACTTGCAGCGGACTTTGCGAAATCCAACTGCGTGGATAGCTCTAAAAACCGAGCATATCCGTAACCATCCTGAAACCATCAAAAACATTTCCATAACGTTTAATTAACAGTTTAAACCAAAACATTTTCTATATACTGTTTACCAAAACATTTGAAGCATCCACATAAAACCTATCAACTACCAGTACCAAAACATCCTATAATTTCTATACAACATCAGCCCAAACCCTCAAATCTATACATACTGTCCCCACGGGTCAGGTAAGCCTCGATTGCGCCAACACACCACCGCAGCCATCCCTCGTCAACTGGACTCATCCCTCAGGAGGAGGAATCTCATCCTCACCTGTATCCTCGTAATCACCTACACCATACAATACACTATGAGATAAAAATCTCAACAAGCCCTCATAAATGCAACTATATGCTATGCGTGTGAGTTCAGAAATCATGCAGCATTTTCTTTACTTTATTCAGTGGGTGTCACCGAGATCTCAACCTCCTAACCGGAGAGAGCACATCCAGCGGACGGACTACTCTTTCCAGCTAGAAGAGGGGGTACACGCTTACAACACGTACAGCCGTGTCTGAGCCCCATCTCGCATGACCAGACATATGAGTGTAATAGATGTGGTATTGTGACAAGCCCCTGCGTGCCTCCACAATAGGTCAAGCCCCTCTCCAGGCCACATTGCGAGTACATAATAGATGTGGTATTGTGACAAGCCCTTGCGTGCCTCCACAATAGGTCAAGCCCCTTTCCAGGCCACATCGCCATTTTTAAAACATCGTGCGGAAATTCATTTTCATGCTCTTTCTTTAAAACGCGTGATGCATGAACAGTTCATAACAGAATTTAAACACTCAACATACATACCATCAAGACTGTAAAACATAATCTACAAAACAATTAAACCTAACTACCCAACCAAAGCAATATAAACTAGTGCGTCACCAAACTCCTCGAAACGACTTCGATGTACGGTGTAGGCCAATCGGCCAGAAAAGAATCACGAGAACTTACCTCGTGTCCAAAGTAGCTCAAGCTCCGTCCACGAGCGTTGTTTGTCTGAAACAAAACACAATATCGACGTTAAAACGAGTTTAAGCTATCGATCGTCCAAATTTACAAAATCTTAACTAAGGAGACTTTCTAAAGTTCTAATCCAATTCATTGAGCTATTTATTCGAGCAATTTACGCTTGGCACTTAAATTCTCAATTTACGAGTTTTCCTTAAAAAACTCGAAAATTTCACAATTTCAACATTTCTTTTAAATCGTCCCTACTTCCACCAATAACGTTTAATACGTTCATTTCATTCATAAGCATCGACGACCTATCGATTTCAAACCCTAAATCTCGATTTTTCGATAACCCTAACTAAAACCTAATTACTTAAAACTCCGTAAACATCGAAATAAAAGCTCTAAGATCATAGGTTCATACCCAGAACGTCGATTGAAGGAGAAAGTGTGAAGAAAACGAAACGAACGGAGGTCGAATCGGAGCTCGGCGTCGAATCGCCGTGAGAGAGCAGAGAAGGCCGAGAGAGAAAAAATAGAAAACTAAGAGGGAGAGTTTCTGTTTTTCGTTAAGTGCTGGGGAAGAGAAAATGGTTTTAGTTTTAAATTAAAAATTGGTTTGGCAAATGACTAAAATGCCCTTAACTCTTATTTCTTTTTGTTTCGTCCTTCGTTTCTTTAATCGGCCAAAGATTCGAATTCTCGAAACTTCCTTATTTTGCCGATAACTCCTATTCATTACCAGGGCTTTATTAAAACTGATCGTTCGCTAATCGGACCTCGTTTACTATTTTTACTAAAACGTCCTTTGCATTATTAGAAATTTAATTACTCGGAATATAGCGTCATAACTCCGTAAATTCCTTAAAATTCTTATTATTCGTTAGGATCGCAATGACACTTTCTTTTCGTGAAACGGACCTGATTTGACATATATACAAAAATACCATAATATAATATAATATAATATACAAATCCGTACAAGCCGGGTATTACAGTGGGACTTGGGCCGGAGGGTGATGTGTACTGGGTTAAAACTCCATAGATCCCAGGTTGGATTTGGGCCGGAGGGTTCTATAGTGCTCAGTACTCCACAAATCTCGGGTGGGAGGACGACGTACTAGGTTAAAAATCTGCGGATCTAGGGTTGGACTTGGGCTGGAAAATATTACGATTCTCAGATGTAAAAAGAAAGAGAACGAATGAATATAACGAAGACGAGAACGAAACGAGAATGAGTATGAAACGAGATAGTAGAAATTGCATGTGTTAGGGTGTGAAATGTTTTAAATCGTAAATTGCATTACTTGCTTAGAGTTAGGCTAATAGTTGAGTTCTGTGATATAGGTGACGAAAATTTAACATGTGAGGTCCAAGGGTAAGAACAGGACTAGAGTGGTTGGAGGAGTGCACCCGTGCGACGATCCGGCCATTTGTTAGGGCGACATAACCCGAGGTGTGGTAGTATTTTGAAAGTAAGGATTTAGGGTGTAATTTGTGTTTTAAAATGATTTGACCATTTGTGTTTGATTTAGTTAGATAGAATAATTGTGTAGTTGACGTATAGTTTTAAGTCGTTTTGATGTACAAATGTATTTTTGGAAATACATGGGAATTTGTTTTGATAGAAGTCTTTTTGGTTGGTTTGGAAATGTAGAAAGTTTGGATTTTGAAGTAGGAATTGTAACACCCGGTTCTATCTAACCAGCTCTTTTATTATTAATGGTATACACTTTATTAGTCAATAATTTAAGTAGGGTTATTGAATGACTAGACTGGACAAGGGCATTAGAGTAAATTACATTTTTAAAAGTGGATAACGTATTTAAGGAAAGAGGGATTGGGTTTAATGCACTGTAGCCGCCACCCTTTCATACTTTTTTCTTCGGGTTTTCAGCTCAAGTAGCCGAGCTCTCTAAGCGATTTTCCTCGCCCGATTCTCTTTCGACTTAGGTAAGTTTTCCTCATTTCTCTTATAATATAGTGGTTATATACCTGAAGGAGTACAATGTGAGGATTTTGAGGATGCTAAGATTGAGTGTAGATTCGGGTTTTAGTGATAAAGGGGGAATGCGGGTAGTAGAGTTTCTAACTGGATTCCTCAAACCACTGTTTGATTCGTGGTGAGGTTTAGTGAAGTTTTGATTTATATTCTGTTATGAACTTAGGTGAGCAGATTCCCGAAGTAGCTAGCGACCAGACAATTTTCAGAAGCCAGGTAAGTAAAGTTTGCATGTGCCTTCGGGCCTACATCACAAAACAGTAGGGTTATGTATCTTGTGAATGATTTTGTATGTCATGCATCATGTTTTTGAAAGACTACGAAAATGAATTTCCATGTAGGGATGGTGAGGCATGAACTGAATGTGATAGACAAACTATTAAGGGCACTAATCCACCCCTTAACTTATGAAGGGATTTATAACATTGGGAGAATTGATTTCACTCCCAAGGGAACAGAGGGATCAGATCAGCTATTAAGGAAATTCATCCGCCCCTTAATCAAGTAGAGGATGTATAATCTTGGGAAAATTGATCCACTTCCCAAGGGAACCGAGGGATCAGATCAGCTTATGAACGAATGTGAATGCAATTGAGATGAGAAAGTAAAAATTGCATGTTTAGGAATTTACGTTTCAGCATTTCATTTCATTACTGCTTTACTTACTTAGCATTAGGCTAATAGATGAGTTTTGTGATGTAAGTGTTGAGGATACTGCACGTGAATTCTCTGAGTTTGCTAAAGAATAGGCTGGTTGGAGGAGCACATTCATGCCTCGACTTGGTGGACTGATGGGGCGGTTTAACTGGTGTCTGTAGATAAGGAGGTTTAGTGAACCATGGTTTCATTTAAGTATGTCGAGTTTTCCTCTAATGACAGAAATGATTTTAAGGTCTAAAAGCATTTTTTGAGACTTCTCTAATATTAGTACTCTATTGGTCTTAATATTTGTTTTACTGGATTTCGAGTAGTGAAAGGAGTTGAATTGTTACATAATGGTTTTAGTGAATTAAACAGGTTTTCGTACTTAGAGCTGTTATCGTATAGAATTTGGGTAGTTGAAATGTTGTTCTGCTTTCTATTGGTTTTTATGAAGTTATTTAGGGTCAGGTGGTTTTGAATGTTTTGAGTAAAGATTGCAATTTTCACCATCGGTGAATGAAGTTCACCGGTGGATGTAGTGTGTTAAATCCATCGGATGATGTAGAAAGTCTTTTGTCAGTTTAGTGACCGGTGGACGACGTGTGTAAAATAAATCGGATGATGTGGAAGAAGTTTGTCGTTTAGTCACCGGTGGATGTAGCGTGTTAAATCCATCGGATGATGTAGAAAGTCTTTTGTCGTTTAGAGACCGGTGGACGACGTGTGTAAAATCCATCGGATGATGTAGAAGAAGTTTGTCGTTTAGTCACCGGTGGATGTCGTTTGATAAACCTATCGGATGATGTCGAGTATTCTAACCATCGGTGGATGTGAGTAATATGTTTTGTCGTTTTGTCACCGGAAGAGATCTCCTACTATCTATTTTAGTCTTTTCCGTTGACTTTGTACAGCGGCAGACGCGTTTGACTTTTGAAACTTATGAAGTATTTTGCGATTTAAACCTTTATATCTTTTGGCCGATTATTCCTTAACATCCCAACTGATTATTCAAGCATTGTTCAATAGTTTTATTTAACTGTATTTTTACTCAAATGATTTCCGCTGCAAGTTTTTTTTTTTTTACGTTTGAGGTTTTAGAAAATGTCAAATTTTGACTTTCGAGCGAAGTTTTAAATTTAGTCCAAAGTTGTCTAATTATGTTCGAGCTATGAGTAACGAACCGGGTTCAGAAAACTCGGGGCGTTACAGTATGGTATCAGAGACATTCAGTTAAACCGTTCAAAAGATTACTCATCAGTGCCAATCGTTGCATGGAAGTACTTCAACAACTGTAAGTGTTTATGTTAATCTTAGTTAATAGATATTCAAGAGTGTAATTAACCCTGTACAGGAACTTAGTACAATGGCCAGACGCCCAAGAAGACCTAGAGTGCCAAGAGAAATGCCAAATGCAAGAGGTGAAGAGGAGCCTAATGTGATTAGACAGCTGACAGATTTAGTGCGTCAGCAAACTGATTTAGTGCGCCAACAGTCTGACCAACTAGGAGTACTGTTAAACCGAGAGACACAAGGAAGTGCCAACTCGGGTTCTAGCGGTGAACATTCTGGAGATAGATTCCAGAGACTAAGACCACCCACGTTTGATGGACAGTCATCTGATCCAGTTATTGCGGAAGGATGACTTAGAAAGATTGAGAGTATGTTTAGGTGTGCCAACATAGGAGAAGGAGACAAGGTCACGTTGGCAACATTTCATTTAGCTGGTGAAGCTCAACTCTGGTGGGAAACAATAGAGACCACCACAGATGTTTTAGTGATGCCTTGGTTACAATTCAATGACCTTTTCTATGGGAAGTATTTTAACAGCACTGTCCAGACCACGAAGAAGTTGGAGTTTCTGAACTTGAAGCAGACAGGGTCTGTGGCTGATTACAGTAAGCAATTCGAGTCCCTGTCTAGGTTTGCCGGACATTTTGCTCATAAGGACGAGGATAAGGTGTTCAAATTTGTGCATGGACTGAAGCCGGAGATTTACCGAGGAGTCAAATTCTGTGGCATTAAAGGCTTGACATTTAGTGAAGTTGTATCCATTGCTCTGGAAGTGGAAGAAGCTGAAAAGAAGTGTGCTGGACCAAAGGAGGTTCCACAAAAGTTTATCCAGCCACACCATCAGAGGGGAATGAAAAGGCCTATTGAGGGCCAGAGTGGCCAAGGATCTGGAAAGAAGGTACCGAATACCCAGAAGTTCCCTCAGTGCCTGAAATGTTCAAAGAAACACTCATGGGAGTGTAGATTTGGATCGGGTAAGTGCTTCAACTGTGAAGAGGTTGGACACTTGTACAAGGATTGTCCAAAGCCCCGGGTCATTCGATGTTTCCATTGCAACAAGGTTGGCCATGTCAACAGAGACTGCCCAGCTTTGAAGGGTGGCCCTGTCAAGATTAAACCAAGAATATTCTCCATGATGGAGTCAAGTGATGAGGACCAGCCTGCTGTAGTGTCAGGTACTATATTGATTAACTCTATACCTGCTTTTACTTTGATAGATTCGGGTGCAACACATTCTTTTATAGCCTCTACATTTGCTGATAAGTTAGATGTACGGTTTACTTCTTCGGAGCATGTGTTTAACGTAGCATTACCCTCTGGTGAACGCATGCACTCTAACCAAATGATGCCTGATAGTATTGTATTAGTAGGGAACATGAATTTGCCTGCCGATCTCATTGTTATGGACATAATGGGATTTGATGTAATCCTAGGAATGGATTGGTTATTTAAACATTATGCTACAATAGATTGTAGGACTGGAGTTGTTAGTTTTCAACCCCCTGGTGGTTTAAACCATACCTTCCAAGCTCTGAAGAAGAGTAAGGAAATGACTGTGATGACTTCTGTCGATTATAGACCCTCCCCGTGCAGGGAATATTTGTGCTTTTTGGCCAGTGTTTTAGACACACAACTAGTAGAAAAAGCGAGCCCCGAAAATGTTTTAGTTGCCCAAGATTTTCCAGAAGTATTTCTAGATAACCTTCCTAGCTTGCCACCAGATAGAGAAATTGAATTTGTGGTAGATGTTCACCCCGGCGCCGAGCCTGTATCTAAGAATCCAAATAGATTAGCACCAACAGAACTTAAGGAATTGAAGAAGCAGTTAGAGGATTTATTGGAGAAAGGGTTCATACGCCCTAGCTTTTCACCGTGGGGTGCACCTGTCCTTTTTGTCAAAAAGAAAGATGGATCAATGCGTATGTGCATTGATTATAGAGAATTGAATAAGTTAACTGTCAAGAACAAGTACCCTTTGTCGAGGATTGATGACTTATTTGACCAGCTTAAGGGTGCAAGAGTTTTCTCTAAGATTGACCTTAGATCCGGTTATTACCAACTGAAGGTCAAATCTGAAGATATCCCAAAGACTGCCTTTCGTACGAGATATGGACATTATGAGTTTTTGGTTACGTCCTTTGGTTTGACAAATGCACCAGCAGCCTTTATGGATCTCATGAATAGAGTGTTTCATGAGTATTTGGACAAGTTTGTCATTGTATTCATAGATAACATTCTAATCTATTCTAGAACTAAGGATGAGCATGCAAGGCATTTGGGTTTGGTGTTAGGATTACTAAGGCAACACCAACTGTATGCTAAGTTTTCCAAGTGTGAGTTTTGGTTGGACAGAGTTCACTTTCTTGGTCACGTGATTTCTGGAGATGGAATATCTGTCGATCCAGCCAAGGTTCAAGCAGTCAAGGAGTGGCCCCAACCAAGGAATGCTACTGATATTCAAAGTTTCCTTGGATTAGCAGGGTATTATAGAAAATTTATTGAGGGATTTTCAAAGATTACAACACCCGTTACCAGGTTAACAAGGAAAAATGTGAAGTATATGTGGACTGAAGAATGTGAACGTAGCTTTCAGACCTTGAAACAGAAACTGACCAATGCTCCAATCTTAACCCTTCCAGTTGAAGATGGTAAATTTAGTATTTATTGTGATGCTTCCAAAATTGGACTAGGTTGTGTGTTGATGCAGGATGGAAAGGTTATAGCTTATGCTTCTAGGCAGTTAAAAGTACATGAAAAAAATTACCCTACACATGACTTAGAATTAGCTGTTGTGGTCTTCGCATTAAAGATTTGGAGGCACTATCTGTACGGACAAACTTGTGAGATATTTTCGGATCATAAGAGTCTGAAATACATTTTCGCGCAAAAGGAACTGAATATGAGGCAACGTAGGTGGTTGGAGTTTGTCAAAGATTATGATTTTTAGATTAAGTACCACCCTGGCAAGGCGAATGCAGTGGCTGATGCCTTGAGTAGAGTGACTCCTTCGGTCTCTACATTGACTCTAGACATACCGATAGCTTTAGAGACAGAATTCCAAAGATTCAACCTGGAAGTTGTGTCTAGTATGACAGCCATGCTTTCGGCCATATCTTTGAGGCCTACTATTTTGGGGAGAATAAAGGAGGTTCAAATGAATGACACTGAATACAATAAGTATAAGTTGTAAATGGATTCTACTGACAAGTCAGATTTCAACTGCTCAGTTGATGGAATTCTCAAGTTTCGAAATAGATGGTTTGTTCCGGCTGATACTGAACTTAGAAAGGGAATCATATCCGAGGCACATTCTTCTAGACTCTCTATTCATCCCGGGAGTACGAAAATGTACAGAGATCTCAAGCAACATTATTGGTGGCCAGGTATGAAAAGAAGTGTGGCGGAGTATGTGGAGTCCTGCCTGATCTGCCAGCAAGTCAAAGCTGAACATCAGAGGCTTGCTGGAACATTACAACCCTTACCAGTTCCCGAATGGAAATGGGAACAAATAACGATGGATTTTGTTATAGGATTACCTAGAACAGCAAAGGGTCACGATGCAATTTGGGTAATAGTTGATCGTTTAACCAAATCTGCTCACTTTCTGCCAATGAAAATAACATACTCGATGCATCAACTGGCTGAGTTGTATGTGCACGAAGTTGTTAGACTGCATGGAGTTCCAAGCACTATAGTTTCAGACCGAGACTCTATATTTACGTCTAAGTTTTGGAAAAGTTTGCACAAGGCTATGGGAACACAGCTTAGTTTTAGCACAGCTTTCCACCCTCAAACAGATGGACAATCCGAAAAAACCATTCAAACATTAGAGGATATGCTCCGTGCATGTGTCTTAGACTTTCAAGGTTCGTGGAGCAAATACTTGCCCTTGGTTGAATTTTCTTATAACAACAGTTTTCAGGCAACAATAGGAATGGCACCGTATGAAGCATTGTATGGACGGAAGTGCAGATCTCCATTGTATTGGGATGAAGTTGGAGAAGCACAATTGATTGGTCCTGACATCGTACAGCAAACAGTGGAGAAAATTGCTCTTATTCGACAAAGAATCTTGACGGCTCAAAGCCGGCAGAAAAGCTATGCAGACAAAAGGCGAAGAGAACTGGAATTTGAAGTAGGTAATGAGGTTTTTCTTAAGGTGTCACCTTTCAAAGGAGTGGTGAGATTTGGAAAGAGAGGAAAGTTGAACCCCAGATTTATTGGACCATTCACTATTCTGAAGAGAGTTGGGAGAGCAGCCTATCAGTTGCAACTACCGGCGTCTATGGATGGGATACACAGTGTGTTCCGTGTTTCTATGTTGAAGAAATGCATAAGGGATCCATATCAAATCGTGGAACAGCAAGACCTTGAGATTCATCCTACCCTTGCCTATGAAGAGAAACTAATAAAGATCTTAGATTATACAGTAAAGGTATTGCGCAACAAAAAGATTCCACTAGTGAAAGTCTTGTGGTACAACTAGAATATTGAGGAAACAACTTGGGAACGCCAGCAAGACATGATGGACCAACATCCAGAGTTATTCAGGTACTGAATTTTGAGGACAAAATTCTTTTAAGGAGGGTAGATTGTAAAGCCCGGTTCTATCGAACCAGCTCTTTTATTATTAATGGTATACACTTTATTAGTCAATAATTTAAGTAGGGTTATTGAATGAATAGACTGGACAAGGGCATTAGAGTAAATTATATTTTTAAAAGTGGATAACGTATTTAAGGAAAGAGGGATTGGGTTTAATGCATTGTAGCCGCCACCCTTTCATATTTTTCTCTTCGGGTTTTCAGCTCAAGTAGCCGAGCTCTCTAAGTGATTTTCCTCGCCCGATTCTCCTTCGACTTAGGTAAGTTTTCCTCATTTCTCTTATGATATATTGGTTATATACCTGAAGGAGTACAATGTGAGGATTTTGAGGATGCTAAGATTGAGTGTAGATTCGGGTTTTAGTGATAAAGGGGGAATGCTCGGGTAGTAGAGTTTCTAACTGGATTCCTCGAACCACTGTTTGATTCGTGGTGAGGTTTAGTGAAGTTTTGATTTATATTCTGTTATGAACTTAGTGAGCAGATTCCCGAAGTAGCTAGCGACCAGACAATTTCCAGAAGCCAGGTAAGTAAAGTTTGCATGTGCCTTCTGGCCTACATCACAAAACAGTAGGGTTATGTATCTTGTGAATGATTTTGTATGGCATGCATCATGTTTTTGAAAGACTACGAAAATGAATTTCCATGTAGGGATGGTGAGGCATGAACTGAATGTGACAGACAAACTATTAAGGGAACTAATCCACCCCTTAACTTATGAAGGGATTTATAACATTGGGAGAATTGATCCTACTTCCAAGGAAACAGAGGGATCAGATCAGCTATTAAGGGAATTCATCCGCCCCTTAATCGAGTAGAGGATGTATAACCTTGGGAAAATTGATCCACTTCCCAAGGGAACCGAGGGATCAGATCAGCTTATGAATGAATATGAATGCAATTGAGATGAGAAAGTAGAAATTGCATGTTTAGGAATTTACGTTTCAGCATTTCATTTCATTACTGCTTTACTTACTTAGCATTAGGCTAATAGATGAGTTTTGTGATGTAGGTGTTGAGGATACTGCAGGTGAATTCTCTGAGTTTGCTAAAGAATAGGCTGGTTGGAGGAGCACATTCATGCCTCGACTTGGTGGACTGATGGGGCGGTTTAACTGGTGTCTGTAGATAAGAAGGTTTAGTGAACCATGGTTTCATTTAAGTATGTCGAGTTTTCCTCTAATGACAGAAATGATTTTAAGGTCTAAAAGCATTTTTTGAGACTTCTCTAATATTAGTACTCTATTGGTCGTAATATTTGTTTTACTGGATTTCGAGTAGTGAAAGGAGTTGAATTATTACAGAATGGTTTTAGTGAATTAAACAGGTTTTCGTACTTAGAGCTGTTATCGTATAGAATTTGGGTAGTTGAAATATTGTTCTGTTTTCTGTTGGTTTTTATGAAGTTATTTAGGGTCAGGTGGTTTTGAATGTTTTGAGTAAAGATTGCAAATTCCACCATCGGTGAATGAAGTTCACCGGTGGATGTAGTGTGTTAAATCCATCGAATGATGTAGAAAGTCTTTTGTCGTTTAGTGACCGGTGCACGACGTGTGTAAAATCCATCGGATGATGTGGAAGAAGTTTGTCGTTTAGTTACCGGTGGATGTAGCGTGTTAAATCAATCGGATGATGTAGAAAGTCTTTTTTCGTTTTGAGACCGGTGGACAACGTGTGTAAAATCCATCGGATGATGTAGAAGAAGTTTGTCGTTTAGTCACCGGTGGATGTCATTTGATAAACCTATCGGATGATGTCGAGTATTTAACCATCGGTGGATGTGAGTAATATGTTTTGTCGTTTTGTCACCAGAAGAGGTCTCCTACTATCTATTTTAGTCTCTTCCGTTGACTTTGTACAGCGGCAGACGCGTTTGACTTTTGAAACTTATGAAGTATTTTGCGATTTAAACCTTTATTTCTTTTGGCTGATTATTCCTTAACATCTCAACTGATTATTCAAGCATTGTTCAATAGTTTTATTTAACTGTATTTTTACTCAAATGATTTCTGCTGCAAGTTTTTTTTTTTTACGTTTGAGGTTTTAGAAAATGTCAAATTTTGACTTTCGAGCAAAGTTTTAAATTTAGTCCAAAGTTGTCTAATTATGTTCGAGCTATGAGTAACGAACCGGGTTCAGAAAACTCGGGGCGTTACAGGAATTGGGGTTTTGTGGTCTTAAACGTTTTGCTGTTAAATGTTCTACAAATTGTGAAGTTTCCTTAGCAGCAGGAAGTAGAGGTGTCGACCAGTGTTTGTAAGTGTCGACCGATGAGTGAAAAATCGGTATAAGTGTCGACCCCAAACTTTGACCGATGGAAACAGAGAGTAATCGAGTGTCCACCTAAGCCTACAGGTGTCGACCGATTAGGCTAGGTGTCGACCCATGACAACAGATTGTAACTGAAGTGTCGACCTGTGCCTTCAGGTGTCGACCAGTGCCCTTAGGTGTCAACCCATGGGTAGAGGTGTCGACCGAAAAGCCTGAGTAAGCGCGCCAGGCGCGCAACGTGCGCGCCGATTGAGCACGCGCACACATTGTATGGGCGACGCGCGTGCGGCTCGGCCATAGTGTGAACGAGTGTTTTCAACGCATTTTAAAAATAGTCTTCCGCTGCAAGGGTTTAATTGTTTTAAACGATGACGTTTTAATTTTACGGTTAAAGTTTTAAATTTGTCACGCATTTTAATGTACGGTATGTAGCAAGAGTAGCAAACCAGGTTCAGACAACCCGGGGCGCTACAAGGTTTCAATCCCTTGAAAGCCTTTTCCAGATTTTGACAAGTAAGAATATTTAAAATACTTTTACAATCTTTAAAATCTCCTTCATGGATATTTCTTTGACACCAAATATTTCTCTGAGATACTCTATCCCAAAGGCTAGCATGATAATCAGATTTAAAATCCTCTACTACAAAGCGAGCTGACGACTTACTTGTTTTGGCGCTTGACTTTGCCTGTGACATGGACTAAGAGCGAGTGGAGCATCTTGATGCAGGACTTGTGTTTAGCTTCTTGTGTTTGGACTTTGAAGTTTTCGTAGAAACAAGGGTTGAAATTACTTTCTTGGACTTAGACCTGAAAGTCTTGGAAGGCTTTGCAACTAGAATCTTTCCATTTTCAACATCGAAGGAATTTATTTCAATTGCTTCTTCACTGGACCAAGGTTCATCTGAAGAAATGTCTTTCCTTAATCGAGTCATTTTTCCCTTTGAGGCTCCAGAAATCCTAGAAGTGTCAAATGCCTTAGGAGGAGCGGCACCGGTTTTGAATCGATCACCACTTGATCGACTGAATCGCCTTTTCACAACGGAAGAATCCATTTGCCGAATGGGAATAACATCCACGGCAGTTTTCGAAAAGTCGCTCTTGAAGACAGGTGACTGGTCCTTGAGAGCCGGCATTACAAACTTTGCAAGCACCATTTTCGAATTCAAGAAATCTTTACTCGAATCACTTCTTGTATTCAACTTAGGAATCTCACTTACATGAGCTTCTTCAATAATTTCTTCAATAATCACCATGGAGGAAGCATAAATTAGAAATCCCTAAAATGTGAGAATCGTATATCCTAGACTGGCGGGGAGAGATAAATAACCGTTTGAGTTTTATGGAAATAAACCATGAAAACTTCTATAAATTAGGAAATAAGCCCAATAAGTTTATGGAAATAAACCATAAATCCTTATTTGAAATCTCATAAATATTCTTCAAGTTCCAAGAATATCTTATACTTCCTATAAAATTTGAAAAATAAATCCAAAGTTCTTTAGATTGGGAAATAAACCCAATCGGAAGCCCCAAATAAATTGAAAATCCCACTTAATTTGGAAAATAAATTCAAAGAGCAAATAGAATAAAATCTTATAAATATCTCTCTAAAAAGATATTAACTTTCAATTTCCATAGAGATAGCTGAAATCTTCGTGTCATGCAAGGTGTGGTAGACCAATATCTCAAAAAAAATTATGAAAGCAAATAAACACTTACAACTGAAAGAAATTTCTTCACATGACACAGAGGCCTAGGGCAGACCTCATCTCTTCAAATCTTACACCATCAAAAGCCTTGGTGAATATATCAGCAATTTTCTTTTTCATTACCATATGCTCCAAGATAATAATTGTCTTCTATAAGGGATCAAAGGAAATGATGTCGAATATTAATATGCTTTGTCCGAGAATGTTGAACTAGATTCTTGGAAATATTGATAGCACTTAAGTTGTCACAATAGAGCGTCATAACATCCTGTGTGACACCGTAGTCTTTCAGCATTTGCTTCATCCAGAGAATCTGAGTACAGCTACTACTAGCTGCAATATATTCTGCATCGGCTGTAGACAAAGAAATTGAGTTTGCTTCTTGATAAACCAGGATACTAAGTTGTTTCCCAAATAGAAACATCCACTGGAAGCACTTTTCTTGTCATCTGAACTCTCATCCCAATCAGCATCACAATAACCAACTAAATTGGCATTTGCATCGAATGAATACCAGATCCCATAGTCAGTTGTCCCGCTACTATATTTGAGAATCCGCTTCGCTAACACTAAATGTGACTCTTGAGGATTTGCTTGATACCGAGCATATAAACTCACACTTTAACAAATATCCGGCCTACAAGCAGTTAGATATAAGAAACTGCCAATCATACTCCTTATAAACAAGCATCAATAGAAATTCCCTTCTCATCTATGGAGAGCTTCTCATGCATACCAATCGGCGTTCTCCAAGGGCGAGCATTCTCCAATTTAAAACGTTTCAGCAAATTATTGGCATACTTGGTTTGAGAAATAAAGATATCATCATTTCCTTGCTGAATCTGAAGTCCAAGTAAATAATTGAGTTCTCCTACCATACTCATCTCAAATTCTCTAGTCATTTGAGCGACGAATTCATCCACCATTACCTGTGACACTGATCCAAATATTATGTCATCAACATAAATTTGAGTGAGTAAAAACTGACATTTGTCACGGTGAATGAAAATATTTTTATCTACTCCCCCTCGCTCATATCCCTTAGACAATAAGTATTCAATTAGTCTTTCATACCACGCTCGAGGGGCTTGCTTGAGCCCGTACAACGTCTTCTTCAACTTGTAGACATACTCGAGATGATACCCTTTGGTTGAGCAATATACACTTCCTCATTAAGAAGACCATTGAGGAAGGCACTCTTCACGTCCATTTGATACAACTTGAACCTCATTACACAAGTTGTGGCTAACAAGAGACGAATGGACTAAAGATGAGCAACCGGCGCAAATGTCTCATCAAAATCAACACTTTCAATCTGGGAGTACCCTTGAGCAACTAACTGAGCCTTGTTGTGGGTGATGTTCCCATGCTCATCGCTCTTGTTCTTGTATATCCACTTGGTACCATTGACATTCACATCAGAAGGACATAGCACTAAGTTCCAAACTTGATTCCAAGTGAACTGACCAAGTTCCTCTTGCATAGCACCAATCCAATACTCATCTAGCAAGACTTCTTTCACATTTTTAGGCTCAATAGTTGAAGTAAAACACGTCATTTGGATCATTTCACGATAATTCACTTTTGGCTTGTTTCTGGTTCGAATACCATAATCTAGTCCTCCAATAACTTCGTCTGTAGGATGATTCTTCTGCACACGTGCAGATGGTTTCCTGTTGTCCGAGGTGATTACCTTCACTTCATCAATTGTGGCAACCTGATTTGAGACACTACCTGAGACACCATCTGTGACACTGGTGGGGACACTAGTGCTTTCATCATTTGAAATCTGGGTTACGTCTTCTTTGGAATTATCAGCTGTTTCTAGATAATCATCCACTTGAACATTTGAAAATTCTATGATATTTCTAGTCTATTTGTTGTAGACATGATAAGCACAACTATTTGTGGCATAACCCAAAAAGATAGTCTCATCACTCTTGGGATCTAGCTTCCCCCTATGTTCCCTTTCATTCAACACATAGCACGTACTACCAAAAGGATGAAAATAGTTAAGAGTTGGAGGTTTACCTTTCCATATCTCATATTGTGTCATTGTAGTTCCTCCATGAAGATACACCCGATTTATGGTATAACATGCAGTGTTCATAGCTTCAGCCTAGAATCTCTGTGGAATATTTCTCTCATGTAACATTAAGCGAGACATCTCTGCTATAATTTGATTCTTTCTCTAAACGACTCCATTTTGCTGAGGAGTTTTAGGTGCAGAAAATTCGTGAACTATCCCAAGTTGATTACAGAAATCCAAAAATTCCGAGTTTTCAAACTCTCTCCCATTGTCACTATGGATGCGAATAATCTTCACAATGGCAGAATCCTTCTCATATTGGAGCTTAATACATAAAGATTTTAAGGTTTTGAAAGTGTTGGACTTTTCTCTAAGAAACTCTACCCATATATATCGTGAGAAATCATCAACAGTTACATAAGCATACCGTTTTTCTCTAATACTTTCTAAAGGCATTGGACCCATTAGATCCATGTGGAGCAGTTCAAGCACACGAGTAGTTGCTGGTGTCTGAGACCTTTGGTGCGACACCTTGGTTTACTTCCTAACTTTACATGGTCCATACACTTTGTCTTCATCAAAATTCATTATGGGAATCCCACAGACCGCTCCCTTAGAAATAATTTTCTACAGCATCCTAATATTGACATGTCCCAACTTTCGATGTCATAGGATTGAGTCTTCCATGCTTGAGCGAAAACAATGAGGAGGAAATGAGATAACAATTGTCAGAAGATCTCACTCCTTCTATAATGCACTCGTTGTCTTGATCAGACACCACATACTTTCCACGAGTGAAATGCACATTCAAATCTTGATCGCACAAGTGACTAATACTAATCAGATTTGCCTTTAAACCATTCACCAGAAGTACATTATCCAACTTTGGTAGCCCTGGAACATTTATGTTCCTTTTCCAATGACACTAGCTTTGACACTGTTGTCAAATGTCACTTTTCCCATACTTTCAGATACAATATCCTTCCATAATTTCTTTTCACCGGTCATGTGTCTAAAGCATCCACTGTCAAAGTACCAAGCATCAGTTGTAGTGGTCTTCAGAGAAATATGTGTAACATTGCACTTCATGTTGGATCTCTTCACCCATTCTTGATGAGGAAATCTGCGAGAAGAAAAATTTCTAGCAGTACCTTGTCTTAAGTCAACAAGATAGGTAAAATATCTAGAGTGAATATGACCACAGCGGTTGTAATAGTGACAAATAGAAATAAATATGCTACCTTTACTACTGGAAATAGGATAGGAATCACAAGGATCTAACTTCTTCTTGTCGTATGTAGTACTCATAATAACTTGCTTTCCTTTGTGATCACCACATTTCACTAACACTATCTGTGACATCGAGCTTGACATTGTCTATGTGTAACACCCGGAAATTTTCCTATAGCGTGCATAGCCTTCGATTTCGTGTGCTATGATAATTTAACGTTGATTCTAGGATTATAAGAGTTAGAGAATAGAATCTTGGAAAATTTATGAGAAACCCTAGGAGTGGTGTGATGAGAAATTTTGGCAAGTGGAATCTTATGTAAAAGTGAATTAAATATTAAACTAAATAGAAATATAATAAATAAATAAAAAAAATAAGGGAAATTGGGAGGCTTTCACGTTGGCATGAGATAGAGAAAGAGGTGAGGTTAAAGTTATAAAATAGTGAAGTTAGTAGGTGAAATTTTAAAAGAAGAAAAGTGGTGAGAGATAAAGGTAGAAAGTTAGGGTGAAAAGTCAAAAGTTAAAAAGTGAATGTGTAAGGGTGGTATTAACGTGGAAGATAAAATGTTTATTAGAAAAGTAAAGGAAAGTAACTTGAGGAAATGAAGAAGAATAAGAGATAAGTGTTTAAAGTTGAAAAGTCAAGTGGAAACAATAAAGGAAAAAGGTGGTTTGGCGTTGAGAAAAAAAAAGGAAAAAAAAAAGAAAATGAAAAGGGTAGTTAATGTTTGAAAAGTCAAATAGGAAAGGATGATGATGTCACGTTGATGGGTGAGATAAAAATGAAGGATGGAAAGGTTGAAGGAGTCAAACTTGCGTTATTGTTGTTTCAAGGGTAATTTTGGAAAAATATTATGGGTTAGGTAAATGAGACTTATCCTTTTAGGATTAAACAAAGTGTTATTTTTTTAAAAGCCCTACCACGGTTTTCTTTTTTTTTTCTCTCTTCTTCCATTGGAGGGGTCTTCTTCTTCCCTTGCTGTAAACTGTTTCTCTCTCAAGAAATCCAAGGTAAGCTAAAGGTTTGGTTTTAGTTGATGAAACATGTGGTTTAATAGATGATAAAGTATGGATTAGTGTTGGCTTTGTGAGTGTTTGATGAATAATGTTGTGATGCATGAAAATGCTTAGGGTTTCCTCTCTTTCTTGATTTCTTGATGCTTAACTTGAATTAGAGAGTTGTTATGGTTTGAAATGAAGGAAAATGAGGGAGTTGTAAAATTTTGGTGAAAAGTCGATTTTGGGAAAATTGGTCACCGATTATGTTTTGGTGATTTCGGTTTGGCCAAGCTGTTTTGTTGCTTAATTTAAGTGTTTCAATAGAAATTAGATGTGTAGAGGTTTACGGATTGGGGTGACACGTCGAAATCCGTCGAAAAACGAGTAAGTTATGGCCGATTGAAGTTGGACGATAGAAATTGTAGGGCATTTCGGATTCTGAATTTCTGGGTTCAGCGAGTTGGTTTTATTTATTAATTGAATTGAGTATGCTAAAGTAGACTCTTTAAGTGATCCATAGGCGTTGGAATCAACGTATTTGGATAAGTATAGATTAAGTTATGATTTTTCAAAGTTGGATCAAAATCTGCGAAGAAACATTTAGGCATGTTTCGGTTTTGGTGTTCGCCGAACCTCTTTCTTATTTTATCTTGCAAAACTGTTTTAAGGGAGTAAAATAGTCACTTTAATGAATCTATGGGCTTTGGAATCGAAGCGTTTCGATATGTATTGAATTAGTTATTGATTTTTAAATTTGGTTTAATGCATTGTGTTATAATTTGAAATTTTAGCGAATGAATGATTTAATCGGTTATGTTGTAGTTAAAAACCACTTGGATTTTGGTTTATGGTTTAAAATGTAAGTGTTAGCTTGGTTTATTGCTAGAATTAGAGTAAATATTTTCTTAGAATTTCTTTGATGACTTTTAGGTAATTTTTCCCATTTATCTGCTAGGTTAACAAGCGAGTTATTGGTGTACTCGGAGTGAGCGACTACTAGACGTACGAAGTATCCAAGTAAGTAGTGGGTGCTATTCTTCTGCCTTCGGGCCTACACCATAGAACGGTAGGGTTTATTTGTTATTGCTTTGCTTCGTGTTGTGTTGTGTTGTCATACTGTGTTGTGTTAAGTTGTTGCGTTGCATTGTTTGAACGTTGTTTGTAAATTTTGGGAGTGGAATGTAAAAAGATAAGCAGAAGGTTCCGTGAACGCTTCGATGTTAAGCAGAAGGTTCCAGGAACGCTTCGATGTTAAGCAGAAGGTTCCGGAACGCTTCGATGTTAAGCAGAAGGTTCCGTGAACGCTTCGATGTTAGCAGAAGGTTCCGTGAACGCTTCGATGTTAAGCAGAAGGTTCCGGAACGCTTCGATGTTAAGCAGAAGGTTCCGGAACGCTTCGATGTTAAGCAGAAGGTTCCGTGAACGCTTCGATGTTAAGCAGAAGGTTCCGGGAACGCTTCGATGTTAAGCAGAAGGTTCCGTGAACGCTTCGATGTTAGGCAGAAGGTTCCGTGAATGCTTCGATGTTAGGCAGAAGGTTCCGGGAACGCTTCGATGTTAAGCAGAAGGTTCCGTGAACGCTTCGATGTTAAGCAGAAGGTTCCGGGAACGCTTCGATGTTAAGCAGAAGGTTCCGTGAACGCTTCGATGTTAAGCAGAAGGTTCCGTGAACGCTTCGATGTTAAGCAGAAGGTTCCGGGAACGCTTCGATGTTAGCAGAAGGTTCCGTGAACGCTTCGATGTAAGCAGAAGGTTCCGTGAACGCTTCGATGTTAAGCAGAAGGTTCCGTGAACGCTTCGATGTTAAGCAGAAGGTTCCGGGAACGCTTCGATGTTAGGCAGAAGGTTCCGTGAACGCTTCGATGTTAAGCAGAAGGTTCCGTGAACGCTTCGATGTTAGGCAGAAGGTTCCGTGAACGCTTCGATGTTAGGCAGAAGGTTCCGGGAACGCTTCGATGTTAAGCAGAAGGTTCCGTGAACGCTTCGATGTTAGGCAGAAGGTTCCGTGAACGCTTCGATGTTAGGCAGAAGGTTCCGGAACGCTTCGATGTTAGGCAGAAGGTTCCGTGAACGCTTCGATGTTAAGCAGAAGGTTCCGTGAACGCTTCGATGTTAAGCAGAAGGTTCCGTGAACGCTTCGATGTTAAGCAGAAGGTTCCGGGAACGCTTCGATGTTAAGCAGAAGGTTCCGGGAACGCTTCGATGTTAGGCAGAAGGTTCCGGGAACGCTTCGATGTAAGCAGAAGGTTCCGGGAACGCTTCGATGTTAGGCAGAAGGTTCCGGGAACGCTTCGATGTTAGGCAGAAGGTTCCGGAACGCTTCGATGTTAAGCAGAAGGTTCCGGGAACGCTTCGATGTTAGGCAGAAGGTTCCGGAACGCTTCGATGTTAGGCAGAAGGTTCCGGAACGCTTCGATGTTAGGCAGAAGGTTCCGGGAACGCTTCGATGTTAAGCAGAAGGTTCCGTGAACGCTTCGATGTTAGGCAGAAGGTTCCGGAACGCTTCGATGTTAGGCAGAAGGTTCCGTGAACGCTTCGATGTTAGGCAGAAGGTTCCGTGAACGCTTCGATGTTAGGCAGAAGGTTCCGGGAACGCTTCGATGTTAAGCAGAAGGTTCCGTGAACGCTTCGATGTAAGCAGAAGGTTCCGGGAACGCTTCGATGTTAGGCAGAAGGTTCCGTGAACGCTTCGATGTTAAGCAGAAGGTTCCGTGAACGCTTCGATGTTAAGCAGAAGGTTCCGTGAACGCTTCGATGTTAGGCAGAAGGTTCCGTGAACGCTTCGATGTTAAGCAGAAGGTTCCGTGAACGCTTCGATGTTAGCAGAAGGTTCCGGAACGCTTCGATGTTAAGCAGAAGGTTCCGGAACGCTTCGATGTTAGCAGAAGGTTCCGGGAACGCTTCGATGTTAGGCAGAAGGTTCCGGGAACGCTTCGATGTTAGGCAGAAGGTTCCGGGAACGCTTCGATGTTAGGCAGAAGGTTCCGTGAACGCTTCGATGTTAAGCAGAAGGTTCCGGAACGCTTCGATGTTAGGCAGAAGGTTCCGGAACGCTTCGATGTTAAGCAGAAGGTTCCGTGAACGCTTCGATGTAAGCAGAAGGTTCCGTGAACGCTTCGATGTAAGCAGAAGGTTCCGTGAACGCTTCGATGTTAGGCAGAAGGTTCCGTGAACGCTTCGATGTTAAGCAGAAGGTTCCGTGAACGCTTCGATGTTAAGCAGAAGGTTCCGTGAACGCTTCGATGTTAAGCAGAAGGTTCCGTGAACGCTTCGATGTTAAGCAGAAGGTTCCGGAACGCTTCGATGTTAAGCAGAAGGTTCCGGAACGCTTCGATGTTAAGCAGAAGGTTCCGTGAACGCTTCGATGTTAAGCAGAAGGTTCCGTGAACGCTTCGATGTTAGGCAGAAGGTTCCGTGAACGCTTCGATGTTAGGCAGAAGGTTCCGTGAACGCTTCGATGTTAGGCAGAAGGTTCCGTGAACGCTTCGATGTAAGCAGAAGGTTCCGTGAACGCTTCGATGTTAGCAGAAGGTTCCGGAACGCTTCGATGTTAGGCAGAAGGTTCCGTGAACGCTTCGATGTTAAGCAGAAGGTTCCGGAACGCTTCGATGTTAAGCAGAAGGTTCCGGGAACGCTTCGATGTTAGGCAGAAGGTTCCGGGAACGCTTCGATGTTAGGCAGAAGGTTCCGTGAACGCTTCGATGTTAAGCAGAAGGTTCCGGAACGCTTCGATGTTAAGCAGAAGGTTCCGTGAACGCTTCGATGTTAGGCAGAAGGTTCCGTGAACGCTTCGATGTTAGGCAGAAGGTTCCGGGAACGCTTCGATGTTAGGCAGAAGGTTCCGGGAACGCTTCGATGTTAGGCAGAAGGTTCCGGAACGCTTCGATGTTAGGCAGAAGGTTCCGTGAACGCTTCGATGTTAAGCAGAAGGTTCCGTGAACGCTTCGATGTTAAGCAGAAGGTTCCGGGAACGCTTCGATGTTAAGCAGAAGGTTCCGTGAACGCTTCGATGTTAAGCAGAAGGTTCCGTGAACGCTTCGATGTTAAGCAGAAGGTTCCGGAACGCTTCGATGTTAGGCAGAAGGTTCCGTGAACGCTTCGATGTTAGGCAGAAGGTTCCGTGAACGCTTCGATGTTAGGCAGAAGGTTCCGGGAACGCTTCGATGTTAGGCAGAAGGTTCCGTGAACGCTTCGATGTTAAGCAGATGGTTGGTTTGGTGTAGAGTTTGGTTGGTAGTTGAGATTTTGAGACTTTTGTGATTGATTTATTAAGAGTTGTTAGTGTTAAATACTTGTGGATCTTGTACTGGTGTAAATTGGATTTGAATTGTGGTATTAAATGTTGTTTGTTTTTCAGGTTTTGGATTAGGAACTTTTAGGCGTTATATTGCCATTTTTTTTTTACGAGTCGTTAATTTATCGAAAATTGTTTTAAACGGGGATTGGTTTGCAAAGTAACGCACCGAGCCGGGGCAGGTTCGGGGGCGTTACACTATGACACCGTGTTTTCTCCTTTGTAGCCGAATCCAGAACGATCACTATTTGGTTTGCTAATTTTCAGAATATCGTCTAGCTTAGAAGAACCTGAATTTAACCTTTTGATATATTTTTTTTCACGTGACTTATCTCATTGAATAGATTCTTATCTTCATCTTGACTCGTTCTCAATTTGGCTTCTAACTCCACAACAGAATTTTGAAGATTAATCTTCTCATCTCTCAAGCCTCCAATCTGAATGCGTAGATGCTGATTTACTCTAACAAGTTTGATCCATTTCTTATGAAGAGTTTTGTATTCAACGATGAGGTCTTCTTCTGTAACTTCCTCTTCATCTTTATCACTACAAATCGATATATTTTCTGTGACACCATGTGTGACACCATAGCTCAAGCAACAAATGTCACATGGTTGTTCTGAAATTCGTCTTCTTTTTCTGACTCATCTTCACTCCAAGTCGTGTTGAGAGAGTTTTTTTTCTTCTTCAAAGTATTAGCGCATTCATCCTAAATATGCCCAAAGCCATCACATTCTCTACATTGAATTCCTCTGTTAGAGATTGATCAGAAGCATAATTTTCTTCTTTGTACTTCTTATTTCATGAGGAACCATTTTTGGTGTTACTGACACTGTGCTTGACACCTCGATTATTTCTGTCAAATCTCTTCATAACTCTGCTGAAGTTCTTAGATAGCAGTGCTAGAGATTCCTCAAGATTATCTTCATCGTGATCATTTAAATCCTGCATTTCTACTTTTAGAGCTACTCCTTTAAGCTTATTTACTTATGTGTCCACTCCAAGATTCATTTCAAATGTTCTAAGTGATCCCATCAGCTCTTCTAGTTTTATTTTGGAGATATCTTTTGATTCTTCAATAGCAGTGACTTTATAAGCAAAACGTTGAGGAAGAGATCGTAGAGTTTTCCTTACCAATCGTTCTTCTGGAAAAATATCACCAAGAGCAAACGCCTCATTTGCAATATCACAGAGTTTGACATTGAACTCGGCTATACTCTCATCTTCATGCATTTTTAGGTTCTCAAACCTTGTAGTTAGCATCTGCATTTTTGATAACTTAACAGCTGACGTTCCTTCATAAGTTGTTTGGAGAATCTGCCATGACCTTTTGGCTGACTCACACGTAGAGATGAGTTTGAACTGAATAGGATCAACTCCATTGAAAATAGCATTAAGTACCTTTGAATTACTGTTTGCCAACGTATCATCAGTCGCCGACCAACTTTCTTCAGACTTGGGGGATGTGACACTCTCTTCGTTGGTAACCATTAGAGGATTTCATCCTGTCAAAATAGATCTCCAAGCCTTTTTATCTACAGCTTTGATGAACGCTTTCATCTTGGCCTTCTAATAATCATAATTACTTCCATCCAACAGTGGTGGACACATTGTTGAACCTCCTTTCTTCATAGAGTCCATCGCACAAACACTACGATCTTGTCCCGCAGATCCTACTTAAGAAATATAAACGACCCGCTTTGATACCAAGTGAAAGATCAAGGTTAGATACGCGGTGTCTTAGTGGGTTGGAACACTAGGTGAGACACCGATAATAAAAGCGACAATGGACAATATAAAAATGCAGAAAGTAAAGAGACATGAGGTTGATAACACAGTTCGGCAATTGCCTACGTCTGCAGGGCCAAGTCCATATTTAAAAAACAATTCACAAAGTTTACAAAGTTACATGACACTCGGTCTAACACAAAGTAAGACTCCCTCTTTTCTTTGTCGTCGCCTCTACCTAACTTTCCTAGTGAATCTGTTTTTGCGAGCTTCCCTCGTCTTGAGATCGATCCCTCCCGAAATCTAAACGTGACAAGATTCCCTTGTCGATGATGACTCCTCCCGAAATCCGTGTATAACAAGATCCTCTTGCCCACGATCAGAACTCCTCTCAAGACTGAGTTTTAAATGAAGATTACAAGGACTGCACCTTTTACACTGTTTGTAACACCAACCGTTGTCGGATGCAATCAATCAACATACTTATATAACAATGAATTCCAACATACACAGAGTGTGTAAACATTTATTCAATAACCGAATGAATAATCACAAACTCATACACAAAAGCGTTAGGGAGAGAAAGAAAAACTTGCGGTACAAGAAATTTTGGAGAAGAATAATAATCCACGGACAGATATTCTGTGAGAGAAGAATGCTTAAATATCGTTTGCAACAAATCTTTCTGTTTTTGTTTCAAATATTTTATCCAAACAAAAACGCACAGAAGAAGGAAACTGAATTCACAAAATTTGGATCTGTGACATCAGTTGTGACATTTATGGAAAGTTCGATCCACAAATCACTAGAAAAACGCTGACAGCGAATCTGGAACAAATCTAATCACGTATCTTGCCATAATCCAGCTTAACAGAATCACAATCTTCAAATTAGTTTTCCAAAATAATAACTTTTTATAATGTCGTGATAACTTGCTCTCCAAGTAACAACCTTTCAAATATTATTTTACTGAATATAAAATAAAGTATAAATTTCTTTAAATGCTCGTTGTCAAAAAATCAATGTCAATCAATATTAGCATTTACAAAATATACAACAGGAAAATCATTTTCTTCCCTGTCAAACTTTCTCTCTCTCTATCATTTACCTAATCTCTACTGCAGTTAATTCTTTAAGTAAATATTTAAATCTCAATTTCTTCGGTCTCTTCGGACTAATTATTGATTAGTTCTCACAATTTGTTTTTTTTTTTTTTTCACAATAGAAAGAGTGTTAGCACTCGCTTTAGCCGTCAACTTACTCGATTCAACGTATAAATATAAACAATCTGACAAAGAGGAGGAAAAATTTATGTAAAAACTGAAAAATAAAGAATTTGAAGTGGAAAAAGCTTCCGAACATAAATTTGATTAGCTTAGTAAGGACGCTCTCCTATATAATTACCCGGTGGATCATAATTGCATGTAATAAACACATCGCCATCCTCGCAAACAACGCGCCCGCAGCCCACCCTCCTCGTCTTCCTCCACACGATCTGCGTAAAGTGCCCGCACATTCGCCCACTCTCGCACGCGTTGCTCCAGTACGTGTAGTATTTCTCTTCTTCCGCCCATGAATTCACTGCGTCAATCGGCGTCCAGCCTGACCCACTTCCCCAAAAGATGTTTTCTCCGAATTTGAATCCGTTTTCCGGGAAAGAATGCTGGAGTTTGCAGTCCGATTTCCTCTCCCTCGCCCACCATTTCGCGTAGCTTTCGAGCTCGAAATCCCACGCTAAAGGAAGCTCCCACTTGGCCGCTCTTATTAAGTTATGCGCGAACAAGAACTGGAGAGCCTCTCCGATGCAGTTCCAGCAGAGTTGCTTGGAAGTTCTGAAAATTGTTTCGTTGTCGATGTCGGGCCTATCAACTGTTTGATGAAATGGCTCAGAGAATGGGTGAGTGTTTGAAAGAGATTGGGGAGCAAGGGTGAGGAAGAGAAAGGCAAAACCAAGTAAATGGGGCGTCATTTCTGTATTTTTATGAAACTTCACTCTGAGTTTGAACAGATTATTTTATGCAGAGAAGGAGGACTTATAAAGGACCAATATGTCATGCTGATACAATCTTATCCATTTCAGCTATTTTGAAAGTTATTATGATTTTATATAAGTTGTTTTTGTTGTAAATGAGCTAAAGCTTCTTGTTATTCCTCACGTTACTTTTTCTGGGTCTGTTTATAGTTTCATTGTTATTACAATTGCTTTCTATTTAGACAAATTTAGAGTTCAAATACTGTTTCTATAGTGTGCTGCTGTTCATCAGATTATATAAATTTCTTACTTAATTGTTTTGGAGGAGCTGAGCAATCCTTATCACAACCTGTGAAAAGTGTTTGGCCTTTTATGAAAGTAGAAGAATCTTTGATGTATGATTGAAGGTGCAGGCGGTCTCGTGAAGTCAGTACTGTGGTTCCCGTGAGTTGTGTTGTTTGCATTGCCAACACTCTTCAATCATACATCAAACATACCCTGTTTGTCCACGTGCAGACTATGAACACTTGATAGTAATACCAGAGGAAATATACCCTGTTTGTCCGCGTGGAAGTGGAAGCTGATGTGACATGGACTAGAGAGCGATGGCCAATTGTAAAATCTCTCGGTGCTTCTAGTATAATATTACTCGTTTTGGGTCGAAATATGCACATATTTATTTTTGGGATTAACCCAAAACACGTTGTACTAAGAAAGAAAGAAAACTTTACTTATCAACTATGTGTTTTCAATTTTATCAAACGATGTTGGATTGTATATTCTCATAGTATGAATTGCGCCATTCACATTGGACCCTTGTTATTTTCACATGATGAACCATAACATTAATAGTCTTGCAGGCTGGTGGTGGGATGGTACAATGAAAAAATTGTAAAGGCGGAGGTGAACAAGCCCATAAATACCTGTAGTGGGATTGAGATTGATGGGGTTGGAATGAGTTATGAGATATATGGCTTTGTAACTCTTGTGGTGTAATGTAACTTGATCTAATACAAGCCATTTCTAGGTAGGATCATAAATTAGGGTGGGACTCGTCGGTTTGTTTTAACACCTAATTGGAACTGAATCGATGGATTTGGTTCTATATTATTGTGAAAATAATAATTATTGAAGAAATGAGATGATGATTAAAAACACATTTTTCTCTTTTGCTTTGATATTGCTCAACGTCTATTTTAGATTCATTTTTATTGAAATAATACTAAGTTTACTCTGGTATCATTCTCTCTAAAGATTAGTGACAAATAATAAATGACACGTCATCCACATTCCATATCTATATTTATTATTATCTCATCATGATTTACTCTCTTTAAAAAGACAATGTTAAATGTATTTTCTATTTTTTTTTAAATTTTTATAAAAACTTTAATTTGTTATCGATTCAATTGATTTTTTTTTTTTTTTTTTTTTTTTTTTTTTTTTTTTTTTTTTTTTTTTTTTTTTTTTTTTTTTTTTTTTTTTTTTTTTTTTTTTTTTTTTTTTTTTTTTTTTTTTTTTTTTTTTTTTTTTTTTTTTTTTTTTTTTTTTTTTTTTTTTTTTTTTTTTTTTTTTTTTTTTTTTTTTTTTTTTTTTTTTTTTTTTTTTTTTTTTTTTTTTTTTTTTTTTTTTTTTTTTTTTTTTTTTTTTTTTTTTTTTTTTTTTTTTTTTTTTTTTTTTTTTTTTTTTTTTTTTTTTTTTTTTTTTTTTTTTTTTTTTTTTTTTTTTTTTTTTTTTTTTTTTTTTTTTTTTTTTTTTTTTTTTTTTTTTTTTTTTTTTTTTTTTTTTTTTTTTTTTTTTTTTTTTTTTTTTTTTTTTTTTTTTTTTTTTTTTTTTTTTTTTTTTTTTTTTTTTTTTTTTTTTTTTTTTTTTTTTTTTTTTTTTTTTTTTTTTTTTTTTTTTTTTTTTTTTTTTTTTTCGATGATGTTTTATTTCATCATATGATTTAGAATAATGTCACGTTTGTTCTCTAATTTTACCTTTTAGTTATCGCTCTATGACGATACATTCATTAATTAGTATAATTAATGATTTATTTGTAATATATCATGCACTAATGGATGAATGTCACGTCAACAAGTAAAAATTATGATGTAAAATAAACGTAGCATTATCCTTTGATTTAACGTAAAATTAAGGTATTTTGAAGAAAATGTCACGATTTTAATACGAAAATTTGCTAATACATACATGCATGTACATCTAAATAGACATACATACATGTATAGCCGACTACCGAGCGTGTGTAATATGTGAACTGCAGTGTTCTTCGTTGAGAAATCGAACAAACTTTTACAAATTGATCTCACCTCACCACCGCTCCTGTGGGCCTCAACTGCTTCCTTCTTCTCTCTCTCTCTCTGAGTACATCTCAATTTTGGCATGACTGCTGTCCATACTCCTTTACAGACCTCACCCCCAGGTCCCGATCCCGATCAATCACAGACTGCGACCGTTCGACGCGGTGCCATGGCTTTCGCTTGCTTCATTTTGAAGTTTCGTTCCAAGCCGAAGCCGGCTGCTGATAATGTGCTGTCGGTGGCGGGTCAGTCAATGATAGAGTTGGCGTCGTCTGTGGCCAGCGGTTGCTTCAAAAACCGCCAGGCGAATGGTGTGAAGGTGGAGATGGATAGCGGAGGGGAGGATGTTTTTGAAGCCGGGAACAAGGAGACGCCTGAGCACCTCATTATTATGGTCAATGGCCTCATCGGGAGGTGCTGATCTTACTCTCTCTTCTGTATATGTTCTTGTTTTCGGTTTAGAATTCGAGTTCGCATTTCGATGATTTGCCTGGTTTATCAGTTATATTGGTGTTTTTTGTGCAACAGTGCTGCAGATTGGAGATATGCAGCGGAGCAATTTGTCAAGAGGTTTCCTGATAAAATTATCGTGCACAGTGAGTACTCTTGCTCTAATGTGGTAATTCGTTTAGTTGTATCTATAAACACCCTTTCTTTTTTTATCTTCTCTCTTCCTGCACAATTGCGAGGGTCTGCGTGTAATTAATAGATGTGTTTGAGGATCCATTTCTAGAAGCCATCGAAATCAGTTACCCCAAGCAAGTTTTTCTTTGCTAGATCGATGCTTGAAGAGTGTTAATTGAAAATTAAAAGGCTTAGAAAATGTTCAGAAGTCCTTTTTGAGAAGCTTGTTTGAGTTTTTGTGTGCAATGTCCTTTTAAATTCTTCAGACACCTTAAAATATTCGAGATGTTTAGTTGAATAATAACTTTTTTTTCTTTGAAAAGTAATCGGAGATGTTTACATACTTGCATAGAATTCTGAAGACTTGAACTTTTGGCATGAATAATTAACGGTGAAAAATTGGAATATGGTGTAATTCGAAGTGCCAAAGGAAAGAGGCTTAAAATCAGAGGAGTTTACACATGGAATTCGTTTAAATATCTACTTTTATTTCTTTATTAAATTGAATTTAGTAGTATAGCTCCGATGATTTTGGTCTTTCCTGAAATGTTTGGATAGGATGATTAAAGCTTTCATAGATTATGATGATTCCATCGGTTGAAACTGTTTTTCAATCTTGATAGCTTAACTTTTTCTGATGGCAAATCTTATATTGCTGAAGATTTTAAACTTATTCCTTTTTTCTTATACACTTTTTGGGTTGGGGAGATTAAGCCCTTATACTAGTTTTATGTTGTGTTTGGTTCACTCCTTTTTTTCCTTCTTCTTTTGATTTGTCAATATACTTGTATTTACCAATGAAAAAATCATTATAGCTTAATGGTGGACAGCTTCATACATACTTTTCTCTGTCCATTATATGAAAAGCTAAACCCTATTGCAATGCTTCTTTGCTGCGAGAACAACGTTGGTATCTGAAGTCATGTAGTGTAGATTTGATGATATGCTACAAAATCCATTTATCCCTTGTATTCTTTAATCTTGATATCTGTTTTATGAATTTCCTTTGGCTTAATATGAATTGAGCAGGGAGTGAGTGTAATTGTTCAAAGTTGACATTTGATGGTGTTGATACAATGGGGGAGAGGCTTGCTGAAGAGGTATATTAAATATATCATTTTTATTCCTACATTCTCGACAACTGAGTTTAGGAATAATATTTTCACAAAATAATGAATGAAGTGTCACTTTGATTTGAGGAGGCATTTGAAGTAATATCATTTTTGGACCTATGTTTTTGACATAGCTGAAGCTAAGTTCATGAATGATATTTTAACAAAATGACAAACGCGTTGTCTTGGAAGATTGATAAAAGAATATATATATATTCTTTAAACTCGTAAACATTATAAAAAGAAATAAAAAACTGTGTTTTAAATGCTGTGATTTTATTTGAAATATAATGCAGGTTTTGGCTGTTATACAAAATTGGCCAGGGGTCCATAAGATTTCTTTTGTGGCTCATTCTTTAGGAGGTCTTGTAGCTAGATTTGCCATTGGGAGGCTTTTTGAAAATACCCCAAGAACACAAACTTCAAGTGTTGCTGAAAATTCCATGAATGAAGAGTTTGGGGACAGTATGAACCATAGCCTAGAGAAACGTCAAGATGCTAGAATTGCTGGATTGGAACCCATGAACTTCATAACATTTGCGACTCCCCATCTTGGTTCAAGGGGACATAAACAGGTATAATTAATTTAACAACTTAGCCAGTTTGGGCCTCACTTCACCTTTTTTTCTGCATGTCAAATTTGTCACTTACGTCCAACCATCGTCTGTGTTTGTTACTTTTGCCTTAGCTTCCATTTCTCTGTGGATTTCCTTTCCTGGAGAGAAGAGCTCCTCAAACTGCACACTTGGTTGCAGGAAGGTCAGGGAAGCATCTATTTCTCACTGATACTGTTGATGGAAAAACTCCCCTTCTTCTTCAAATGGTTAATGACTCTGACGACTTAAAGTTTATGTCAGTATTATATATGGACTAACTAGTTAACTAACTTCATCTCTGGATGTTGTCATATTTGATTGTGTTTTTTTTCTCCCTGCATAGGTCAGCATTACATGCATTTAAACGTCGGGTGGCTTATGCGAATGTGAATTTTGATCGTATCCTTTGAGTTAGAGTTGGCTTTAAAAAGTATGTGTTTCTCAGTTAATTTGATCAATCTGTGAATTCTTAATGTGTACCATCAATTATGATTTAGACGTGGTTGGTTGGGGAACATCATCAATAAGACGTCAGAATGAGCTTCCAAAGGTAAGGTTTGTTTTCTACTTGGTCCTGAGGTTTTTTTCCTGTTCTCTGCATATGCAAGTTATGAGGACTCATTATAAGAATTGTTCTTCTATATGTATCCAGCCCAATCTGTTTGAAATAAATGCGAAGTACCCGCATGTTGTGTATGTTGAGCCAGCAAGCATACATGGCGCCCATGATAAAGATTCTTCAATCATTGGGAACCAAAAAATTGACCTGGAAGGTTGCTGTCTATCTCTTTCTCTTCACTCACTCTGTGGCTCTCTATGATGCTCTCCAAGTTGTTTATATGTTTTTTTTCTCCCTCATTTCACTATATTTTTTGAGCCTAGCTTTTTGATGTGTGTTGGCTTTTATCTCATTAATATCAGATAAATGAGATGCCCATATATAGATATGGGAATGAATATACTTTATTATTTTTATACAAAGCATTAGTCCTTTAAAGCTAATGCAAAACATTGCTCATCCATTCTGTAAATTTTCCCAACTTATTTGTCTGAAAATGAGCATCTGACTATCATTGTTTTTACATCTCCTTGAAAGTTTTGGAAGGACCCACAATGTTGACGGAGGAGTTCCATATTTCCTGCTGATATATTTAGTAGGTTGGTTGTTTGATAGGAGCTCTTCTTTTATTTCTGGGAAACGGCGAAATGAATACAGACTCAGGGTTGACTGAGAGACCCACCCTCTCCTATCAAGATTTCCAATCAAAAACTACCTTCTCCCCTACCTCCGCACGCCTCTTATTCTTATTCTTGTAACTACTCCAAACTACTGTTACTATATTATTATTAACCGCTACACAGTTTATTCTATTGTTTAACTACCTTATTCCTTCTCGAATACGTAAATTTAATATCTGACCTAACAATACTCTGCTGCCAAAAACAAACCTTGTCCTCAAGGTTGAAAGTAGGAAACTGGTGAATGATAACCGTAAAAGGTTCCCAGGTAGCTTCAAAAGAAGGCACCCTTTCCACTTAATCAGAACCAAATCTGGCTGATAATTTCCCACAGACAATTTAACATCTAATAACGATTCCGGTTCCCGAACGCGCCCATCCACCCTTTGCAAGTCTTCTGGCAGAGGAATGGGGTCCAAAAAATCGCCAGTTGCCGGTTTTAATAAAGAAACATGAAAAACCGGATGAATCTTGGCCGACAACGGCAACAACAATCTATAAGCTACCTTTCCGATTCGCTCAACTATTTCAAACAGACCAACAAACCTGGAAGACAGCTTCTGATTGACCTTCGTCACGACTGATATCTGACGATATCGCTGAAGCTTCAACCAGACCTTATCCCCAACCACAAACTCTATATTTCTACGCTTGGCATTCGCAGACTGAATCATCAATTGCTGAGCTCGATTGAGATGCGATTTTAGAATCGCCAGAACGTCATCGCGCTCACGCCACTGCTCCTCGACTGCCGACACTACAGTAAACCCTTTTTCACTGCGTAATAACAAAGGGGGATCGCGTTTATAAACAGCTTTAAATGGGCTCATCCCAATTGCAGAATGATAAGTGGAATTATACCAAAATTCAGCCCAATACAGCCAACGTCCCCATTCTTTAGGTTTCTCTCCCGTAAAGCACCGTAGGTACGTTTCCAACGTACGATTAACCACCTCCGACTGCCCATCCGTCTGAGGATGGTAAGCAGAACTAAACTTCAAAATCGTGCCATGGAGACGCCACAATTCTCTCGAAAACGCACTAACAAATATTTTGTCCTGATCAGAGACAATAGATCGAGGCAATCCATGCAACCGAACGACATTCTGCAAAAAATTTTCAGCGACTATTGTAGCTGAATACGGATGTCTTAATCCCACAAAATGACTGTATTTACTCAGTCTATCAACGACCACCATAATTGTGTCAAACCCATGAGATATCGGAAGTTTTTCAATAAAATCCATGGATATGTCCTCCCATATATCACTTGGAATGGGAAGTGCTTGTAAAAGACCCGCCGGAGACAACGTCTCATATTTATTCGCCTGGCACACCGAACAATTACGTGCATACTTCTCCACATCCCCTCGCATTCCAAACCAGAAAAGTTCGCCCGCCAACCTCCAATACGTCTTCAAAATACCTCCATGACCGTCTAGAGGACTATCGTGAAACAGCGCTAGGAGCTTTGGAATAACTGGAGAAAACTGAGAAATCACCTTCCTATGCTTATAAAATAGTTGATCTCCACAAACGACAAACTGTGAATTACAGCCCTCAGTCTGAAGCAATCTTCGTTTAATTGTCTACAAGCGGTCATCTTCGAACATTCCTTCCTCTAACTCAGCCTTCGAAATTGAACTCTGAGTTAACGCGACGTTCAACTGCAGCAACTCCTGGTCACACTCTGTTTTCCGAGATAAACTATCATCCGCTTTATTTTCACATCCCGGCTTATATTGAACTTCAAAATCATAACCCATAATTTTGACAAGCCACTTTTGATGTTCCAAAGCTACCAATCGTTGTTCCAACAAAAACTTCAAACTCCGTTGATCAGTTCTAACAATAAAATGTCTCCCCAACAAGTACGGTCTCCATTTTTGAATTGCTAACACAATTGCCATCAACTCTCGTTCATAAACTGACTTTAACCGATTCTGCTGTGACAACTGCTGACTGAAAAAAGCAATTGGTCTATTATCCTGCATCAATACAGCTCCTAAACCAGTTCCAGACGCATCTGTTTCAAGAACAAAAACATCTTCAAAATTTGGAAGTGCTAAAGCAGGGACTGAACACAAAGCCAACTTCAGTCGTTTAAACGCTGATTCTGCTTCGTCATTTCATGCAAAATTATCTTTTTTTAACTGTTCTGTAAGTGGTAAGACAATTGAACCGTAACCCGAAACAAATCGCCTGTAGTACTCGGTTAAGCCCAGAAAACCATGTAGTTGTTTCAGTGAAGTCGGTACCTGCCAGTCTCGAATTGTCGCCACCTTACTTTGATCCACTGCGACTCCCTGATCCAATATTATGTAACCCAAATACTCCAACTCGCGCTTCGCAAATAAACATTTCTTTTCATTGAGGAACAACTGCTCCGCAACTAAAATTTTCAGCGTAATCTCCAGATGTAACAGGTGTTCCCCCAAAGATCTACTGTAAATTAATATGTCATCGAAAAAAACCAACAAAAATTTCTGGAGATACTGGTGAAATACCTTGTTCATCAACGACTGAAAAGTGGAGGGAGCGTTAGTTAAGCCAAATGGCATGACCAGAAACTCATAATGCCCCTCATGAGTGCGAAAAGCTGTCTTATGCACATCCTCTTGTTTACTCTAATCCGATGATAACCAGATTTCAAATCGAGTTTAGAAAAAAACTTTGGCCCCATACAACTCATCCAACAATTCTTCAATCACCGGAATGGGAAACTTATCTTTACTGTCTCTCTATTCAGCGCTCTGTAATCAATACAGAATCGCCAACAATTATCTTTTTTTTTCACCAAAATAATTGGACTTGAGAAAGAGCCAGAGCTGGGTTGTATGATTCCTGCCGACAACATTTTCCGCCACTAACTTTTCAATTTCGTCTTTTTGTATAACAGGACACCTATAAGGTCTTACATTTACTGGTGTTGTGCCCTCTTTAAGCGTAATTTGATGCTCATGCTGCCGACTGGGATGTAATTCTTTCAGAAACGAAAATACTTCTCGATATTTTCCTAACATTCTGTGATAGAAACTTCACTGTCAACCCCTTCCTGTTTATCTTGTCCTTCTAAACTTCTAATTGAACTAATATTGCCTGTCTCTCTTTTGCAAGCTCTTCATCATTAATTTTAATGAAATCGATCGTTTATCTAAAATAGGATCTCCTCGTATCTCTATCATCTTCTGATCATCCTCCAATTTCATAACTTTCCTCTTCCAATCTACATACATATCACCAATAGATTCCAACCAACGCATACCCAATATAACGTCGGTATTGCCCAACTCATGGGAAGGAACTCCTCTCTCACTTCCAAATCAGGCAGTTCCAGCAACACATTCCGACAAATACCCGTACCACCCAACGACTTCCCATTTCCCATTGATATCGCATATAGGTTGGTGTTCATCACTGGTAGTTCCTCCTCCCAAACAAGTCTGCGGGATATAAAATTGTGCGTAGCACCACTGTCTATCATAACCACAACTTCCTTCCCTTGAATCCTTCCCTTCAAACGTATCGTTCGTGGCGTCTGTATTCCACTAATAGAATTTAACGATAACTCTACCGTGTTAGGTTGACTAAGATCTTCCTTATTTCTACACTCCTTCACCATAATTTCATTATCGTTTTCCCCTTCTCTATCCTCCATAATCAAAACCTGCAACATTTTCTTTTTATAGAGATGTCATGGGCTGTACTTCTCATCACAGCGATAACAAAAACCTTTTTCCCTACGTAACTGCATCTCAGCTTCCGTCAATCTCCTTCGTGGAATCTCTGTTTTGAATGTACCTTGAGGTTTGATTGAAACTTCTTGAACATTTCTATAACTATCATTCATATTCTCTCAAGAATGTACCTCCGAATACTTTTATAACTTGTGGTCATTGTTGATCGGAGTAACAGATTTTTATTCTCTACCATTTGAGAGAACTGCATCAGCTCCCGTAACCCGCTCGGCCTCATAAGTCTTACATCTCCTTTAATCTCGTTCTTCAGTCCATTGAAATAAGCGCTAATCAACACCTCTTCTGGTATCCCTATTAAACCAGAAATAAGCGTCTCAAATTTAATCCTATACTCTTCCACCGATCCTTCTTGTTTCAACGTTAACAGCCTATCACAACTCGTCCCTTCTTGCAGCATTCGAAATCTCTCCGTCAACAATTGTTTCAGCTCCGTCCATGTTCGAAATGGTCTAGCTCTATCCTCCCATTGGACCATGACAATGCTGGACCTTCAAAACAAATAGTAGCTACTTCCACCTTTTCTTCTTCAGGTAGCCGATTCACCGAAAAGTATCTTTCCCGCTTTGAAAATCCATCCTTCCACTTATTCTCCCGAAAAAATCGGCAACTCTAACTTCCTCGGCAAATAATCTTATTAGTTATTGTCATTTTGCTCCCATCCTTCTTATGACCTTGCTCTTTCCGTCGACTGCGTCACATTTTCCTGCCTAGGATTGTTCAATTCCTCTGTTCTCTCAACCAACTTCGATAATTGCTCCTGCATTAACATCATCGTTTTTTCTATGATAGATATCTTTGAATATCTTCTGTAATTCTTCCCTTACTTCGTTCAACTCTTTCTGCCACTCTGGCATCGACTCTTTCTGTGCTTCAGCTCGGGTTAACATCCTTGGCATGCCTGAGGAAACGAAACTCTGATACTAAATTGATAGAAGCTCTTCTTTTATTTTGGGAAACGGCGAAAAGAATACAGACTCAGGGTTGACTAGAGACCCACCCTCTCCTATCAAGATTTCTAAGTCAAAAACTACCTTCTCCCCTACCTCCGCTCGCCTCTTATTCTTATTCTTGTAACTACTCCAAACTACTGTTACTATATTATTATTAACCGCTACACAGTTTATTCTATTGTTTAACTACCTTATTCCTTCTCGAATACGTAAATCTAATATCTGACCTAACAATACTCTGCTGCCAAAACAAACCTTGTCCTCAAGGTTGAAAGTAGGAAACTGGTGAATGATAACCGTAAAAGGTTCCCAGGTAGCTTCAAAAGAAGGCACCCTTTCCACTTAATCAGAACCAAATCTGGCTGATAATTTCCCACAGACAATTTAACATCTAATAACGATTCCGGTTCCCGAACGCGCCCATCCACCCTTTGCAAGTCTTCTGGCAGAGGAATGGGGTCCAAAAAATCGCCAGTTGCCGGTTTTAATAAAGAAACATGAAAAACCGGATGAATCTTGGCCGACAACGGCAACAACAATCTATAAGCTACCTTTCCGATTCGCTCAACTATTTCAAACAGACCAACAAACCTGGAAGACAGCTTCTGATTGACCTTCGTCACGACTGATATCTGACGATATCGCTGAAGCTTCAACCAGACCTTATCCCCAACCACAAACTCTATATTTCTACGCTTGGCATTCGCAGACTGAATCATCAATTGCTGAGCTCGATTGAGATGCGATTTTAGAATCGCCAGAACGTCATCGCGCTCACGCCACTGCTCCTCGACTGCCGACACTACAGTAAACCCTTTTTCACTGCGTAATAACAAAGGGGGATCGCGTTTATAAACAGCTTTAAATGGGCTCATCCCAATTGCAGAATGATAAGTGGAATTATACCAAAATTCAGCCCAATACAGCCAACGTCCCCATTCTTTAGGTTTCTCTCCCGTAAAGCACCGTAGGTACGTTTCCAACGTACGATTAACCACCTCCGACTGCCCATCCGTCTGAGGATGGTAAGCAGAACTAAACTTCAAAATCGTGCCATGGAGACGCCACAATTCTCTCGAAAACGCACTAACAAATATTTTGTCCTGATCAGAGACAATAGATCGAGGCAATCCATGCAACCGAACGACATTCTGCAAAAATTTTCAGCGACTATTGTAGCTGAATACGGATGTCTTAATCCCACAAAATGACTGTATTTACTCAGTCTATCAACGACCACCATAATTGTGTCAAACCCATGAGATATCGGAAGTTTTTCAATAAAATCCATGGATATGTCCTCCCATATATCACTTGGAATGGGAAGTGCTTGTAAAAGACCCGCCGGAGACAACGTCTCATATTTATTCGCCTGGCACACCGAACAATTACGTGCATACTTCTCCACATCCCCTCGCATTCCAAACCAGAAAAGTTCGCCCGCCAACCTCCAATACGTCTTCAAAATACCTCCATGACCGTCTAGAGGACTATCGTGAACAGCGCTAGGAGCTTTGGAATAACTGGAGAAAACTGAGAAATCACCTTCCTATGCTTATAAAATAGTTGATCTCCACAAACGACAAACTGTGAATTACAGCCCTCAGTCTGAAGCAATCTTCGTTTAATTGTCTACAAGCGGTCATCTTCGAACATTCCTTCCTCTAACTCAGCCTTCGAAATTGAACTCTGAGTTAACGCGACGTTCAACTGCAGCAACTCCTGGTCACACTCTGTTTTCCGAGATAAACTATCATCCGCTTTATTTTCACATCCCGGCTTATATTGAACTTCAAAATCATAACCCATAATTTTGACAAGCCACTTTTGATGTTCCAAAGCTACCAATCGTTGTTCCAACAAAAACTTCAAACTCCGTTGATCAGTTCTAACAAGAAAATGTCTCCCCAACAAGTACGGTCTCCATTTTTGAATTGCTAACACAATTGCCATCAACTCTCGTTCATAAACTGACTTTAACCGATTCTGCTGTGACAACTGCTGACTGAAAAAAGCAATTGGTCTATTATCCTGCATCAATACAGCTCCTAAACCAGTTCCAGACGCATCTGTTTCAAGAACAAAAACATCTTCAAAATTTGGAAGTGCTAAAGCAGGGACTGAACACAAAGCCAACTTCAGTCGTTTAAACGCTGATTCTGCTTCGTCATTTCATGCAAAATTATCTTTTTTTAACTGTTCTGTAAGTGGTAAGACAATTGAACCGTAACCCGAAACAAATCGCCTGTAGTACTCGGTTAAGCCCAGAAAACCATGTAGTTGTTTCAGTGAAGTCGGTACCTGCCAGTCTCGAATTGTCGCCACCTTACTTTGATCCACTGCGACTCCCTGATCCAATATTATGTAACCCAAATACTCCAACTCGCGCTTCGCAAATAAACATTTCTTTTCATTGAGGAACAACTGCTCCGCAACTAAAATTTTCAGCGTAATCTCCAGATGTAACAGGTGTTCCCCCAAAGATCTACTGTAAATTAATGTCATCGAAAAAAACCAACAAAAATTTCTGGAGATACTGGTGAAATACCTTGTTCATCAACGACTGAAAAGTGGAGGGAGCGTTAGTTAAGCCAAATGGCATGACCAGAAACTCATAATGCCCCTCATGAGTGCGAAAAGCTGTCTTATGCACATCCTCTTGTTTAACTCTAATTCGATGATAACCAGATTTCAAATCGAGTTTAGAAAAAACTTTGGCCCCATACAACTCATCCAACAATTCTTCAATCACCGGAATGGGAAACTTATCTTTACTGTCTCTCTATTCAGCGCTCTGTAATCAATACAGAATCGCCAACAATTATCTTTTTTTTTTCACCAAAATAATTGGACTTGAGAAACAGCCAGAGCTGGGTTGTATGATTCCTGCCGACAACATTTTCGCCACTAACTTTTCAATTTCGTCTTTTTGTATAACAGGACACCTATAAGGTCTTACATTTACTGGTGTTGTGCCCTCTTTAAGCGTAATTTGATGCTCATGCTGCCGACTGGGATGTAATTCTTTCAGAAACGAAAATACTTCTCGATATTTTCCTAACAATTCTGTGATAGAAACTTCACTGTCAACCCCTTCCTGTTTATCTTGTCCTTCTAAACTTCTAAATTGAACTAATATTGCCTGTCTCTCTTTTTGCAAGCTCTTCATCATTAATTTTAATGAAATCGATCGTTTATCTAAAATAGGATCTCCTCGTATCTCTATCATCTTCTGATCATCCTCCAATTTCATAACTTTCCTCTTCCAATCTACATACATATCACCAATAGATTCCAACCAACGCATACCCAATATAACGTCGGTATTGCCCAACTCATGGGAAGGAACTCCTCTCTCACTTCCAAATCAGGCAGTTCCAGCAACACATTCCGACAAATACCCGTACCACCCAACGACTTCCCATTTCCCATTGATATCGCATATAGGTTGGTGTTCATCACTGGTAGTTCCTCCTCCCAAACAAGTCTGCGGGATATAAAATTGTGCGTAGCACCACTGTCTATCATAACCACAACTTCCTTCCCTTGAATCCTTCCCTTCAAACGTATCGTTCGTGGCGTCTGTATTCCACTAATAGAATTTAACGATAACTCTACCGTGTTAGGTTGACTAAGATCTTCCTTATTTCTACACTCCTTCACCATAATTTCATTATCGTTTTCCCCTTCTCTATCCTCCATAATCAAAACCTGCAACATTTTCTTTTTATAGAGATGTCATGGGCTGTACTTCTCATCACAGCGATAACAAAACCTTTTTCCCTACGTAACTGCATCTCAGCTTCCGTCAATCTCCTTCGTGGAATCTCTGTTTTGAATGTACCTTGAGGTTTGATTGAAACTTCTTGAACATTTCTATAACTATCATTCATATTCTCTCAAGAATGTACCTCCGAATACTTTTATAACTTGTGGTCATTGTTGATCGGAGTAACAGATTTTTATTCTCTACCATTTGAGAGAACTGCATCAGCTCCCGTAACCCGCTCGGCCTCATAAGTCTTACATCTCCTTTAATCTCGTTCTTCAGTCCATTGAAATAAGCGCTAATCAACACCTCTTCTGGTATTCCTATTAAACCAGAAATAAGCGTCTCAAATTTAATCCTATACTCTTCCACCGATCCTTCTTGTTTCAACGTTAACAGCCTATCACAACTCGTCCCTTCTTGCAGCATTCGAAATCTCTCCGTCAACAATTGTTTCAGCTCCGTCCATGTTCGAAATGGTCTAGCTCTATCCTCCCATTGGACCATGACAATGCTGGACCTTCAAAACAAATAGTAGCTACTTCCACCTTTTCTTCTTCAGGTAGCCGATTCACCGAAAAGTATCTTTCCGCTTTGAAAATCCATCCTTCCACTTATTCTCCCGAAAAAATCGGCAACTCTAACTTCCTCGGCAAATAATCTTTATTAGTTATTGTCATTTTGCTCCCATCCTTCTTATGACCTTGCTCTTCCGTCGACTGCGTCACATTTTCCTGCCTAGGATTGTTCAATTCCTCTGTTCTCTCAACCAACTTCGATAATTGCTCCTGCATTAACATCATCGTTTTTTCTATGATAGATATCTTTGATATCTTCTGTAATTCTTCCCTTACTTCGTTCAACTCTTTCTGCCACTCTGGCATCGACTCTTTCTGTGCTTCAGCTCGGGTTAACATCCTTGGCATGCCTGAGGAAACGAAACTCTGATACTAAATTGATAGAAGCTCTTCTTTTATTTTTGGGAAACGGCGAAAAGAATACAGACTCAGGGTTGACTAAGAGACCCACCTCTCCTATCAAGATTTCTAGTCAAAAACTACCTTCTCCCCTACCTCCGCTCGCCTCTTATTCTTATTCTTGTAACTACTCCAAACTACTGTAACTATACTATTATTAACAGCTACACAGTTTATTTACACAGTTTATTCTATTGTTTAACTACCTTATTCCTTCTCGAATACGTAAATCTAATATCTGACCTAACATTGTTCTCCATTAGAACTTGTTCACACTATGCTTATAGAATTGTTGAAAATGTGCATATTATATAGAATTCACCCAACTAATTTGATATTAGTCGAAGTCCATCCAGAAGTTTCTAGTTTTGATTTTTCAAGTTAATTTTGACCTGAACTTTCTTTGTCACTATTTTTTTAAGCTAAGGAGCGACTTCTGGCTCAATTATAATTTCTACTTTTAAACATGTAGAGGAAACGATCAGAGGTCTGAATCAAGTTCCATGGGAAAGAGTTGATGTTAGCTTTCACAAAAGCAGGCAAAGATATACTGCTCACAATACCATTCAGGCAAGTTTCTGTCAATATGCCTTACAAATATTTCTGCATTTGTATGAATAATTTAATGGGCTACATAACAATTCTGATGTTTTTTTTTCTCGTTAAGCTGTTATATATTTTTGGGTGTCCCAAAACTTATATAATTGCTGCCAAATTTGACAGTTGAAGTATTTTATTCCATTACTTCAATTTTAGTGTTGAGCTTCAATTCTAGTGAATTTTAATTCTTACGGCAAAGCATCATTACTTTTTACTAGCGAACTCGTGTAATTCTATTTGAGAAGTCTCAATTCGTAGGGACTCTATTTGAGTTAATAATAATTATTTCATTCGTAACTATCATTGAGAAATGCTTTGTACTGTGCTTATTTTTTTTGTCTGACCTCTTATGCTCTCAGGTGAAAACCTATTGGTTGAACTCGGACGGTGCAGATGTTGTGTGCCATATGATTGATAACTTCCTTCTCTAGCCATTTGAAGTTTTATTCTCTTTAGTGGGTGCTTTATCACTTGGTAAGGCTGCCCTTTTTCTTCCCCGCATTGTGTAGATTTTGCCTGTGAAAGATGTATAAAAATTTACCTGTAAGAACATTTTTATTTTTTCAGTATTTTTATAGGGTTCCTGAGTTTGTTCACTTTTTTTTTTTTTTTGTACTAATATGT
This sequence comes from Begonia masoniana, assembly GCA_022432975.1. Classification (NCBI taxonomy): domain Eukaryota; kingdom Viridiplantae; phylum Streptophyta; class Magnoliopsida; order Cucurbitales; family Begoniaceae; genus Begonia; species Begonia masoniana. Next base: position 13,225,769 of record CM039512.1, on the reverse strand, counting down.
AATTGTACTCTTACAAAATTTTTGTGAGTTCCAAAATCAAGCATTATTCTTCCAATCGAGTGCTCTATTGTTTAAGTTTGATGTTGCAGTAAAATTAGAATCACATGCTTACTTAAATGCTTCCAAGCCACAAACGACGCATTTATCACCTGTATAGAATCGAAATATTGTTTAAATGGCTAACGCAATATACAATTCTGTATTGATTGAGAATTACAATATGAATAAATGAAATAAAAGTTTGCTTTTATGAGTAGATAAATAAGTTCAATTTACAAACTTTTAGAGGATTGTTGAAGGCTATGATGTGGTAATTGTTGATTGTCAAGTTGTTATTATTCTTTGGTGCTCGCTTGTACAGTTACTATTCAGAGGCATATTTAACAATTGGGTGTTCCTATAAATATTATCTTTTTGAGATAGGATGAGGACGAAGATGTTGAGAAAGTAATCGGGATATTGAGATTCACTGATTGGTTTATGTCATCTCTTCAAACAATTTTATGACCGACCAAAAATCAGTCAGTAGCTGATGTGCAGCCCTTTATTATTATTTCATATGTTCAGTTGCCAACTAACAATTGGCTTTTCAGGTCAATGGAAAGATTGAAAAGTGCACGTAGCCAACCAAGACTGGAAGGCCATAAAGCAGTGACGCCTTTTGGACCCATCTTTTCGAGGTTGCATTCGAACGCCAGTGCTGACCAATTGTTTGAGAAACAGAAAACAGACTAGTAGGTTTTACAGATTTTTCCAACCTATCTATCATCTTCATCTTCTTCTGGGCCCAAACATAGGTATCAACAGAAATATAAAAAGTGACTTGTTTGGTACATTGATTAATTGCTCCTTGAATATATATATATATATATTTATTTGGTGGTTGGTTTGACAGTTTTCAGTTCACCACAAACACAGCGTGCTGATCCATTTGCTCCCTTTGCCACATGATTGGAAGAAAAGAGAAAGAGAAGGAAAAGGAAAAGGAGAAGCCATTTTTGGCCTATGATAATTTACTAGGTTTTGTTCAATTATTATTGGAATTCCGAAGCTAATTGGAATAACCCCAATGATTTTCATTCGATGACAGCGTATGCGTGTATAGTCCGTGTATATTTTCATTTGTAGTTTGTTTATCTGACTCGAAAAATTATTATTATTAGTTTGAATGAAGGGTTAAAGATTGAGACTTTATCCTCAAGGCTTCTAAAGATTAGTTGTGGCCTACTTTATTAGGTTGATGTTTCATTTTTTTACTAGTAATTTCTCTTGTAGTACTTAACAATAATTGATGAACAAAATGGGTAGATCTGTCCCAGGTATTAAGCTCAACTCTTTTGTTTATATGCTTAATTTTCGTCAAGGACTAATGCAAAATTGTTTACTCTATCTTAGTTGGATATTATTCTTCAAATATATTGTCGTTTGAACACTATCCACGTTTTACCTCTCCATAATAATTAACTTTGTTTTAAGCAGTTATGTTTATCTTAAACATATTTGCACGAACCATGATTAATGTTATTAATGTAATAAATTAATTATTTATAATTTATTATATTAATTATACATTGATATGTCATTTGATTGATAGATGAAATTGATGTTATTAATGTAATAAGTTAACTATTTATAATTTATTACATTAATTACATCAATCATTATTTGACACGTCAACAAATATATTTAGATAATATAATAAAAGAGTAAATGAATACTTATAGCGTGACATTACATTATTGAGGAAGATAAGACTCGACGTGCTACGTCGTGACATGTACATTAACATGTGAATGTTTGGGCTTGCACGCGAGAGCAATTAGTGCATGGATATGGTGCAAACTTGCATAACATACTTGTATGGGAGTTTATTTCAAAGCAAAAGTTGAAATCAAATGCACGTAAAATCAACCATTCATAAAAGATGTTCAAGTATCGGTTTACATAGTTGAACACATCAATTACATCGTGTCAACCAAAGAACAAAGGAAAAATGATGAAAGAAAAATAGCTCGAGAAGTTCATATCTTGTCGAGGCCTTATCGATATTTCTTTTATACGTGTCCTCGAAAGTATTGGTAATTTACATCTTCCTTGTAGAATTCTCGAGGGAAAAATTATTTTTTGGGAGCACAAAGACTCAAATAATACACATGCTATCTTTTCGTCATCGTCACGAGTCTGCCGAGCTGAAAAAAATTGCAACATCAGAAGGTATTTCTGAGTTAATCGTCCGAGTTATTAAGAAATTACGATTTGACATACCATTGGATTTCATGTGGGATGTGGATTTTGTCCAAAGGTTGAAGCTCTGGAAAAGAATCCGGCTTCTGTGTCAAAAGACTCGCTAAACTTCTGCAGAACTGATGATGATACACAGTTTATTAGATCAATGCAAGTATTAATAAGTCAATCTAAAACACGGGTATTTTCGTACCTTGTCATAGGTTATGAGTTCTCCGGCAGATTTCGACAATTCGATGACACAGTCGGTTGGACCAACCTCAATCACCTTCATTTGGAAGAAAGAAAATAGTGAAAAATTTGATCTTTTCTGCAGCAAACTAAATTGTAGATGGTGGCGTTTACCTCTGCCGATAGGTCTAAATGTGATCTAGAACATCTAGTCATCTTTTGTTTTGGATGAATTTTCATCTGGGATAGAAACAAGGTGTAAGTACATGTATATAACAAAAAAAAACAGAGAAAACTACCAAAGTTTAGCTAATTTTTACCCTGAAATTGTTTATTTTTTCCACCGATAAGCTGGCATCCGTGGCCGCAGCTTCGATTTTCTCTATCGTTTCTTTGATAGTGAGCTTCGATCCGAATCTCGACTTTTGTTTATGTTCATCCTGCAATCAAATGCAGGTTCATCATGGTTGAAAAGAGAAGGTTCTGAATTGTTTCAAGAATAATTTTTGATTATGAACTCACCTGTCCTTCAAAAAGACCTGATAAATCAAGATCGTTCGACATTGCAATCAGCCGAAACGCGTTTATAAAACTCGACGATTTCGGCATCTTCGTCTCGACGATGTTTTCGTGCTAAGAAATACGACTTTTTCAGAGAATTAGAAGTTGAAATACAAAATAAAAACTATTTTTGACATCTCATTCTTAGACTGAGATATTACCTCAATAGAATCAAATGCAGCATTAACATCGTCCAGATAGATCTTCTCTTGGCTCTCGTATCCGGAAGTAGGGACGTAATCTTCTTGAAACCAGGGATCCTCCATGATCTCTGAGATTGTAATTCTCTGCAAGTAGTAAAAGAAGAACTCATTAAAACTATCATTTTTCATTTTGAAAATTAGTCTTCGTTTTTCTACCTTTCTTGAATCAGGTTCAAGAATTCTGGAAATCAGCTTTTTTTCTCCCTCTGAAAACCAGTTTGGAAAAGTATAATCTGCTCTCGAGATCTTCAAATAAAAATTTATCAGAATCAAAAACTGTTGTTCATAGTAAGAACTGAAATTATGCTATCAAGTCAAAAAGGATTACCTTCTTGTACAAGTTCATCAGGTTTCGATCCTCGAACGGCAAGCACCCGGCAAGTAACTCGAAAAGAACTATTCCGCACGACCAAACATCTGCAGCCGCCCCGTCGTAGCCGCGATTTACGAGCAGCTTTTTCCAACGAATACAAAGGATTAGCCATTAATCCACTTTTTCAAAGTGTTTTCTTTCTAATTTTCCCCAATTTTGTAAAAGATTTTGTAAATTTGGAAGGAAAATTATACAGAGAATTAACAAAAAAAAAAAAAAAAAAACTCACCTCTGGCGCGACATAGCTAGGAGAGCCACAAGCTGTAGTTAGCAAGCCACCAGGCTGTTGATTCAGAAAAAAATGAAAAATCTCATCAAACTCCAAAGCTCCGAGAAAAAAGGAAGAAACTTGATGGGTTTTACCTTCTTGAATGCACTAAGTCCAAAATCAGATATCTTGAGCTTGCCTTTCTGATCCAGAAGCAAGTTTTCCGGCTAAATTTGACATACCCAGATGAAAAAAAAATGTCAAAATCAGATGATTGATTAACAACTCTTCCAAGTAATCTACTTCCAGTTCTTGTCGTTTACCTTTAGATCTCTGTGATATACACCTTTGTTATGGCAATAATCTACTGCATCAATCAGCTGCTGAAAAATTTTCCTTCCTTCATTCTCGTCAAGTTTCTCGTAAAATGACTGCAGAAGAAAGTGAAAGAGACAACCTTTTAAACTTTTCAATGGAAACCATATTCGGAGCAGGAGTTTTTGGTGCTTAGATTCATTAAAACAATGCTCACCATCCTGTCTGAAAGTTGTCCTCCTGAAACATACTCCATGACAAGGTAAATCTTTGATTTTGAACCTATAACCTGCCAGAAAGATTCACACAGGCTATAACTTCCAGTTGGGTAGAAAATTTTCAGAATTTTTCAGAAACCCAGAAAAGAAAATCTTCGAAAAAGCTGAGAAATTAAAGTTATGGAGTACCTCATGTATTCTAACAATGTTGGGATGATGCAGAAGCTTCATCGTTCTTATCTCTCTGTGCACCTGAAATGAAATCTTCATCCATCATAAAAAAGCTAATTAAAGCTAGACTGGTTTACAGAGATGGAGGATTTAGATAATCGCCTGAGATTTGAGATTGCTTTCCATAACCATGTGTTTGTCGATGATCTTTATCGCGACATAGTGGCCATTAGTACTATCCACTGCGAGCTTAACCTTGGCAAAGCTTCCCTCTCCAATCGTCCGTCCAAGCTGATACTTCCCGATATTGTTGACAAACCCCATTTCCCTCCCCGCCGCTCAAGAAAATCGCAGGCAAAAAAATCAAATAATCAATTCTTCAATCTTCTTCTGCTTCTTCTGGCTGTTCTCGCTGAGGTTCTTATAGTAGAAGCGTCTGACTCTGGCTACGAAGAAGAGTGGTCAAAGGGGGAAGGGGCAATTCTATTTTGGACGGTAATTGATGAACCTTCGTCGCGTCCGCCATGTGAATGGTTCTGTGTACGTAAGAGGCGAAGCCGAAGAATATTTACAGACCAGTAATGGAGGTAAAGAATTGAGTGGATTGACATTGAAGGCTACTCGTTGTGATTGCCTGGCTGGTAGGTTAGGGAAGAGAAAATGTGGGTTTTGAATGGAAGGTGAGGAACAAGAAACTGGGAAAGAAGAAGTCTGAATTATTGGAGCAAAATCATTGCCTCTTCCTCCATTATTCTCCTCACTCTACTTGCCCCCCTGTAAATTCTTCACATCAAATCTACCTGTTGACATATTTTCCTATGACGAATCAAATTGTTGGATAAAATTACCTCCTCAAACTATGTTTCTTTTCTTTTAAGAAATCTAAACCTTTGACGTAATATCTAAACATTAAATCATAATATATTCTAAAATTGTAGTTAGCCTCTTTCATATATTCATATTTAAAATAAAATAATGACCTATTATCTTAACGATCATATTAAATAAGTTCTCGATACAAATTTTTGTGAAGAAATATTAAAAAAAAATTATAAACGAGGTTGATAGACTAATTTAAGATAAAAACATAATTTTAGCTCGGTCATTATCATATAATATTCTTATGATTGTAACAAATTATGCGTTAAAATTATAACATCGAGAACAAGAGTTTACTTTTTAACAAATGATCTCACGATATTTCAACCGGATAAACGCGAAATATCAAGACTTGACCGACTTTGTTCCATCGCCAGCTTTACTTGGGATCTAGAAATTATGGCTAATTAAATTTTTAATAATAAAATAAATAAAATTTATTAAAGAGGACAAAAATAATATGCGGTTTGAAGCATATTATTTCTCAAATATTATATTGATTATATAACTAAATATTTCCAACCCACATGTCATCTAAAAACGAGGGAATAATAGGATTATTTAAAGATAAATAATAAATTAAAAGTATTGATACCTAATTAGAGCTTCATTTTTTAAGCAATATTTTAACTTGAAAATTAGATTTCAAAATATCTCATGGTTTGCACACACGTTAAGAAATAATTTGATATTGTTAATAATTTAGATTGTACTATATATTAAATAAGATGAACTAACCTCGTGTTTTAATTGTTACTATTTTAAATGGATTAGTTTGACCGATTGATATATACATTGTCATGTGACATTATGAATTATAAATAAAATATTTTGTAGTAGGAAACTCGTTTTCTCAAAAAATTATATTACATCTTAATTAAAGTTGTCTTAAATAGACTTTACTGTCCAATTATTGAACCTGTTTCTAAATTTAAGACTCAATCAAATTACATAAATATAAATTAATAAACTAGTGGATAATGGCTAAATTTATTTATCATTTCCATCTAAAATATATTTTGTTATGTTTATTGGCGGATACAACTCGAATAATGTTCGTCTTATTGGCTAGGTTAAACGATGGATGAATACATTTATGTCGTATGCAAATGATTGAATTTTTCGGTAGATGTTATGTTTTTGGATAACTATGACTCTTAGAAAAATACAATGCCTTGAAAATTTCAAAAGTTTAATTCATGGCCGATAAAAAATAAATATTTGTTATTATTGAGAAAATTAAAAAAATAGGTGGCCAAAAAGTTAAAAAAAGAAAATAGGTCGTATGTGCTAGTCATCTTGTTTTAACGCATGTGGAGAATATCGTCAATTTATGCGGTTCGAACTTATGTTATATGTGTATATATGAACACATATATAATTTATTTATTTTAAAAATAGGTAATATAATTTAATTTATTTTAAAAATGGGTAATATAATTTAATTTATTTTAAAAATGGGTGGTCCTTGCTACTCAGTATGCAGTCTGTATTTTGAGAAGCATGTGTGTGTCTCTTATTGTAGTAGTTTCTTGTCACAAAAAAATGTAGCATTTAAAAAAAGAAAAAAATAAATACATCTATTGCCGTCGTAGTTTAATGGTAACGCGATATTAGCTACAAAAATAAAAAAATAAATAAAAATCGAACGCGTGATTTTTTATAAAAATGTAGCGAATAGGAAGTGGACACCCGCCATTTGTATTTTCAACGAGAAAATTAAAAAAAAGATCATTTATTTTTATTTTTATTTTCAATTACTTAGCATGGAGTAAAGTATGGAAGGATTATGATGGAATTGGATGATTTTTAGAAACGTAATTACATTTTTAGAAAAATTCAAAGCTAATAAACTTCACGGAATTTCCATTGAACTGAAATAATTTGACTCGTTTGTGTAATACTTTTCCAATCAAAATAGACGTGTAGATGAAGCTTCTTGATTTTCAACGATTTGAAAATAGGGAACGTGTCTTAAATTCATTTTAATAATATAAATAAATAAAATGGGTGAAAACTTGAAGACGTGGCCAAATTTTCACTTTTTTGTCTGTGAAGTACAAAGTTTATTGGAATCTTTATCTACAAGTTTGATTCATAACAACTGCACGTTTATTTTGAAAACATCATGTAATTTTGTCACGTTCTTTCCTATTTTTTTAAACTATGCCCTCGGTTTCTCTACATGATTTATTTATTAACAATTCCTAGAGTTATGTTTAAGTTTGTGGTATTTAGTTGCACATACCTGCATTCGGGAAAAACAAAAGGTTTTAGTTAAGAAAATAGCACATTTGGCTAAAGACTTACAAATTCAATTGCCTGAATAGCTTTCCTGATCCAACCAAACCGAGCACTAGTTGTGTTGGGAAGCATAAAATACATGAATCAATATAACAATGTGTTTGTAGATTATGTGTAATTTTGGTTCCACTAATGCAATATTGTTCGTTTTGAACTGAATTTCATATAATTTTATTCTTAAGTTTCACTCTAAAATATTTTTGATTAAGTTGGAAAGAGAATTATACTCACAAATTATTTGCCATTATTTTTTGTCAAGTAACGTGAGATCATATAACTTTAAACACTCATCATTATAGAATTCTAAACCATCCTTGCCTCCACAAGGCAAACTATCCTAAATTTGACAATTATATACACTAGAGATAAAATAAAATGTGATACTACTAGGTAAGGGTGAGCAACCAGGTCATGGCACGCGAGGTGGTCTAGGACAAGATTGATTTTTTTTAATATGCCCAACCAAGGCGAGACTGGCTCATGGGTTTCATTCGATGGATAATAGAGCTAATCTTAGTGATGATTTAATGTTATGGAATCTATTTATTCTCATACTTCTCTTAATTTTAGTACACATACATGAGCGTCAAAAGCATACTCCTCTTAAGGAGTCTAATGTTTAGGAAAGTTTTTGTAGCGATAAAAATAAATTTATAAAATGTTGTAGTGACAAAAATAAATTTAGAAAAAATATTAGAATCAATTTGCCACATATATGAAACTCAACCTAGTGTGATTGGTTGTTTGTTGAAGTAGTAAGAGATTTTCTTAAAATCATCTATAATTTTTTTTTTGCATGATGTATAGTCTTGGTTTTTGTCATTAAATTTACATGATAACATGTCGTTAATTCATAATTATAAATTAATAATTAAAATAAATTACAAATAATATATAATTGAGTATATTAATGAATCAATAATACGCAGATTCTAAACTAACGTATGAGATTCAAGTGTAAAATTGATATTACCCTCAAATTTTATTTTTTGCATAAAAATAAAATGTCTTCTTAAAATGCAACAGAGAAATGTTTTACAAAGTAAGAGTTCCCAAATGAAAAATAAAAAATTTTGAATTGTTTTTATCCAATAAAAGTTTATTAAAAACCAATATTCAATCAAAAACAAGTTTTAAAAAATAATACGATTATTTAATTACGGGCCCCATTTACAACCGTGTCTTTTCTTTTTCCTAAATTTTAGGAGCAAAACTAATCCAAATTTGTCTTTTCCACTACGGATAAGGTAGATAAATATCCAACTTTTGATTTTTATTATTTTAAGTTGATTTCTTATTCCCATTTACTTTTATTAACAAAGAAAACATACCTTCTTTTAGCTTTGATTAAACCTTTTTTTTTTTTGTAACTACTCATTTTCCCAGTAAGATATTGTCCGTTCTGGGAATTGGGTCGTGACCCAATATGTGACGACCCGGAACCGAACCCGATCGGAGTCCGGTATCGGAGCCATCACTCCGGGACAGTGGACGGAAAACGGTGACTATATTTTTTTGTACATTACACTTTTAAAACATTTACAGAGGGAGAGGGAAAAACTACAGTGAATAACAGAAAACATTTTCGGGGAGAGAGAGAGTTCTCTGGAGTTGAAAGCAAAACAGGTTTTGATAATGGATAGCAGAAGGAACCGAAATGCAGGAAGACAGTGACATTAAAGAGAACTTAAACTGGAGAAGAAGTGAGCAGGAGATATAAATGGATCGGACCGGAAAAGGTAAGGCAAAAGATGTGTTTAAAACGGGGCGGGAAGAATAGTTAAACTGGGCGGAAGACTGGCGAAAGATGTGAGCTGACGTCAGTCGGTAGATGCTGAGTAAAACTGGGTGGAAGGTAAAAGCTATCGGTGGATGCAGATACGACAAAATAGGTGACGTCACTGGAAGATGCAGACATTAAATGTAATCAGCAGGAGAAGAAAACAATGGATGACGTCATCGGAAGAGGAGATGACGTCAGACGGTAGATGCAGGCATTAAACGAGATTGGATTATGTGATGACGTCATCGGAAGATGTGATGACGTCATCGGCAGATAAAGGCAGTAAACGTAATCGGCAGAAGAAAAGCTATGGTGATGTCATCGGAAGAGGAGATGACGTCATCAGAAGAGGAGATGACGTCATCGGAAGGCGAAGTTAAACTGAGAGACAGATGAAACCGGCAGAAGTAACTAAGGCAGATGGAATCAACTGTTCACCGGTGGATGAGATAAGACAAAATGTGAACAGTGACTATCGGTGAATGCATTAAACGTGATCGGAAGATGCAGTTTTTAAAAAGGGGCAGAATTTGACAACTTTTGACAAGAAAACGTATAGACAGTGGGTTTAAAGAACAGAAAACATGAAAGTCTCAGATTCTCAAACCAATTCAAAACATGGTTCTCGAGCACACCAGAAGGCATACAGGTTTCAGACATTCATTTACAAATGACAGATTTCAAGAAAACAAACTGCATGGATAGCTCTAGAATTCGAAACCATCCATGCATGACCTGAAAAGGGAGAACTCAAGCAGTTCCAGAATGTTTTCAAGACATTTCACAGGAAACAACTAACCACTGTCAACAGAGATTTAAAACTCGATCATCAGAACTTATACATTATATATATATCCAACAGAATTTCCTACAGAGTTTTTAAAACAAAACACAGGACCTCAACAGAGTTTTAAAACAAACACACCAGAATTTCAGAAGGGTTTACAGATATGAACATTACTTAAACGACTAAGACTTAAACCTCGGGACAGAACATTGTGTCTGACTGCAGCAACCACCCCCGAGAGCTCGAGCCACCAGCCACCTATTCATCAGATTGAGGCACAAAGTCCTCACGTTCAGGTTCAGTACCTACATTAGGGAGTTCACCTATGAGTCTAAAACTCAGTAAGAACATATAGATATGCAATGATGCAAAATGCTATGCATGCGGTTTTCAGAAATACAGTGACAGTACAGAATATTACGTTTCAGTGGCAGTATGGTATAAGTGGAGCTTATAGGGGAACTGGCGATACGGTGAGTGCACTATCAGGCACGGTGCACTATCAGGCACATAACAGTAAACAGTACAGAATCAGAACAGAACAGTGTGCCAGTCCCCGCTCGCACTTAACCGGTTCATTACAGTCAGTCAGATTTTATCTTGTTTAGTTTCAAACAGTGTACATAAAACATTTGCATGTCTTTCAGAGAAAACGTGTATGCATGAACGGTGCTTGAATTTAAACAGGCAGACAGCAGAAATAAGACAACAGAAAGTAAATCGAAGCCATACATTTCAGAACATAGACTATAACCTTTCTACCCAAAACAACCCGACAGAACAGAAATATCTAGTACCTCCATGATGTAGGGTCTTAAGGGCCAACCTACGGGTATGAACTTACCTGTTTGCTGCAATGTAGAATGTTCGAATGTCCCTGGAATGCTCGGATCTGTTGCTGCAATGTAGAGAAATTAAACAAGTTGCAAATGCTAACAAATAACTTGGAAGATTATGCAGTAAACTCCATTTAGACTTGTAGAAAACAACGAATGTGTTTCCATACAAAAACCGAGAGTTTTCTCCCAAATATCTTAACCTAATACTTCAGCATAACCCATAGTTTTTGCTTGTCCAAATGTGTTAGCATTAGAAGATGTTTACCTTAGCGGAGGAGCAGAAAGGGATCTGAGAAGATCGAAGTAACTTCGATGGTTGTTTGTCGATAGGAAGAGAGAATGCAGAGAGGAGAAAGGAGAGAGAGCAGAGAAGAGAAGTGAAGAGGGTTTCACGTAGGGGGAAGAACTTAACTTCTTCAACAAGCTGCCACATGTCACTTAACCATTGGTTTTCTCCCACCAACCTTAATTTCTCCCCAATTTACCCTTCCATGCATTTTAACTTAGTGTAATGCTTAGTTAAACATTAGTTTGGTTTTCCAACAAAACACATATTGCATTTATATTAAATTAATCTCGAGAAATGGTTCGGGAAAATAATTACATGCAAAAAGGCCGGGCGTTACACAATATCTTCCCATCACAGTTTTGTTTGGCGAGGACTTCCCAGTCGGTCACCCAAGCTGGTACTACTCTCGCCGATACACTTTTAACTTCAGAGTTTTTATAGGATTGGTTACCAATTGTACTCCAAAACGCGTCTTACTATCTTGGGAGGGTCTCTTTACACATGTTTCATTTCCACATACTTCCTCAAGCGATGTGGGATTGTGACGACCCCCCTTTCTACGACTGAACCCTCCAGCCCAAGTCTAACTTGGGATCCGCGGAGTTTTAACCCAGCACGTCGCCCTCCAGCCCAAGTCCCACTTGGGATTCGCAGAGCACTGGGTGGTTCCTCCTCATACGTGTCCATTCGGGTCATCATAATCACCCCCCTCAGGGCCCAACGTTCTCGTTGGCCACATTTTCGGTTGGGTACTGACTCTGATACCATTTATAACGACCTATTTTTCCAGTAAGATATTGTCCGCTATTGGGATTGGGTCGTGGCCCAATAAAGTCCCTTCACGGCTTTGTTTGGCGAGGACTTTCCAGTCGGTCACCCAACCTGGTACTACTCTTGCCGAAGTACTTTTAACTTCGGAGTTCTTATGGGATCCGTTGCCAATTGTACTTCAAAACGCGTCTTACTATCTTGGGAAGGTCTCTTTACATATGTTTCATTTTTACATACTTCACCAAGCGATGTGAGATTGTGACAACCCTCATTTTTACGACCGAACCCTCTTGCCCAAGTACAACCCGGGATCAACGGAGTTTTAACCCAGCACGTCACCCTCCGGCCTAAGTCCTACTCGGATTCGCGGAGCACTGGGTGGTTCCTCCTCATACGTGTCCATTCGGGTCATCACATTTTCAATCTAAATTTGTTCACCATACAAATAAATATACCGATACATTTCAATTAGGTTAACAAACTCCTCAAATGAACTAACAAAAAAAGAAGAATAACGCTATGTTTACTTTCATATTCTACCATTTTAAAATACTCGCTAACACTAACGTGTCAAGCAATAAATTGATACAATTAATGTAATAAATTAAATATTTATAATTTATTACATTAATTACATCAATTATTGATTGATATGTTAGCAAATATTTTAAGAGGGTATGTGACGACCCCGACCCGCCGGGACCGCCACGGGACGGGAACGGGACTTTGACCTTTTTGACTTAAACGAGACTTTGACATTTTGGACGTAAAATTTTTCGACTTTTTAAAACTCTTAAACATTTAAAATGGCCAGACATAAAATTAAAGACATAAAATGAAAAACAAAAATGGACGATAGAAGTTAGAAGGCATGATAATTAGAAGACTTAAAACTGGAGTGGACAACTGAAATAGTCAACAAAATGGACAACAGGAATGGACAACAGAAATGCAGAAGCTGTGGACAACAGAAATACAGAAGCTATGGACGACAAAAGTGCAGAAGCTGTGGACGACAGAAGCGCAGAAGCTGTGGACGACAGAAGTGAAGCTGTGGACGACAGAACTGTAGAAGCTGTGGACGACAGAAGTGCAGAAGCTGTGGACGGCAGAAGCTGTGGACGACAGAAGTTGTGGACACTATTTTTAGGGTGGGCAGAACCGGACCGGAACCGGTGGACCAGACTGGACCGCCGGTTCGGTCCGGTTCTTGGGCAGGTATTTGAGCATTTGGACCTGTTCCCGGTTCCCACATACATAGGACCGGAACCGCGGTCCACGGTCCCGGTTCTGTTGCTCACAGGACCGGGAACCGCGGTACTACCGAGTACAATACAACTTATACTAAATTTTTTTTTCATTTCAACACTTTTCATTTTTCCCGACTGGAGAGGCGAGGCGACTGGCAACCGCCAACTGGCGACTTCGACTCCCGCGAGGCGCGAACCTCATCCTTTCAAATCAGAAGTTCCTAACTCCCGTCTCCGGTCTCGAAAGTCGAATCTGTCTGACCTTCCCGACTCTAGTCTCTTCTTCAAGTCTTCAAGTTCAGGAGCCCTAAAATTGGAGTTGGAGACTTGGAGTGGTGACTCTGCTCAGTGCTCTCTGTCTCGGTTTCAGTAATCAGCCCTTCCAGTTCGCAGTTCCCGCCTCCCGTCTCTCTCTTGAATCTCTCGAAAGATTTCAGATTAAGTTCAGACTCTGTTTTCTTGAATCAGGTTAGCTCTCTGAGCTCCTTTGATTGTTTAGTTTTTCTTCATTCTGTTTAGCTGCCGAGGAAGTTCCATCTGTTTTTTTTCTTTGATTTAGTTTTTAGGTATAGTTACTTCCAGGATTCCTCTGTTTTTTTCCTTTGATTCAATTTTTTTTCTTTGATTTAGTTTTTAGGTATAGTTAACGAAATTCTGTTGGTGATTTCTCTTAGAATGTACAGTATTTATGTTGTTTTTGTAGGGAGAAGTGAATTCCTATTAAAGAGAAAGAAAGGTACTGTCAATTGCATTTTTAACAAAAAAAAATTAAAAATAAAATAAAATAAAATTGATAGGAACCGGTACCGGTTCGGGAACCTAAAATCCCGAAATGTCCGGTCCGGTCCAGTTCCAAGCAGGAACCGGACCGGACCGAACCGGACCGTGCCCACCCCTAACTATTTTTAAAGAACAGCATGGACGACTGTTGATAGGGCAACGTGGAAGACTGTTTTAAAGAACAGAATGGACAACTATTTTAAAGAACAGCGTGGACGACTGTTTATAGGGCAGCGTGGACGACTGTTTTAAAGAACAGAATGAACAACTGTTTTAAAGAACAAAATGAATAACTGTTTTAAAGAACAGCGTGGACGACTGTTTACAGGGCAACATGGACGACTGTTTTAAAGAACAGAATGGACAACTATTTTAAAGAACAACGTGGACGACTGTTTACAGAACAGAATGGACAACTGCAGGTGTGGACAACTGCCGAAAGGAGCAAAATGGAAAACTATTTTTTTTTAAAAAAAATTCAACACTTCACCAATCGATCTGCTGCCACAGTCGATCGATCGGCTATCTCTTTGTTTGACAGTTTACATCTCTTCACACAAAAAGCTTCAAACTTCAAAACCAGATTCAAAAAATAATTTTGGACATATCAGAAAAATATGACAGAAGTTCAGGAATCTAACTGCATGGATAGCTCTAAAATCTGAAACAATCTATGAACAACATAAAGGAAATGACTCCAAGCAATTCCAGAATATTTCAAAACATATATTCAACTGGTTTTAAAACATCAACACCAAAAATCTATACATTATCCAGAATTTTCAACAACTATACAAAACTTGACATACACTTCCAAACTACCCTCACAGGATCAAAATATGTCTGGCTGCCACAACCAACCCCCGCAAGCTCGTCTCGCCAACAGCACCTACTCATTGGCCTGAGGCACAAGGTCCTCATCCGTGGGATCCGTACCTACAACAAGGAGTTCAACTATGAGCCTAGAGCTCAGTAAGAACATACAATGCAGTGATGCATAAGCTATGCATGAACTTTCGAAATACATGGACATTACATTACATTACGTCAAGTGCACAGAAGGTATAAGTGAGGCTTATAGAGAAACTGACGCAATAGAAGTGCACTATCAGGCACAAAACAGGTATACATTACAGAAATATAGAACAAAACAGGATGCCAGTCCTCGTCACACACTTAACCGTACATTACATTACAGGTTTTATCTTTCTTAATTTCAAACCTCGTGTATAAAACATTTACATAACTTTCAGGAAAACGTGTATGCATGAACATTAATTGTGCATAGAGTAAAGACATGACACCAAACACTGAATAAAAGACAGGTTCTTAGGACATTTCTTAAAACACACATACTTAACTTTGTACACCACATACAACCTATCTACCCACCAACAAACTCAACAACGTCAAACCTAGTACTTCCATATTGTAAGTCCTTAAGGGCCAACTTATACGCATGAACTTACCTGTTGTCCGTGAGTTGAAAGTCTTGCACGCACGCCCTCAGTGATTCACAAACCTATATTTGTGTATAATCGGATATTAACTCGAAACTTCAACAAAACTAATAAATAAATAACCTAAACTCTTTATTATCGTAGAAGGTTATCTGTAACAGAGAAAATAGAAGAAAACAGGACGAGACAAAGTTTGAAAAATGGTCGCACGTTGTCTGGAAGAGAGAAAACTGAGAGAAGATTCACGTAGGAGTGAAGAGAAGAGAGGAAGAGAGGAAGAGAAAAGGTATGGTTTCTTCAACAAATCTACCAAGTGTCAATCCCCCATTGGCTTCCTCCCACCAACCTTAATTGCTTTCCCATAATGTCCTTTCATTGATTTCTAACTAAATTGTTATTTAGTTCATCGATTTGGTTTTCTCTTAAACCCGTTTTTCCATAAAGCTTCACAACAATTCTAGTAAAATATGCATTTTATAAATGACAATTTAATCACGTTTAATAATTCATGGAATATTTACATGGCTAAAATGCCGGGTGTTACAGGGTACAATACAAAGTTAAACGTAGCATTACCCAAAAAAGAATAATGCTACACTTAATCTCTTAAAGAACTTGTACTTGTTTATAATTTATTATATTAATTACATTAATTATTGTTTGATTAATGCTAATAAATTTTTTAAGAGAGTATAATAAGAAAATAAATATATATTATGGTAATAAATATAAAAATCTAGAACTAATAATTAATGTCTATTACAAACATTATCTTCTGTAAAAGAAAAAATACATTTGTTCAGAGATAATATTATTTAGTTTGATTTTATTTCTCGTTATTACAACAATATTCACATTAATTATAGATATACTATTTAAAAAGATAAATTTCATATAAAACTTTAAATTGATTTCATATTATAACTAATTATTTAAAATAAAATCTATAAACATAAAATATCAAATCACATACAAAGAATGTCGATTTGGACGTGACTAATCGGTATTCAATGTCTAAGACATTTAATGTCTGATAAAATTGCTGCAGCATAGTTAATCACAATTAATTGGATGGTCCTATAAGTCAAATTCAGACAACATAGTTTTTCTTTTATGGAATTAATTTAGTTTAGGTTGAAAAAGATGCCACGTGGAATTTTTCTTATTTTTCTAGTGACTGAAAACAATATCCTTTTAGTTCCATTTAATTAAATTAACCAAAGAGAGATAAAAAATTTAAATTTTATTGAACTATGGAGTATTTTTCAATTCAAATACTAAATAATTTTTTTCATCAATTCGAACATTGAACTATGCACTGTTAGCAAATCAATACAGCTTGTTAAATGAACGTTAAAAATTATAGGGAAAAGATCAATTCAAACACTGAATAATTTTTTCGTCAATTCAAATATAAAATTATGCACTATTAGCAAATCGAACCATTCTGTTAAATTAACGTTAAAAATTATAATATTTAATTATTTTTCAATTTCGTCAACTGTCTTTGTTGTGTTGAACTCGCGTTTTCACCGCCTCTCCTTCATAAAAGGCCAAAGAGAGGGAGACAGAAAGAGGAGAGGGGAGAGGGAACCAAAGCCCCCTCTCTCTTTATTTATTTATTATTATTATTTAAATAAGATGTGATTCGAACCGTTTTGAACTTTTTCTCTTTCTCTGGCCTTTTCATCAATATAATTTCCAATTTTATTCTTTACTTACTTAGGCGGATCCCATTTCGTAAATCGACGTTAATCTATTCTAGACGCTAAATTATTCCTGAGCATTCAAGCCCAACTTTTTTTATTTCTCTATTTCATCTGGGTTTAATAAGAGAATTAAAGAAAACACAATCAAGTGCAAATCACATGTTAGGTTTTAACGTATATTTAATAGACTGGTTCGATTTGCTAATAATGCATAGTTTGATGTTTGAATTGTGAAAAAAAATTGTTCAGTGTTTGAATTGAAAAATACTCAATAGTTCAATGTTTGAATTGATCTTTTTCCTATAATTTCAATGTTCATTTAACAGACTGATTCGATTTGCTAACAGTGCATAGTTTGATATTTAAATTCACAAAAAAAAATTTGTTCAGTATTTAAATTGAAAACTTCTCATAGTTCAGTGTTTAAATTGATCTTTTCTCTAAATATAAATAAGAAAAATGCAAATAAAATAATTTGTCTTTGCTTTTAATATATTCAACAGCCTTTTTTCATTGATAGGCATACAATGAATATGTAAAGAGCCTGAATTAGTTACATTGTTGTTATAAATTTAACGATAATTAGAAAAAAAATACGATCAGATTTACATTGAAAAATCATTTTGAGAAAAAATCATAGGCAGAGGAACAAATATACTATGAAGCTGAAAATACAACTGTGAGTTTTAAGACTCTAGTTTACATGAATTTATAGAGAAAACAAAACTCTAATAAAATTTTAAACGTTGGCATAACTGACATGACCCAAATAGAATTTGGGTTAGATCGAAATATAAAAATCTCCATCTTGATATGAATTCTATAAAGGAGATCTATAAGACATGTGACAGCCCGAAACCGGAACCCGATCGGGGTCCGAGATCGGAGCCATCACTCCGGGACAGATAACAGGAAACAGGGACTATTATTTTTTTTGAACATAAACAGAATGAGCTTTTAAAGTAGACTCGTAATCTTTTCAGAGGAAGGGAAAGACGGGCTTCAGAAATAAATGGCGGAATTACAGGATAAAGCAGGAAGCAGAAATAAATAAGCTGGCGGAAGACTTAGTTTAAAAGGGGCAGCGGTGAATTCAAATAAGACAGAAGTGAACAGGGTTCAGCGGAAGAGACTGGATAAAACTGGGCAGAAGGCTTGAATGACGTCAGCCGGAAGATGTAAATGCAAAGACAGAAGCGAAGATGACGTCAACCGGGAGACTAGAGCTATCGGTGGATTCGGATACGACAAAAGACGAACAGTATTCAGCGGAAGAGGCTGAGTAAAACTAGACAGAAGAGGTGGTGACGTCAGCCGGAAGATGGGTGACGTCAGGCGGAAGACACAGACAGTAACTGAGATTGGATGAGGAGATGACGTCAACCGGAAGACATATTTATACTGGCGGAAGACTTGGGTGACGTCAGCCGGAAGACATAAATACATTGGGCGGAAGACTTGGGTGACGTCAGCCGGAAGATGAAGTTTTAAACTGGGCGGAAGACTTATGCTGACATCAGTCGGAAGACATAAATACACTGGGCGGATGACTGAATTGACTTTGATTGGGGCGGATGACAGAATTGAATTGATGGTGCGGATGACTAAGGTATATAACTGGCGGATGACTGAATGACTTTTGACTGGGGCGGGATGACAGAATTGACTGGGGCGGATGACTAAGATGACAGAATTGACTGGGGCGGATGACAGAATTGACTGGGGCGGATGACAGAATTGACTGGGGCGGATGACAGAATTGACTGGGGCGGATGACAGAATTGACTGGGGCGGATGACAGAATTGACTGGGGCGGATGACAGAATTGACTGGGGCGGATGACAGAATTGACTGGGGCGGATGACAGAATTGACTGGGGCGGATGACTGAATTGACTTTGACTGGGGCGGATGACTAAGGCATATAACTGGGCGGATGACTGAATTGACTTTGACTGGGGCGGATGACTAAGGCATATAACTGGGCGGATGACTAAGGCATATAACTGGGCGGATGACTGAATTGACTTTGACTGGGGCGGATGACTAAGGCATATAACTGGGCGGATGACTAAGGCATATAACTGGGCGGATGACTGAATTGACTTTGACTGGGGCGGATGACTAAGGCATATAACTGGGCGGATGACTGAATTGACTTTGACTGGGGCGGATGACTAAGGCATATAACTGGGCGGATGACTGAATTGACTTTGACTGGGGCGGATGACTAAGGCATATAACTGGGCGGATGACTGAATTGACTTTGACTGGGGCGGATGACTAAGGCATATAACTGGGCGGATGACTAAGGCATATAACTGGGCGGATGACTGAATTGACTTTGACTGGGGCGGATGACTAAGGCATATAACTGGGCGGATGACTAAGGCATATAACTGGGCGGATGACTGAATTGACTTTGACTGGGGCGGATGACTAAGGCATATAACTGGGCGGATGACTGAATTGACTTTGACTGGGGCGGATGACTAAGGCATATAACTGGGCGGATGACTGAATTGACTTTGACTGGGGCGGATGACTAAGGCATATAACTGGGCGGATGACTGAATTGACTTTGACTGGGGCGGATGACTAAGGCATATAACTGGGCGGATGACTGAATTGACTTTGACTGGGGCGGATGACAGAATTGACTGGGGCGGATGACTAAGGCATATCTAAGGCATATAACTGGGCGGATGATTGAAT
Organism: Begonia masoniana; assembly: GCA_022432975.1. Lineage (NCBI taxonomy): Eukaryota > Viridiplantae > Streptophyta > Magnoliopsida > Cucurbitales > Begoniaceae > Begonia > Begonia masoniana. The sequence goes on along the minus strand of CM039512.1, from coordinate 13,205,740 downwards.
TTAACAGGATGACATATATACAGAAAGCATAAGAACAGAAGGCATGCAACTTCAAATTTTACTAAACAAAATTATTAAAAACCCCGATTCAAAACATAGTTTTAAAAACATACTTGACAACATGACAGACAACATGACAGAGATTCGAGAAAACAAACTGCATGGATAGCTCTAAACTCGAGACAATCCATGCACACACTAACAGAGAAAACTCAAGGCAGTTCCAGAATATTTCAAAATATACATTCAAACAGGAGTTTAAAAAAAAACATCAACACAGATTTTATACCTCGTTTTGAAGATCCCAAAAGTTTTACAGAACTTGACATACACTTCAAACGTTTTAAAACCCCAAAACAACTTGTACAAAACTTGACATAACTTTACATAAACATATTCTCACAGGAATGACATTTGTCTGACTGCAGCAACCATCCCGTGAGCTCCTCCCGCCAACTACATCAACTCATCAGTTTGAGGTTCAAGCTCCTCATCTATAGGATCCGTACCTACAACAGGGAGTTCAACTATGAGCCTAGAGCTCAGCAAGAACATACAATGCAGAGTGATGAACGTGCTATGCATGAATCTTTTTCAAATACGTGAACATTACATTACATTACATTACATTACACTGGACAGGAAGGTATAAATGGGAAGAAGAGCTGGCGCAACAGGAGTACATGCCACAACAGGACATAACAGGAGTACATGACAGGATGCCAGTCCTCATCCACACTTAACCATACATTTCATTACAGGTTTTATCTTACTTAACTTCAAACAGTGTACAGAAAACATTTTCATGACTTTCAGAGAAAACGTGTATGCATAAACATTCATAGACAGACAACAGAATAATAAGCAGAATAAGCAGAATATAAAACAGAATACACTTAACCTTAAACATAACCTATGGTTTAACTACCCAACAGAAATCTCGACAACATAAACCTAGTACCTCCGTATAGTAGGGCCTTAAGGGCCAAACCTATACATATGAACTTACATGTGGTCCGAAATGCAGCAAACTTGAACGCACGAGCACTGTGGTTCACGAACCTATAGCATGCATAAACGAACATTAACCCTAAACATCACGAAACTAGCAAATAAATAAACTAAAAATCGTTTTCTATCTAAGATGATTACCTTAGACCGAAAAGCAGGAGGAAAATCAGAGAAGGAAGAAACTCCTTGCGTTGGTTTTCCTTAACTGAAAGAGAGAAGCAGAGAGGAAAATGAGAGAGAGCAGAGAGGGAAAAGTCTCACGTAAGAGGAAGAGAAGAAAATGGGATACATGGCTTGTCTTCTTCCACAAGTTTGCCAAGTGTCAATCATCCATTTGATTTCTCCCACCTACCTTAATTTCTTCCTAATTTGCCCTTCCATTAGTTTTTAACTAAAACATTATTTAGTTAATCGATTCGGTCTCACGAATCACCCTCGTTCGATTAAACACATCGACAATTTTATTAAAAATAATCATTGCATTAATATCGGAGAAATTCCGCTTACATATTAGGGGAATTATTACATAGGCAAAAATGCCGGGTGTTACATTCCACCCACCTTAACAAAAATTTTGTCCCCAAAATTTGCCTAAGCAAAGAGGTCCGGATATTGGGCTCTAACATCGGCTTGTCTTTCCCATGTGGCTTCCTCCACATTGTGATTACGCCATAAAACTTTCACCAACGGGACCACTTGATTGCGCAACACTTTGAGTGAGGTATCCAGTATCTGTATGGGCCTTTCTTCATACGTCAGTGTCGGCATGATATCAAAGTCCACATGCTTCACGATCTGAGTAGGATCTCGCACACATTTCCTCAGCATCGACACGTGAAAAACATTGTGTACTCCTTCCATAGACGCTGATAACTGTAGTCTGTACGCCACGCTTTCCACACGCTTCAAGATGGGAAAAGGGCCAATAAACCTTGGGCTTAGCTTCCCTTTCTTTCCAAACCTCATCACGCCCTTGAAAGGCGACACCTTCAGGAATACTTCATCGCCTTCAGCGAATTCTAAGTCTCTTCTTCTATTGTCCGCATAACTCTTCTGTCGACTCTGAGCAATTTTTATCTGTTGTTTGATAGCAGCTATCACCTTGGACATCTGCTGTAATATCTCAGGGCCGATAAGCCCGGTTTCTCCGACCTCATCCCAACATAATGGGGATCTACACTTTCTGCCGTAGAGAGCTTCATACAGAGCCATACCGATTGTAGCCTGGTAGCTATTGTTGTAAGCGAACTCCACAAGCTGTAAATATCTACTCCAAGGAGCATGAAATTCCAGCACGCACGACCTTAACATATCCTCCAGTATTTGGATTGTTCTTTCAGATTGTCCGTCAGTCTGTAGATGAAATGCCGTGCTGAAATCGAACTTCGTGCCCAAAGAGTTCTGCAAGCTTTTCCAAAACCTGGAAGTGAATCTGGGATCACGGTCTGAGACAATCGACACAGGAACACCATGCAGTTTAATAATCTCGCTAATATACAGTTCTGCATACTGATCCATGGAGTACGTCGTCTTCACAGGTAGAAAGTGAGCCGACTTAGTCAATCTGTCCACTATGACCCATATGCTATTGTGGCCTTTAGCTGTCCTTGGAAGGCCAACAACAAAGTCCATTGTGATGTTCTCCCACTTCCATTCGGGAATCGGAAGAGGCTGAAGCGCCACTTGGTCGTTGATGTTCAGCTTTGACCTGTTGACATATTAGACAAGACTCCACATACTTGGCCACTTCATTCTTCATATTCGGCCACCAGAAGTGAAGTTTCAAATCCTGATACATCTTCGTGCTTCCAGGATGCACAGAGAAAGAAGATGAATGGGCTTCCAACAAGATGTGCTTCCGTAGCTCCTCGTCTTTCGGAACATACCATCTATTTTTGAACTTCAGAATTCCATCTCCCGAATAACTGAAATCGGAAGAAGCCATTGGTACTTTGCTCACCATATCAGCCATCTCCTTTGAATTGGTCTTCTGGGCTTCCTTAATTCGGTCTAGGACGGAGGGCCGCAGTGTTAAGTCTGCTAGTATGGCCGATAGCCCAGAAATTACCTCCATATTGATTTTCTGTATCTCCGTCCTCAAAGGCATTGATACGGTCGACATAGCTGGTTGTACAATAGCTGGCATCCTGCTCAGTGCATCAGCTACCACATTAGCTTTACCAGGATGATATTTGATCTCCACATCGTAATCTTTTACAAATTCTAACCACCGCCTCTGTCTCATATTCAACTCCTTCTGAGTAAAGAGGTACCTCAAACTCTTGTGGTCAGAAAACACCTCACATGACTGTCCATATAGGTGGTGTCTCCATACCTTCAGCGCAAATACAACCGCCGCTAACTCAAGGTCATGAGTAGGGTAGTTTTCTTCATGGCTCTTCAATTGTCTGGACGCGTATGCTACCACTTTCCCTTCTTGCATCAATACGCATCCCAAGCCAATTTTCGATGCATCACAATATACGCTGAACTTGCCGTCTTCAACTGGCAATACTAACAAAGGAGCAGTGGTTAATTTCTGCTTAAGTGTCTGGAAGCTTACCTCACATGCTTCAGACCACCTGAACTTGATGTCCTTCCTTGTTAAGCTGGTCATAGGCTTCGCTATCACAGAAAATCCCTTGATGAATTTCCTGTAATAACCAGCTAGCCCGATAAAACTTCGTACCTCACTGGCATTCCTCGGTCTCGGCCATTCTTTCACTGCCAGAATCTTGGTTGGATCCACTGAAACTCCCTCTACAGACACCACGTGGCCTAGGAAATTACTATGCTCAACCAGAATTCACACTTCGACAGCTTGGCGTACAATTGATGTTGTTTTAAAGTTGACAGCACAACAGTCAAGTGCTCTTCATGCTCGGCCTCACTCCTGGAATAAACCAGGATGTCGTCGATGAAAACAATCACAAACTTATCCAATACATCCTGGAATATCCTGTTCATCAGGTCCATAAATGCCGCCGGAGCATTTGTTAACCCGAACGACATCACCAAGAACTCGTAATGCCCGTACCGCGTCCTGAAGGCGGTCTTTGGAATATCATCTGCTCTAACCTTCAACTGGTAATAACCGGAGCGCAAGTCAATCTTAGAAAATACCCGAGCTCCTTGTAGCTGGTCAAATAAATCGTCAATTCTAGGCAACGGGTACTTATTTTTGATAGTCAACTTGTTCAGCTCATGGTAGTCAATACACATCCGTAGGGACCCATCCTTCTTCTTGACGAACAAGACGGGAGCGCCCCACGGAGAGAAACTAGGGCGCACAAAGCCCTTGTCCACTAACTCTTTCAGCTGAGTCTTCAATTCCTTCAGCTCGATTGGTGCCATACGGTACGGATTCTTCGATACTGGTTCCGCACCAGGATACACGTCGATCTCACGATCTGGTGGCAATCCTTGTAGGTCATCTAAGAAAACCTCAGGGAAGTCTCGAACCACCGGAATATTTTGAAGTTCGACCTCACCTTGCCTCTGAACATCTACTACGTGGGCAAGAAATCCGACACATCCTGACTTCATCAGCTGTTGAGCTTTCAAGGAGGATATAACAGGCATACTATGTTTCTTCGGTATTGCCTGATAGGAGAACTCTACCTCGTTCGGGCGCTTAAAAGACACGAGCCCGGACCTGCAGTTGATGGTGGCATAATGTCTAAACAGCCAGTCCATCCCCAGAATAACGTCGTAACCTTTCATCCCGATGACGATGAGATTGGCATACAACTTCTGGTCCCCAACTGACACTATATCACCCCGTACAACCTGCTCGGAGTGCATAAACTCTCCAGACGGCAGCATAATGCTGTAGGGCTGATCTGACGACGTACTACAAAATTTCTGTCTAATTACGAAGTCCATGGCCACAAACGAATGTGTGGCCCCCGTGTCCCACAAGGTATAAGCAGGTACCTCATACACCAAAATTGTACCTGTGATTGCTGTGTGCAGATCAGCATCATCAACATCTTCCATCATTGCAAAAACTCTGGGTACGGCTTGACCTGTTCTGGTGTCGGGCATTGGGCAATCCCGCACAAGATGGCCTACTTTGCCTCATCGGAAACATTGGCCAGTGTAGAGCCTACATTCTCCCGTATGATTTCTCTGGCAACGTGGGCATACAGGAAGCTGAGGAGCTCCCATAGGTCTTTTCCCTTTGTCCTGATAAATGGCAACTTCATTTGGTCTTTTGACACCTCTGTTCTGTTGCTGCCGTGGTTGCCCAAACTGTCCCTTTTGTTGTTGTTGCTGCTGCTGAGGGGCATCCTGCATGATTCTCTTTGATGTATATCTCTGAGACTTTGCCTCTAAGGCTTCCAACTGATAAGCCTTAGCTACAACCTTTGTGTATGGGGCCTCGTCAAATCCCCCGTATGTAATCCCTCATAAGAGGTCCATCTTCAAACCCTGGAGAAACTGATGCACCTTATTTTCATCAGTGACCACAAGGTGGGGTGCATAACGGGATAATGAATCGAACTTCTGAACATACTCGGCCACCGTTCCAAACTGTCGTAGTCAAGAGAATTCCAGTAACTTCTCCTTCCTCATGCTGCGGTCAAAGTACTTCTCGTAGAAGAGTGTTTTAAATCCCTCCCAGCTTAATGCCACAGTGGTTGACTGCACTGTATCCCACCAAAATCCAGCACTCTTGGTGAGATTAAACGAGGCACATATCACTTTCTTATTTTCCTCCACCTCTGCATAATTCAACATGCGTTCAATCTGCCGGATCCATTCCTCAGCATGAGTAGGGTCCGTCGATAATCCATCAAATGCAGGAGGCTGGAGTCGCCGAAATCTTTCTCCACTAGAGTCACGTGGAGCATTAGCATGGTTATTATGATTCCCATTATCTTCTCTGGCCATCATGCGTTCCATCATTCGTGACTGAACGCCGACCAACTCGGTTAGACGATCGAGGGCGTCGCCTTTGTCATTTGCATCACCTTGATTTCCTCTCACCATTCTAGAAAATCCTATAAACAGAATAACTAAATTAAATAAACAGAACTTTTACAGAAACTTAAACACTTACAGTTGGTGGGGCGATCTCACGTGGCGGATTGCGCAGTCAGACATTTCACAGAATCGGTTTTAAAACCTTATCTCTCTGATACCATTACTGTGACAGCCCGAAACCGGAACCCGATCGGGGTCCGAGATCGGAGCCATCACTCCGGGACAGATAACAGGAAACGGGGACTATTATTTTTTTTTTGAACATAAACAGAATGAGCTTTTAAAGTAGACTCGTAATCTTTTCAGAGGAAGGGAAAGACGGGCTTCAGAAATAAATGGCGGAATTACAGGATAAAGCAGGAAGCAGAAATAAATAAGCTGGCGGAAGACTTAGTTTAAAAGGGGCAGCGGTGAATTCAAATAAGACAGAAGTGAACAGGGTTCAGCAGAAGAGACTGGATAAAACTGGGCAGAAGGCTTGAATGACGTCAGCCGGAAGATGTAAATGCAAAGACAGAAGCGAAGATGACGTCAACCGGGAGACTAGAGCTATCGGTGGATTCGGATACGACAAAAGACGAACAGTATTCAGCGGAAGAGGCTGAGTAAAACTGGACAGAAGAGGTGGTGACGTCAGCCGGAAGATGGGTGACGTCAGGCGGAAGACACAGAAAGTAACTGAGATTGGATGAGGAGATGACGTTAACCGGAAGACATATTTATACTGGCGGAAGACTTGGGTGACGTCAGCCGGAAGACATAAATACACTGGGCGGAAGACTTGGGTGACGTCAGCCGGAAGACGAAGTTTTAAATTGGGCGGAAGACTTATGCTGACATCAGCCGGAAGACATAAATACACTGGGCGGATGACTGAATTGACTTTGACTGGGGCGGATGACAGAATTGACTGGGGCGGATGACTAAGGTATATAACTGGGCGGATGACTGAATTGACTTTGACTGGGGCGGATGACAGAATTGACTGGGGCGGATGACTAAGGCATATAACTGGGCGGATGATTGAATTTAACAGGATGACATATATACAGAAAACATAAGAACAGAAGGCATGAAACTTCAAATTTTACTAAACAAAATTTACTAAAAACCCGATTCAAAATATAGTTTTAAAAAACATACTTGACAACATGACAGAGATTCGAGAAAACAAACTGCATGGATAGCTCTAAAACTCGAGACAATCCATGCACACACTAACAGAGAAAACTCAAGGCAGTTCCAGAATATTTCAAAATATACATTCAAACAGAAGTTTAAAAAAAAACATCAACACAGATTTTATACCTCGTTTTGAAGATCCCAAAAGTTTTACGGAACTTGACATACACTTCAAACGTTTTAAAACCCCAAAACAACTTGTACAAAACTTGACATAACTTTACATAAAACACATTCTCACAGGAATGACATTTGTCTGACTGCAGCAACCATCTCGTGAGCTCCTCCCGCCAACTACATCAACTCATTAGTTTGAGGTTCAAGCTCCTCATCTGGAGGATCCGTACCTACAACAGGGAGTTCAACTATGAGCCTAGAGCTCAGCAAGAACATACAATGCAGAGTGATGAACGTGCTATGCATGAATCTTTTTCAAATACGTGAACATTACATTACATTACATTACATTACATTACACTGGACAGGAAGGTATAAGTGGGAAGAAGAGCTGGCGCAACAGGAGTACATGCCACAACAGGACATAACAGGAGTACATGACAGGATGCCAGTCCTCATCCACACTTAACCATACATTTCATTACAGGTTTTATCTTACTTAACTTCAAACAGTGTACAGAAAACATTTTCATAACTTTCAGAGAAAACGTGTATGCATGAACATTCATAGACAGGCAACAGAATAGTAAGCAGAATAAGCAGAATATAAAACAGAATACACTTAACCTTAAACATAACCTATTGTTTAACTACCCAACAGAAATTTCGACAACATAAACCTAGTACCTCCGTATTGTAGGGCCTTAAGGGCCAAACCTATACGTATGAACTTACCTGTGGTCCGAAATGCAGCAAACTTGAATGCACGAGCACTGTGGTTCACGAACCTATAGCATGCATAAACGGACATTAACCCTAAACATCACGAAACTAGCAAATAAATAAACTAAAAATCGTTTTCTATCTAAGATGATTACCTTAGACCGAAAAGCAGGAGGAAAATCAGAGAAGGAAGAAACTCCTTGCGTTGGTTTTCCTTAACCGAAAGAGAGAAGCAGAGAGGAAAATGAGAGAGAGCAGAGAGGGAAAAGTCTCACGTAGGAGGAAGAGAAGGAAATGGGATACATGGCTTGTCTTCTTCCACAAGTTTGCCAAGTTTCAATCATCCATTTGATTTCTTCCACCAACCTTAATTTCTTCCTAATTTGCCCTTCCATTAGTTTTTAACTAAAACATTATTTAGTTAATCGATTCGGTCTCACGAATCACCCTCGTTCGATTAAATACATCGAAAATTTTATTAAAAACAATCATTGCATTAATATCGGAGAAATTCCGCTTACATATTCGGGGAATTATTACATAGGCAAAAATGCCGGGTGTTACAAGACATGATTGTCAGCCGAACACAACAAAAACGAATTCAGAACCTTGATTTCTGATAGTCTCCACCTCGAAAAGAATTCTTCTTCAAGAAACCAATTTTCGAAATTTCAAATCTTCCTCTTCCACAAAGGCCCTCGATGGGCCAACTCAACAATTGATTGTGATCAGGTTTAAAATATTTAAACCACGATGATGACATTTTTAATCTTACAAAGCATCATCCAAATATGTGCGAGTATATCTCGCTAGTCTTGACTTTCTATGTCAAATCTGCTTTTAAAACCCATTGTAATTCCTCTATGTTATTCAACCATAACGAAATATCGAATCTCAATTCAAAAGTAGAAGATCTACATCAGAGATATCATAGTCTCAAAAAACACATTTTTCCACCAAATATCTGATCTAAAATCACAGGCTTCAATAAAATATTCACTCTTAAATTGAATTGGAAAATCATGGATATCACAAGATTTCAAAATGTATTATCAAAATTTAGATATTTTGTGATAACAAATCAACAAAATAGATATCACAAATTTTAAAGCTGATTTTAATTTCAAGTGAAAATAATATCCAAATTAAGATATTCTTGCGATTCCAAATTTTCCCCGAATCATCAAATTCAATCTCCCAAAAATCTTCCAAAAATCCCAAGTATTTTCAATGATTTTTATCTTTGACAAAAATATAGCTTTGCAAAGGACATTTCTGCTACAACCCCAATCGAAACGACTTGACAACTAGAATGGAGAATAATGATGCAGATCTATGGTGACTGATGATGATTAGAAAACCCCCCGATGACGAAACTGTTTCTCGGAGGTACCTCGACTCTGACAAACTGAAATTGGGAAAAGTCGGTACTTTCACAGGGAACAGGACAATTTTCAGACAGCGGTTGCACGACAACGAAGAGCAAATCTTCATGAACAAGACGAATGACAGAGGAAATAATTTTTCTTTTTCATTTTCCCAAAAATTGTAATTCTATTAAAAATTTACGAAATCCTTGTTCGATGCAGAAGACTGGAGAGAATTGATGTTTCGACAAATTTCGAAACCCAGAATTTATACTTTCTCTCTCAAATAGACTCTGATATCACTTGTTAGAAATCGAACAATAATCGAAAAAAGAAAATACGATGTGAGATACCAGATTTAAGTAGAAAAACTCAGGAAAAAATCACGTGTAGAGGAACAAATATATTATGAAGATCAAAATACAACTGCGAGTTTTACGAATCTAATTTATATGAATTTATAGAGAAAACAAAACTCTAATGAAATTCTTAACGTTTGCCTAATCAATTTGGCCCAAATATAATTCGAGTGTCCTCAAAATCTAAAAATTATAATGATCAACAAAAGATAAATATTAGAAGGAAGTGTAGGTGTAACAGGGAAGGCTACAACAAAAACTAAAAGACAGACAATAATTATTTTTTTGAATTATTTCAATTTTCTATAATATATGTTCTTTTACCTTTTCCTTCTTAAATTAATAGTTTAATTTTCATTAAGTTAATAAAATTTCATATAATTGAAGTTCAAGGATTATTAGTCTATTTTTAAAACCTAATAGAAAAATATTATTGTAGTAATCATATATTTACCCACACGTTTTATATTTTGATATGAAACATGTATCTTTTATTTGTTAGTATAATTAATATAATATTGAATTATTGGAAATTTATTAGAGTTATTCTAGTATTATTACTAAATCATGGTTTAGTTATTAACAAGGTTTGGATTTATTATGCCAAATGATATATTTAGTAATCCATTCAAAAAATTATTTTTCTCTTAAATATTATCCACCAAACAAAACGATCTCACAAGGGTGGAACAACCGTTTTCAATTATTTTCATTATTTTTTATTTTCTAACAGTATGATCTCTAAATTATTGGCATAATTAAATCTGAAAAAGTGTTAAGCAGATAATCATGATTATTTTTAAATATGCCACCGGTTTGTCCTTTATGATCGAGTCGGCAAACACAGTGACCCATCAAACATAAGTTTAATAAAATAATAATAATAATTGAAAGTCTTAATTAATCTCTGTACCTTTTTGTGTAAATGATAACTTTTCGAGCAAATCTAGTTAAAAAATTGGTCACACACTACAATTTTTCTTTTCTTCGTAAATACTAAAAGTTAAAACATTTGGGTAACACAATTTTTGGAAGCCAGAGCAATCGAGTTCAACCCAAAGATTTTTTTGAACAGCTTTAGATTCTTTGGATTAGAATTCAGGTTGTTATTCATGGAATGAGATGTGACGTATCGAAATAAGATGATATGCATCGAGTGACAAGTGGGGCACATGGTGCTAAATCAATGGGTTGTAAACTTATTATGCATGTAATATGACATTAAAATGTCACACATGTAGGGCATGGTTTGGTGCTTTATATTCGATTTGTAGAACTTTGTTTTTTGATGAAAAAAAAATGGTGAAGAGAGAAGAAATTATAACGGGGGAGAGAGAGTAGTTATCATAGAAGCAGGAGTCATCAAGTAACACCTAATTGCATAAGTGTAGTTATTATCACACACCCGAATATTCAGATGTTCATAATTGTATTGAACACTAACTATATTTTTAAAGCTCATAGTTTTGAAAAATTATTTTTCATACCATGACAGAAAAGAAATATTCACTTCCATTTCTATAATATCTCAGGAAAAAAAATTAAGAAGGAAAATTTCGGGGAGAAATTTCCTTCTCCCGAATCGTCGAGCATTACGCTCCTGGAAATTCCTTCCTCAATCTCCCTCTCTCATGCTTTAATATCTCTCTCTTTCTGCAAAAATGTCTTGCAACCACGGTCTCTTGGCGTTTTCTCAGAAGGGATCAAAACATTAAAAAGTCTTTACCGAGAAAATAAATGCACTTAAAAAAAAACTACAAAAAAAAACTAAGGGAACTTCATTATAATATCTACTCTTATCTGCGTTGGTTCTTACTTGAGAAAGAGTTGAGTATTTAGAGTGATTGACTAACTTAGTAGGAAATCTTATATTATACTCTAATGTATGAGAGAACGTATTTTATCATTTTATCTTAAAACCATGAGTTAGTGAGAAAATATGGTGTATGAGTTTACATTCACCATATCTTTTAAAATAGGCTTCAATAGCCACCGATGGAGCAGGTTTGAAACATTTGATGTGAATCGAGGAGCGATAAATCTCAAAATCAAGGACCATGATCTATTAGAAGATAAGGAAGGTTCAATGAACAAAGCTTCATATTGTTTAGTCGTGGAAACTCGAGAAATAGAGTCGTCACAACATGAACAAATGACTATCAAAATAAAAAGCTTTGTAGTATGGAAGTGTGACGACCTCGGACCCACGCCGAGCCGTCACAGGACTCGACATAATATTCACTGGGACTTTGACTTTTTGGACGTAAATTTTTTTGACTTTTTAAGACTCTTGAACATTTAAAATGGCAAGACATAAAGTTGAAGGCATAAAATGAAAGACGTAAAATGGAAGACATAGAGTGGAAGACATGACATAAAGTGGAAGACATAGAGTGAATGACAGGAGTGGATGACAGAGTGGATGACGGAGTGGACGACAGGAGTGGATGGCAGGAGTGGATGACAGGAGTGGATGACAATAGTGGATGACAGGAGTGGATGACAGGAGTGGATGACATAGAGTGGATGACAGGAATGGATGGCATAGAGTGGATGACAGAAGTGGATGATAGGAGTGGATGACAGGAGTGGATAACAGAGTGGATGACGGAGTGGACGACAGGAGTAGATGACAGTAGTGGATGACATAGAGTGGTTGACAGGAGTGGATGACAGAGTGGATGACAGAGTGGACGACAGGAGTGGATGACAGTAGTGGATGACATAGAGTGGATGACATAGAGTGGAAGACAGAAGTGTAACACCCGACATTTTCAGCTAGGTGATTTTCTTAACGGAATCAACGGTCACCTCTTTACTCGACCTTTTATTTAGTTAATTTTAATGCCAAAGCTTATTGGATTCTATTTGTGTGATGACAGTGTGGTAATTAAAGAGGAACTTAGTTGATATAAATTTGAAATGGAAACCTTAAACCTCACTGTAGCCGACATTCTCCCTTCAGTGATTTTTCTCTCCTGAGCTCTCGCTCTCTGCCTGCCAGTCATCCTTCCTGACTACCGGTTCCTTTGCCTTTTCTCAGCTACTCTACGCTCAAGGTATGGGTTAAACAATGTAGTTGTCAGTTATTTGTTAGGCTCTGTTTCCAGCTTGGTGTTGGAGTTTGGTTCTCCAATGGCTGAGTAACATTAGTACCATTTATATTCTGGATTTAGCAATGTCATTCCGAATCGATTCTAGACATTTATCACGCCGACTCAGATTAATCGTTAGTTGAACCTAGCTGTTTCGGTTTTAGGATTTCAGACTGCACACTGAGAACTAGACTAAGGGATTCGGGAATGACTTTAACTACAGATTCTAGGATAATATTTAGTTAGGACTGTTCTAGCTTTGATTTCAGAATATTTAGGATCTATATTGACTCTGAGATGTGAAATGATATCTGGTGAAGAGGTGTGAAGTGTAGTGCACGACTTTGCTAAGGAAGCCAGGTAAATGAATGTATTAAGATTCTCGGCCATTAGGGCCCTACATCTTAAGGGTACTAAATTAGTTATATGTTTGATGTTTGTTTTAAGTTAGTAAGATGGTTTGTACTTGGATGATTTGCGGATGTTTGAGAACCATATTATGCGATGTTCTGATAGAGTCTATGAAGTCAACTGTCTAGTATGATATTTCCATAGTCTGATGATTTAAGAACATTCATGTCATGCATCATGATTTACTTCTCAAGCATATGAAAATGATTTATGAGCATGTATTTCCCATGAACAAGATATGAGAATGAAAATGAAACTTATGCAACCGGATTAAGCGAGGGTTGGGGGCGGATTGACGCAAGCTACAGTCCAAAGAGGGACCATGAAAACGACCCGAAAGGGAATATGATCAAAATCACTGTCAATCCCCCTTTCACGGCACAAATCCTCCCTTAATTCATATGACGAAAGTGATGAACAAGAATACGAATAAGGAACAAGAAAAGAGCATGAAAAGAATACGATTATGATCTTCTCTCAACTGTGCATTCACGAATACATGTTAGTTGCATTCCTTACTAAGCATTAGGCTTATAGTTTAAATCTTATGATGTAGGTGACGAGATATCAGGTGAGGATTCCAAAGTTAATGAGGATGTCGAGTTTGGTTGCTGAAAGGTGTTCAGGGTGCAATCCTGTGGCTGGATGACGATTATGACCCGTGGTTATGTTCATTTTATGTCAGTAAGACTTATGAGAAAACTGATGCCTAAGTAGGATATGATCATATTTTAATTTGGACCTGAAATTGTCTGATTCAACTTCTGAGTTTGAGGATGATTGTAAGAACCTAGGATATCCTATTTTATATGAGTCTTTTGCTTACGTATCCTGAACAAGTCTATGACATTTATTCGTTTAAGGTTTATGTGTATCAAGTTGAAATTTGTGAGAGTCGAGACATCCCCTGTTGGCTGTAGTTGTTTGATGATTATTGTGTTTTACTACTGAATGATAAGAGCTGGATGAGTGTATCATCTGGCTGACGTCATCGGCAAGAGTTGGATGATAGAAGTTGATCGATTGAACCTCCCGGCTGACGTCACCGGATGATGTTGAGTATTTTGCTCACCGGTTGATGTCGAGTATTTTACTCATCGAATGATGTAAACGTTATTTTGTCGTCTAGTGACCGGTAGATGTAGTGTATTTGAGTCACCGGATGATGTAAACGTTATTTTGTTGTCTAGCGATTGGGCGATGTAGTGTATTTCTAATGTCGTGTGATGTTTAATGAGTCACGAGAGATGCACGTGTCCACCGGTAGATGACCTCTACCGGGCGGTGTCCATTGAGTCACGCGAAGTGCACGTGATAGATCGGATGATGTGTACCCTATCAGCCGTTGCATGCAAACCCATGCAGCCCGAGCAGAATCATGTCGAGTGATATGAGGTTATTTCTTCTCTGCCCGATTATGTCATGGATCTGATAACTGAGCATAGTCGCTCGATTCTGTGAACTAATGAGTTATTAGATTAGTGAAAGAGTGGAGTTTTGGATGGTTTAGTTTTGTCAGATGATCTGTGGTTTGCGAGTCAAGTTTTAAGTTCTAAGTATTAAAAAAAAATATTACTAATAATGAACAAGGTGCAGAAAGTAAGAATTAATTGATTAAGAAGGTCATGAATTACGTGGCGACTCCAACTTTGATCGTTACAATTATGGTATCAGAGCAAAACCGGGTTCTAAAATCAATTCTGCAGACTATCTCCCAGCACAGATTGCCACCTGAGTACACTCCAGCTACTGTAAGTATTTACGTTTTTAGGTAATGTCATTATGTTAAGATGCAATTATGAATATTTGTTTAGGAATCTCAAAATGGTAAGAGGTCAGCAAAGAGAGGCTAATGAGGATAGCAATTCCATTGCTTAGTTGACAGAGTTGGTTATGCACCAATCTCGCCAGATCGAACAGCTGATGGCTGCTAGAGAAGAACAGGCGAATTCTAGTACTAATGCAACTCATGATCATGGTGGTGAGCGTTTTCACCGACTTCGACCCCCGACATTCAATGGTCGAGTTTCGGATCCTGTTTATGGTGAGGAATGGATTCGGAAGATGGAAGACATGCTCAAGTATGCAAAGGTTGAGGAAGGGGACAGGGTAACATATGCCGTTTTCCACCTGGAATTGGATGCAAGACATTGGTGGGATTCAATCCAGAGCACCGTTAATGCAGGAGCTATGACCTGAGAAATGTTTAAGACTGCTTTCTTCGACAAGTATTTCAATAGGACTATTCAGGCCAACAAGAAGAAGGAGTTCATGAGTTTACGTCAGTTTGGCTCTATGACGGATTACATATGTAAGTTTGAGGCTTTATCTCGGTTTGCACCCAGGCTGATAGAAGATGATGAGGATAAGATCCACCAATTTGTTCAAGGACTGAAACCAAGTCTGTATATGAGAGTAAAGACTGCTGGAATACATAATGTACCTTATGCTGAAATGACAGTTAAGGCTCTAGAACTGGAAGAGGCTGAGATATCGACATATGCGCAGTGCGAATCATCAAGGAAGTTTACTAAAGAGGCTCAGCCGCCACCACGTCAGAACAAAGGATGGCAACCGCAACAGAACAGGGGACCACAACAACAACAGCAAGGTATAAAAAGACCCTTCAATCCAAATGATGATCAGGGAAAAGGAAAATGACCATTAGCCCCTCTATGCTCCAACTGCCAGAAGAACCACCACGGCGAGTGCAAGCTGCACTCTGGTCGTTGCTACAGATGTGACAAGGTTGGACATATAGCGTGACAGCCCGAAACCAGAATCCGATCGGGGTCCGGGATCGGAGCCATCACTCCGGGAAAGGTAACAGAAAACGGTGACTATTTTTTTTTTGACGAGAATGCAGGGAACGGAACGTTTAGAACCAGTTTGGACAATTACAAAACTTTGATACTTCACAGAGAGAGAGTTCTCTGGAGTGGAAAGCAAAATAAGCATAAAGCTGGCGGAAGACTTAACTAAAACAAATAAAATACTGTTGGGCAGAAGATTAAATTTTAAGGGCAGCGGCAGATGTAAATAAACAAAGGACATATAACAATCGGGCAGCGGGCAACGGTAAATGTGAACTAAACTGGGCGGTAGATGTCGAATAAGACAAAACAGATGACGTCAGACGGTAGGAGCTGTTCTCAAAACTGGGTGGAGAGATTAAAGCTATCGGTGGATGCAGATACGACAAAAGATGTACAGTGAAAATCGGTGGATGCAAGCAGAAATGATACCGGAAGATTTAGGCAGATGACGTGGCCGGAAGAAGCAGATAGCAAACGAAATCGGAAGAGGCGATGACGTCAGACGGAAGGTGTTTTGACGTCATCGGAAGATGCAGACAGCAGAGGGAATCGGAAGATATGATGACGTCAAACGGAGGAGGTTATGACGTCATCGGTAGATGAAGTTTAAAACAGACAAATTTCGCATCTCTCACCGGTGAATTAAATAAAACAAAATAGATGACATCATCGGAAGATGTGATGATGTCATCGGCAGATATAGGCAGCAGGTGGAAATCGGACTGTATGATGACGTCATCGGAAGATGGGATGACGTCAACCGGCAGATGTAGACAGTAACGAACCCGGCAGAAGAAAATTTCTAAAGGGATCGGAAGATGCAATTTTTGAGATAAAACTTGACAATTTTTAACAGAAAGACATACAGACAGGGAGCATCAGAACAGAAGGCATAAAGGCTTCAAACCCTCAGACCCGATTCTAAACACAGTTTTAAAGCATGTATGGGAACATGACAGAAGTAAAAAAAGGAAACCTATCAGAAGATCAAGAAGACAACTACATGGATTATTCCAAAACCAGAGACAATCCATGCACAGATTATCAGAGATTACCCCAAATGAATTCCCGAATACTCTAGAATACAAACTTAACTGTCAAATACAGTGGTTTTAAACATTGACACAAAAGCTATGCATTGTTTCAGAGTTTCAGAGACAGTACAGAATTTAACATGTGATTACAGAACTTTCCAAAACAGAAGTTTATACAACAAAAACCAGAATTTTCCAGAAAACTTAAACCTCGGGTCAGAATTTGTCTAACTGCAGAAACTACCCCGAGAGCTCGAGCCATCAACTACATCAGATCATCAGATTGATGCACACAGTCCTCAGATTCGGGTTCAGTACCTACATCAGAGAGTTCACCTATGAGTCTAAAACTCAGTAAGAACATAAATCAGTATGCAGTGATGCAAAATGCTATGCATGCAGTTTTCAGAATACAGTGACAGAACAGAACTTTACATTTCAGTGGCAGAAGAATTAAGTGGGGCTTATAGGGGAACTGGTTCAGTGAGTGCACTATCAGGCACGACAGTTTTCAGATTCCCATGGAGGGATAAAACCAGAGGGTCCTTGCCAGGGACATTATTTTCAGATTCCCAGGGAGGGATAAAACCAGAGGGGCCAGTCCCCGTCCCACACTTAACCTGATACATTTCAGTCGGATTTTATCTTATTAATTTCAAACAATGTACAGAAGTCAGTTTTGCATGGATTTTCAGTAAAACGTGTATGCATGACATTCTCAGTGCCTGAACCTATAACAACAGACATCAGAAATAACAGGGCATATTGTGAGGCAGAAAACAGACAACTCGGGACATAAGCTGAACAGACAATACAAAACACAAACTGAACAGAAGCTATAACATTTCTACCCAAAACTACCCGACAGAACTGGGACCCTAGTACCTCTGTGATGTAGGGCCATGGGGGCCAACCTACTGTTATGAACTTACCTGTTTTCTGGAGGGTTGAAAACTTGGATGTCTCTGGAAAGAAAAACTCGGACCTGTAGCATGCATGTACAGAATTTAAACACGCTACAAATGCTAACTAAAATCATGTAGAATATGCAGCAAACACATTTCAACTCTTTAGAAAACACACCAACGTGTTTTCATTCAAAAAAAAAAACAGTGAGTTTTCACCAAATACCGAAATCCTAAACTTCGGTAAAAACTCACATTAAACTCATCCAAATTTGTTAGCATTAAAAGATGCTCACCTTTTCTGAAAAAGACGGGAAAATACAGGAGAAACAAAGCGTGGAAGTTTTGTTTCAATCGCCTGGAAGAGAGAAAGCTGGGAGAGATGGGAGGAAGCAGAGAAGTGAGTGAAAATTCACGTAGGAGGATGAACTTAGCTTCCTCAACAAGTTGCCACTTGGCAATCATCCATTGGCTTACTCCCACCAACCTTAATTTCTTCCCAATTTACCCCTCCATCCATTACCAACTAGCTTGTTTGTTTAGTTACCCCTTTTGTTTGGTTTTTATTTCATTATCTAATTCAATATAAACTCATTCGTTTTGGTTTCCAACTAAACATACTTTGCATTAATATTGAATTAATCCCACTTAATAGTTCGGGAAAATAATTACATAGGTAAAATGCCGGGTGTTACATATAGTCAGAGATTGCCCCATGCCACCTGATCCAAATCGAGCAAGAGTAATGCCCCGAGTCTTTGCTATGATGGAAGATGAAGATGCCATGCAGCATATGGTCATAACAGGTACAATTATGATCTGTGGTATTTCTGCTTATACACTTATAGACACAGGAGCCACACACTCATTTATTGCAACCTTATTTGCGC
Organism: Begonia masoniana; assembly: GCA_022432975.1. NCBI lineage: Eukaryota > Viridiplantae > Streptophyta > Magnoliopsida > Cucurbitales > Begoniaceae > Begonia > Begonia masoniana. Next base: position 13,186,841 of record CM039512.1, on the reverse strand, counting down.
GTAAGCATAAGCTAGAGTACTTACCAGCTGATAGGCCATATAGTGTGATGTTACCATCGGGAAAGTCCTTGTATTCTGAGCAGATAATGAAAAGTGATATTGTGTCCTTAGGAGATAAGAAGTTATATGTGGAATTAATTGTAATTGACATGAAGGGATATGAAGTTATATTAGGAATGGATTGGTTATCCAGACATTATGCCACGATAAGTTGTAGGTCAGGATTAGTTGAGTTTCGACCCCCAAATGGAGATCAATACACCTTCCAAGCTATACTAAAAATAAGTAAGATACTGATTATATCCTCACTAGAGACTCAACGGATGTTGAGAGGTGGCTGTGAAAGTTACTTAGCCAGTATTGTGACGACTCCCGACCAGACCCGATCGGGATCCGAGATCGGAGTCATCACTCCGGGACAGTTAACAGAAAACGGGGACTATTTTTTTAAAAAACTTTATACTTTTAAAACATTTACAGAGGGGGAGAAAGTTCTCTGGATTCGAAATCAAACGGGAAAAACAGTTAACAGAATCGGAACGCAAAATGGATGATAGAAAGAAAGCAGGAAGTGATGAAAACAAAAGTAAATAAACTGGCATAAGGCGTTGATGGAAGAAGCAGGCACCGAGTGGAATCGGTGGATGCAAGCAGAAACGATACCGGAAGATTTAGGTAGATGGCGTTGCCGGATGATGTGGATGATGTCATCGGCAGATACAGATAGTAAACATAATCGGCAAAAGGTGATGAGTCATCGGAAGATAGATGACGTCATCGGTAGATATAGGCAGCAGATGGAATCGGAATGTGTGATGATGTCATCGGAAGATGTGATGACGTCATCGGCAGATATAGGCAGTAAACGGAATCGGCAGGAGGGATAACCTATGACAGAACCACTATTTGGCGGTGGATGGGAATAAGACAAAACATGTACAGTATCTATCAGTAGATGAAGTTTAGACGTAGTTTTAAAGGCAAAATTTACAACTTTTGATAGGAAAACATATAGACAGAGAGCTTAAAACAGACATAGAAGTCCCAGATTTCTCGGACCACATCAAAACATGGATCTGGAACGCAACAGAAAACATGACAGAAACTTAAGAAAGATCACACTACATGGATAGCTCTAAAACCAGAAACTATCCATGCACAGACTAACAAAAAATATTCCAAACAAATTTCAGAATACTTCAAAACATAATTTAACTGTCAAATACAGAGATTTTAAACATCAATATAGGTTCCATACATCGTTTTACAAACCACAAAGTAGTACAGGACTGGACCTACATTTCAAATGTTTTAAAACTTCAAGAGATGGTACAATAATGGACATAACTTCAGAAAACACATTCTCACAGGATTAACTCTTGTCTGACTGCAGCAGCCAAACCCCGTGAGCTCGATCCTCCAACTACATCAGCTCGTCATTTTGAGGCACAAGGTCCTCATCTGGAGTATCCGTACCTACAACAGGAGTTCATCTATGAGCCTAGAGCTCAGTAAGAACATGGAATGCAGTGTGCATATGCTATGCATGAACATTTTCAAATACATGAACATTACATTGCATTACATTACATTTCACTAGACAGAAAGGTATAAGTGGGAAGAGGAGCTGGCGCAACAGGAGTACACGCCACAACAGGACATAACAGGAGTACATACAGGATGCCAGTCCTCGTCCACACTTAACCATACTTTTCATTACAGGTTTTATCTTACTTAACTTCAAACCGTGTGCAGAAAATATTTTTCATGACTCTCAGAGAAAAACGTGTATGCATGAACATTCATAGACAGGCAACAGAATAATAAGCAGGATATAAAACAGAACACACTTAACCTAAAACATAACCTATGATTTAACTACCCAACGGAAATTCCGACAACATAAAACCTAGTACCTCCGTATTGTAGGGCCTTAAGGGCCAAACCTATACTCATGAACTTACCTGTCGCTGTAGAGTTGATAGTCCTGAACGTCTCGAAAATGCTCGAACCTGTACATGCACGTTCAAAAAATAAACAAGCTGCAAATGCTAACAAATAAGTTAGAAGAATTTGTTCCAAACTCATTCAAACCCTTAGAAAACAAATCGGTGTGTTTTCATCCAAAAACAGTGAGTTTTACCAAAGTATCACAATCCTTCACTCCAACCAAAACTCACTTTAAACTTGTCCAAACTTGTTAGCATTTAAAAGATGCTTACCCTAGTAGAAAAACAGAAAGGAGCCGAGGAGATCGAAGTAGCTTCGATGGCTGATTGACGATGACTGGAAGAGAGAATGTCGAGAAGAGAATGGAGAGAAAGCAGAGCGGAGAAGTGAAGAGGGTTTCACGCAGGAGAAAGAACTTAGCTTCTTCACCAAGTCGCTAGATGTCACTCAACCATTGGCAAACTCCCACCAACCTTAATTTCTCCCCAATTTACCCTTCCATTGATTTCTAACCAAATAGTTTTGTTTTGGTTGAACATAATTTGGTTTTCCAATTAAGTTATGACTTAAATTCTTCAATCCGTTTTCTCCAAAAATCTCCTCTTCTGTAAGGTATTATAAAACTTCAAATAAAATACGCATTTTATTAATGGCCAATAAATTCCATTTCAACAGTTTAAGGAATAATTACATGGCAAAAATGCCTTGTGTTACAAATATAATGGATACTCGGGTGAGGAATAAGATAGAATTACAAGATATTTCTATAGTCCGAGAGTTCCCTGAAGTATTCTTGGATGATTTGCCAGGATTACCATCTGATAGAGAAATAGAGTTTGTGATTGATACTTATCCCGAGGCATTACCTGTGTCTAAGAATCATTACCGTATGGCACCTGTTGAGCTGAAGGAATTAAAAGTTCAACTGCAGGAATTAGTGGACAAGGGATTTATATGCTCTAATAGTTCGCCCTGGGGTGCACCTGTACTATTTGTTAAGAAGAAAGGTGGTTCCTTAAGGATGTGCATTGACTACAGAGAACTGAATAAGTTGACAATTAAGAACAAGTACCCCTTGCCCCGAATTGACGACTTGTTTGACCAATTACAAGGAGCTAAAGTGTTTTCAAAGATTGACTTGCGTTCGAGGTACTACCAACTGAAGGTTAAGGAGGAGGATATACCAAAGACAGCCTTCAGGACCCGCTATGGACATTATGAATTCCTTGTAATGTCGTTTGGACTAACCAATGCACCTGCAGCTTTTATGGATTTGATAAACCGAGTGTTTCGTGAATATTTGGATAAGTTTGTGATTGTATTCATAGATGATATTCTTATATACTCACAGACTGAAGCTGACCACGAAGAACACTTAAGAGTAGTTTTGACAACCCTGAAACAACAACAACTTTATGCCAAGTTGTCCAAGTGTGAGTTCTGGTTGGGTAAGGTTAACTTCTTAGGCCATGTTATCTCTGCTGAAGGTATATCAGTGGATTTAACAAAGATTCAGGCTGTTAAGGATTGACCACGGCCAAGAAATGTTAGTGAAGTCCGTAGTTTTCTTGGTTTGGCGGGCTATTATAGGAAGTTTATTAAAGGATTTTCTATGATAGCTAAGCCATTAACAAGTTTGACTAAGAAGGACACCAAGTACTCTTGGACTAAAGCTTGTGAAGAAGGCTTCCAAACACTTAAGCTGAAGTTAACGACAGCCCCTCTTTTGACACTCCCAGTTGAGGAAGGAAAGTACAGTGTCTATTGTGATGCTTCTAAAGTTGGTCTGGGGTGTGTCTTGATGCAGGAAGGCAAGGTTGTAGCATATGCTTCTAGGCAGCTAAAGAGTTATGAACAGAATTACCCCACTCAGGATTTAGAGTTAGCCGCAGTTGTTTTTGCTTTAAAGATTTTGAGACACTATTTATATGGTCAACAGTGTGAGGTGTTTTCTGACCATAAAAGTCTGAAGTACCTTTTCACCCAAAAGGAATTAAAAATGAGACAAAGACGTTGGTTGGAGTTTGTAAAGGATTATGACTTCGAAATTAAATATCACCCGGGTAAGGCCAATGCTGTGGCTGATGCATTAAGCAGAATGTCTAAGACAATGCAGCCCGCAGTATCAACTATGTCTTTACCATTATGGAAGGAAGTTTAGAAGTTCAAGTTGGAAATAGTTCTTGAGTTGTCAACCTTACTTGTCGATTTATCTATTCGACCAACTATTTTGGACTGGATCAAGGAGGCACAGCAAAAGGATTCGAGGGAGAATAATAGTATGATGAGTAAGTTAAAAGACGCCTATTCTGAGTTTAGCCTCTCTAATGATGGTATTTTGAAATTTAGGAATCGATGGTATATTCCATGCGAAGAGGAATTACGTAAGTTGATCTTGACCGAGGCTCACTCGTCTCCCTTCTCTGTACATCCTGGTAGCACCAAGATGTATCGAGACTTGAAGTTACATTATTGGTGGCCAAATTTAAAGAGAGATGTGGCTAAGTTTGTTGAGTCATGCATGGTATGCCAGCAAGTTAAAGCAGAACACCAACTCCCAGGAGGTACTCTTCAACCCTTACCGATCTCTGAATGGAAATGGAAAAACATTGCCATGAATTTTGTAGTAGGATTACCAAAGACAATCAAAGGACATGATAGTGTTTGGGTTGTGGTAGACAGAATGACAAAATCAGAACACTTTATACCAGTAAGAATGACATTTTCAATGGACCAGCTTGCTAACCTATACGTTCAAGAAATTATCAGATTGCATGGGATTCCCTTATCTATTGTCTCCGATCGTGATCCTCGATTCACCTCAAGATTTTGGCAAAGTTTGCAAGACACATTAGGAACAAAGTTATCCTTCAGGACTGCTTTTCACCCTCAAGCCGATGGTCAATCTGAGAGGACTATTCAGATACTTGAAGATATGTTGAGAGCTTGTGTGTTAGAATTTCAGACATCATGGAGTTGATACCTACCCTTCATTGAGTTTTCTTATAACAATAGTTACCAGACCACCATTGGAATGGTACCTTATGAAGCACTTTATGGCAAAAAGTGCAGGTCACCTTTGTACTGGGATGAGGTCGGTGAAGCAAAACTCCTTGGTCCCGAGATCTTGCAACAGATGTCAGACAAGATTGCCATTATTAGGAAAAGAATGATTACTGCACAAAGCCGACAGAAAAGTTATGCAGATCAAAGGAGAAGAGACCTAGTGTTCTCTATTGGAGATGAAGTTTTTCTAAAGATTTCACCATTTAAAGAAGTTTTAAGATTTGGTAAGAAAGGAAAGCTTAATCCGCGATTTGTTGGACCATTCCCTGTCTTGGAGAGGATCGGCAGCACAGTTTATAGACTAAAATTGCCCCTATCACTGGATAAAGTTCACAATGTCTTTCATGTGTTAATGTTGAGAAAATGTATACGGGACCCTACACAAGTTGTTAAGTCAGTGGATGTCGAAATTTAGCCAACACTAATGTATAAGGAGAAGCCAGTGCAAATTTTGGAATCTGCTGTAAAAACTCTGAGGAATAAGGAAATTCCATTGGTTAAGGTCTTATGGACAAATCATGGAATTGAAAAAGCCACATGGGAATGACGGCAAGATATGTTGGACAATATCCGAAGCTCTTTGCTTGATCAATTTTCGGGGACGAAAATTTTGTTTAAGGAGGGGTGGATGTAACACCCGACATTTTCAGCTAGGTGATTTTCTTAACGGAATCAACGGTCACCTCTTTACTCGACCTTTTATTTAGTTAATTTTAATGCCAAAGCTTATTGGATTCTATTTGTGTGATGACAGTGTTGTAATTAAAGAGGAACTTAGTTGATATAAATTTGAAATGGAAACCTTAAACCTCACTGTAGCCGACATTCTCCCTTCAGTGATTTTTCTCTCCCGAGCTCTCGCTCTCTTCCTGCCAGTCATCCTTCCTCCGACGACCGGTTCCTTTGCCTTTTCTCAGCTACTCTACGCTCAAGGTATGGGTTAGACAATGTAGTTGTCAGTTATTTGTTAGGCTCTGTTTCTAGCTTGGTGTTGGAGTTTGGTTCTCTAATGGCCGAGTAACATTAGTACCATTTATATTCTGGATTTAGCAATGTCATTCCGAATCGATTATAGACATTTATCACACCGACTCAGATTAATCGTTAGTTGAACCTAGCTGTTTCGGTTTTAGGATTTCAGACTGCACACTGAGAACTAGACTAAGGGATTCGGGAATGACTTTAACTACAGATTCTAAGATAACATTTAGTTAGGACTGTTCTAGCTTTGATTTCAGAATATTTAGGATCTATATTGACTCTGAGATGTGAAATGATATCAGGTGAAGAGGTTTGAAGTGTAGTGCACGACTTTGCTAAGGAAGCCAGGTAAGTGAATGTATTAAGATTTCCGGCCATTAGGGCCATACATCTTAAGGGTACTAAACTAGTTATATGTTTGATGTTTGTTTTAAGTTAGTAAGATGGTTTGTACTTGGATGATTTGCGGATGTTTGAGAACCATATTATGTGATGTTCTGATAGAGTCTATGAAGTCAACTGTCTAGTATGATATTTTCATAGTCTGATGATTTAAGAACATTCATGTCATGCATCATGATTTACTTCTCAAGCATATGAAAATGATTTATGAGCATGTATTTCCCATGAACAAGATATGAGAATGAAAATAAAACTTATGCAACCGGATTAAGCGAGGGTTGGGGGCGGATTGACGCAAGCCACAGTCCAAAGAGGGACCATAAAAACGACCCGATAGGGAATATGATCAAAATCACTGTCAATCCCCCTTTTACGGCACAAATCCTCCCTTAATTCATATGACGAAAGTGATGAACAAGAATACGAATAAGGAACAAGAAAAGAGCATGAAAAGAATACGATTATGATCTTCTCTCAACTGTGCATTCACGAATACATGTTAGTTGCATTCCTTACTAAGCATTAGGATTATAGTTTAAATCTTATGATGTAGGTGACGAGATATCATGTGAGGATTCCAAAGTTAATGAGGATGTCGAGTTTGGTTGTTGAAAGGTGTTCAGGGTGCAATCCTGTGGCTGGATGGCGATTATGACCCGTGATTATGTTCATTTTATGTCAGTAAGACTTATGAGAAAACTGATGCCTAAGTAGGATAGGATCATATTTTAATTTGGACCTGAAATTGTCTGATTCAACTTCTGAGTTTGAGGATGATTGTAAGAACCTAGGATATCCTATTTTATATGAGTCTTCCGCTTACGTATCCTGAACAAGTCTATGACATTTATTCGTTTAAGGTTTATGTCTATCAAGTTGAAATTTGTGAGAGTCGAGACATCCCCTGTTGGCTGTAGTTGTTTGATGATTATTGTATTTTACTGCTGAATGATAAGAGCTGGATGAGTGTATCATCCGGCTGATGTCATCGGCAAGAGTTGGATGATAGAAGTTGATCGATTGAACCTCCCGGCTGACGCCACTGGATGATGTTGAGTATTTTGCTCTCCGGTTGATGTCGAGTATTTTACTCACCGGATGATGTAAACGTTATTTTGTCGTTTAGTGACCGATAGATGTAGTGTATTTGAGTCACTAGATGATGTAAACGTTATTTTGTCGTCTAGCGATCGGGCGATGTAGTGTATTTCTAATGTCGTGTGATGTTTAATGAGTCCACCGGTAGATGACCTCTATCGGGCGGTGTCCATTGAGTCACGCGAAGTGCACGTGATAGATCGGATGATGTGTACCCTATCAGCCGTTGCATGCAAACCCATGCAGCCCGAGTAGAATCACGTCGAGTGATCTGAGGGCATTTCTTCTTTACCCGATTATGTCATGGATCTGATAACCGAGCATAGTTGCTCGATTCTGTGAACTAATGAGTTATTAGATTAGTGAAAGAGTGGAGTTTTGGATGGTTTAGTTTTGTCAGATGATCTGTGGTTTGCGAGTCAAGTTTTAAGTTCTAAGTATTAAGTGGCGACTCCAACTGGGATCGTTACAAGGAGTGGATGACATAGAGTGGATGACAGGAGTGGATGACAAGGAGTGGATGACAATTTTACAGGCAAAATGGATAACTTACATCTTTTGACACAAAAGCATCAAAACTCAAGACAATCATGCAGAACCTAAAAGAAGAACTCCAAGCAGTTCCAGAATACTTCAAAATATATTTACAACTGTCAAATACAGAGGGTTTTAAAAACATTTACACAAAGTCTATACATCGGTTTAAACTTTCAAAAAAAAAAAAACAGTGTAGAACCGGACATACACTTTTAAAATACCCTCACTGAATCAAAATATGTCTGGCTGCCACAACCCCCGTAGGCTCGTTCCGCCAACAACACCTACACTTCGGCCTGAGGCACAAAGTCCTCATCCACGGGATTCGTACCTACAATAGGGATTTCAACTATGAGCCTAGAGCTCTGTAAGAACATATAAAAATGCAGTGCATGAACATTTCGGAATACAGTGACATTACAGAACATTACTTTTTATCTGTCAGGAAGTGGGCTTATAGGGAAACAGGCGTAACAGAAGTGCACTATCAGGCACTAGTAATTCAGAGCAGAACACCAGTCACCGTCCCACACTTAACCGAATGTTACATTACAGGTTTTATCTTCCTTAATTTCAAATCGTGTGCAGAAAATATTTACATGACTTTCAAGAAAAACGTGTATGCATGAAGATATACAATGCTTAACTTCACATAAATAGGTGACAGGATATTGAAGCAGAACATAGAGAAAAACACACTTAACCTAAAACATAACCTACGGTTTAACTACCCAATAGCAATCCCGACAACATAAAACCTAGTACGTCCGTATTGTAGGGCCTTAAGGGCCGAACCTATACGTATGAACTTACCTGTTGTCCGTGAGTTGCAAGCTTTGTTCATCTCGGTGAGTCTCAAACCTTTAACGGAGAAATGGAAGAAAACAGGAGGAGACAGATTTTTGGAAATGGTTGCACTTCGTGTGGAAGAGAGAAAACCGAGAAGAGAATGGAGAGAAACAGAGAAGTGTTTCTCGTAGGAGGGAAGGGAAGAGAGGAAGAGAGGTTGTATGGCTTCCTCAACAAGTTTGGACACTTTGCATCCATCCATTGGCTTCCTCCCACCAACCTTAATTCCTACCTAAACTGCCCCTCCATTGGTTTCTAACTAAATGATTTGTTTTGGTTACACATTTGTTTAGTTTTCCACTAAACATTCCAACAGATTTCACCAAAACACTCATTATATTAATATAAACCTAATCCCATTCGATAATTCGAGGGATAATTTCCCGGCCAAAAATGCCGGGTGTTACAGGAAGTTGATCCCATAAAATTGGCAAAAGAAGAACTATGAGGCACACAGTTGAGTCACACAAATTCCTATGGATTGGAGAGAGAAGGGTAAAGATCCACGCAAAATAGAAAAAGATAAAAATTCACATGGATTTAAAATAGATAAAGATACACATGAGTTGTTTGATGATGCGATCCAAGTTGAGGCAAACTCAAAGCCCAAGAGCAAGTATCCAATTAAAGATATGGTTGGTCCAATGACTAGAGCAGGAAGTCGAAGATAAGTGAAGATTTGGAGAGGGTGCGGCACACATGCTCACGAATAACTAAAAGGGAGGGTGTGACACAAATAATATAGTGCAAATAATATAAAACCTCTATCTTTACACTGAGCATTTCTTCTTCCAACTGGAGGCGCAATCTTAACAACCGGCTCAAAGTACTCAAAGTCATATGAGCCTAAAAGAAAACAATGTTAGAAACATCCTACTCAACACCAAGGGAAGACACAAAGATAGTCTTAAACTGAGACTAAGAACTCAAACAATAATAAGCAGCCACAAACTTCGCTGAGGCGCATAGTGCCTCAGCAACAAAGTTTCCCAAAAATAAAACTGTGCAGTCAACACATTAGTAGGGACTGGTCAACACTTAGAATAATCGAGTTTGGCTGCAGTTGACACTTCATCTTATCGGTCGACACTTTATAGCTCTCGGGTTCCAACTCAAAATGAACTAGCGGTCGCTCTCGGGTTCCAACTCAAAATGAACTAGCGGTCGACACTTCATCCTAGTAGTCAACACTTCATACCTCTTGAGTCAAATCATACAATGGCCTAGCGGTCGACACTTCCCTCGAAGTGTTGACACCTTTAAGCTCTCGGGTCAAATTTCTAATTACACTAGCGATCGAAACTTCCCTCGAAGTGTCGAAACCTCTCACGGTATCAGCCCAGAACAAGCTAGAGGTCGACACTTCCCTCAAAGTATCCACCTCTAAGATAATTTAGCGAAATGGAGTCGTTCAAACTCACCTTTCCCAACTCCTCTCGCCTCTAAATGACGGATATAACAGATATACCTTCATACACTCTAAAGATACTAAAATCACTAGAAAGATTGAAAGGATTCAAGCTCCATTGCTCAAATCCGCTCCCAACTCAAACCCTAACTACAAATAAAAAAAATAGGGAGGAAAACTTCCAAATAACCGAAGGTACTTCACAAGAGTTGGTGCACGAAGCCTCACAAACGATAACTTAGCCACCGAATGTGACAAATCGCATAAAACATGATCGTTGCTCTCTTCTTCTCCTTGGCAGCTGCATGAGATGAAATAAAGTGGGTACGGTTTCCTACCCTTTTCATTAAAATATTTATTTTTATACAACTTTTATTATTTATACTTTTGCCCCTCCACTTTATGAAATTATAAATTACATCAATACTTTATATTAAACAAAATCCTTACAAATCAAGTTTTTACATGGTCGATCTTTATTTTTCTTACTTAGATGTGCTAATTCTAGTATGCAAACAATAAAAATAAAATAAAGAGAATAGAAAGAGAGTGAATTATGTTTACTAACATTCTCGTATGATTAAAATTTATTTAATTTTGTTGAGAATTGAATAATAATAATAGAAAAAACAGACACACTAAGATTTACGTAAAAAATCCTAAATAGAAACCACGAGTAGAGGAGAAAATGACTAATAATAAATCAAGATACAATTGAGTTTTGTGACTCAAGAATCAATATATAGAGAAAATAAAAAATCCTAAAATTGATATACGGACCTAACCCGACCCAACTAGAATTCTAGTTACACCGAACTCTAAAAATCTCCACTTTGATACGAATTTCACACAAGAAATCTAACGCATGCTGCTCGTCTCAACCCAAAGAGAATCCATAACACTGAACTCTGACAATCTCTATCTTCAAAAAAATTCTGGTGCAAGGAAATAAATCTACAAAATTCCATTTAAAATAACCTCCTCCACAAAGACCCCTGTAGGGGCCAACTCAACAACTGATACCGATGAAATTTAAGTCATGCTTACACTTGAGAAACACACTTGACAGTAAATCGTATATTTTCTATGGTATCACTAAACTATCAGAGTTGTCATAACGAACTACATGTAAACAGTTGAAGACTCTCCACTAGAATCGTTACTCTCGAACACATTAAACACATAACTCACTAAACTAGTTTCACCATATCACCGTAGACCTTTAACCTTACACTGGGTTCTCCCTTTTGCGATACAATTCTAACGTGAAATTGAAACTCATGATTGAACATCTGCAATAGGCTGACTCATCGGCTCTGATGTACACTCAGATTCCAACTTGAACTTCACCTGAGAAGCTGACTTCTTCTACGTCTTCTCAAACTTCTCTTTGGAAGATAATTCTCAAACTTAGTAGCTTTATTACTCGTCATTGTAGAATCCTAACACATACAAATTTGTAGACTTCCTATGTCCCTTTAACATAATGAGAGCACCCCTATTGATTTTCACAACTGCACTACAATGCTATACTTGTATCATTTCGCATCCAGAGTACTCAACGAGATCATATTCTTTTTCAATTTGTGTTCTCATAACTCTATCAAACATATGTCGAAAACCAATTCTGATTGTAACTCATTTGAAATGAACAAGCTGTATCCAGAATCAATCATTGTTTGACTTTGATTTTCCCTCTGACACAACTAAAAGATCTACATCACTAAACGACAAAAACTTCACTAGACGTCATCGATTATTTTTCCTTCTCAATAGCTCTCTTAACATTCTACAATTCCCGACACTCAGATTTAATGTGCCCCTTCTTCTGATAGAAGTGACATGTTGTATCTTGGTTTCTTGATTTTGATCTGCCCTTTAAACCCTGAACACCATCATTACCTTTGTTGTTTGACTCTTTTTTTTGTACCTCGAACAACGAGTCCATCTCTACGAGACTTGGATCTAACAACAATTTACTTCATCTTCTCATTTGATAACAAGATGTCATAAACATCTTACAGAGTTAAAGTATCTTGACTATAGAAAATAGACTTTGTAAGCACCATATGAAGCAGACAATGAACATACTAGAATCAACCTCAAATCCTTCTCTTTGTAGTTGCATCCCATAGTCTCCAAATTCAAAACTAATTCCTCGATTACAGTCAAGTATTTTTAAACTAAACTACCTTCCATCAACTTATGAGAATATAAATGTTAGTTCAGATGTAACTTACTCGTCATTGTTTTCTTCATACACATTGCTCTAATTTTACCCATAATTCGACAACAGTTTTCTCGTTCAAAACATACTGTAAAATTTGATCACACAAATGTACATGTATCAAAGACAGAGTCTTTTGGTCATTTAGAATTTTCTCATTTTCACTCTAAAACATGGGCATTTATCAAATCCTAACAACGTGTCGTCTAAATTCATCTTAGCAGTAGATCTTGCATACCATAACTAAAACCTCATATTCTGATACAATAATTAATGGGATAACAACACCCTTCCTTTCGGCAACTTCTGTTTGCTCTGGAAGATGGAATAAAACAACAATATCTGGATTTAAAAGATACCTCATGAAGAATGGGTATTTATTGAAAAAATTCTCAAAGAAAAAGTCCTCGTAGTAAAAAAAAACCCCAGCTGAGAGCCGCATGCCCCTCGAATTGTAATTCGGGGGGCCGATAGCCCCCTGCTAGCCCCCCGAATTATAATTCGAAGGGCCGATAGCTCCCCGAATCCAAAATTACACAGAATTCAGGGGCCTGATTTAAAATCGCGGCCGCCTAAATCTAAAAGTACACAGGATTCGGGGAGCCACATAAAAATTCGGGGGCCGCATAAAAAGCCGCGGCCCCCCGCAGTCTCGAATTATTCTTAATTATTTTAAAATAATTTTAAAAAATACCAAATCATATTCAATTCACTTAAAATTTTACCACATATTCATCACATCATGGGAAGATAATGTAAAAAGTATCGTGATTTTTTTAAAATTGTTATGATTTAATACAATATAAAATAATGTTATTAAAATTACAATATATCGCATAAGTGTTATAAAATCACGAAACTTTTTACATTATCTTTCCAAGATGTAATAAACATGTGGTAAAAATTTCAAATAAATTGAATATGATTTGGTATTTGTTAAAAAATTAAATCCCCATTTCTTCTTCAGTCGTCAATTTGAGGCATTAAATGATAGATTTTGGGTCCGAAAAAAGCTAACCTCGGGGTACACATTATTATGGTGTTAGATCTTTGTGCGAGATTTGATTTGATATCGTGTGAGCTTCAATCGGATACCCGTAGCAAAAGTTATGACCTTTTGAAGTTGAAGAGGTCATTAATTTGGATAAAAATTCACTAATTTACATAGAAGTGTTAAAAAATCACAAAACTTTTTATATTACCTTTTCATAATGTAATGAACATATGGTAAAAATTTTAATTGAATTGAATATGATTTAGTATTTTTTTATTAATTTATAAAAAAATGAAAAAAGAGATGCAGGGGGCCGCAATTTTAAATCGGCCCCCCGAATCCAGTGTAGTTTCGGATTCGGTGGACTAGCGAAGAGCTATTGGCCCCCCGAATTACAATTTGGGGGGCATGCGGCTCTCTACCGGGATTTTTTTAACAGTTTTCGATCGTTCGAGGTAATGACTGCGATGACTTTTTGTTTGAGGGTTTTTTCGATAAATACCTATACTTCAGGGGTATTTTGGAATTTACCCTATTCTGATACAATAATTAATGGGATAACAACACCCTTCCTTGCGACGACTTCCGTGTGCTCTGGAAGATGGCAGAAAACAACAATATCTAGATTCAAAAGGGTGGTCGTACGGTTCTTCGTGCCATTAGATTTCTGATCAGAAGTGGCATAATCGTAAAGGTTGGTGGTGACTTCTCTATTGTTTGGCTCCGACATGTTCTGAATGAAAAATAGTGGCACTGGATGGCCCTTCTCTTCTTGATCGTCAACGACCGCAACTATTGTAACACCCGAGATTTTTCAGTGTCACGGTTTTTATTTATTATGCTCGGATTTATTTGAATTGTGGGATGAGTAGTGGGGAAACCAAACTAGAGAGTAACCGAAACAACGAGCTATGAAGCGAAATTGGTAAGAAACCAATGGGGGGGCAATTTGGGTAGGAATTAAGGTGGTTGGGAAGTAGCCAATGGATGAGAGCCAAGTGTCCAAGCTTGCTGGAGAAGCTTTGCTATCTCTTTCTTCCTTCTTCTCTTCTCCTTTACGTAAAACACTTCTCATTTTCTTCTTCTCCTCTCTACTTTCTCTCTTCCAGACGACCAGCGACGGTTCTAAACTCTGCCTTTTCCCTGTTTTCTTTAGTAAAGGTAACCTTCTAGATAGTTAACGAGTTTAGATTAATTACTTATTAGTTTTGTTGAAGTTTAGGGTTAATGTCCGATTGTGCATGTTAGGTTCGTGAATCGCCGAGGACATATATACGAGCTGCAACTCACGAACATCAGGTAAGTTCATACGTATAGGTTCGGCCCTTAATGCCCTACAATACGGAGGTACTAGGTTTTATGTTGTCGGGCCTGCTGTTGGGTAGTTAAACTGTAGGTTATGTTTTAGGTTAAGTGTGTTTTGCTTTATGTTCTGCTTCAATATCCTGTCACCTGTTTATGTGATGTTAAGCACTATATATGTTCATGCATACACATTTTCCTGAAAGTGATGTAAATGTTTTATGCACGAGGTTTGAAGTTAAGAAAGATAAAACCTGTAATGTAATGTACGGTTAAGTGTGGGACGAGGACTGACATCCTGTTCTTATCCTTCCCTAGGACTCTTGTAAAACTGTCCCCGCCAAGGACGCCCTGTGCTTTGTCCTTCCCTGGGACCTGGCAAAACCTGTTATGTCTTGTCGTGACATGCCTGTAATGTGCCTGATAGTGCACCGTGCCTGATAGTGCACCGTGCCTGATGGTGCACCTCTGCACCAGTTCCTCTATAAGCCCCACTTATACCTCCTGTCGTAATGTAATGTAATGTCTATGTATTTCGAAAGTTTATGCATAGCATATGCATCACTGCATTATATGTTCTTACTGAGCTCTAGGCTCATAGTTTAACTCCCTGTTGTAGGTACGGACCCCGTGGATGAGGATTTTGTGCCTCAGGCTGACGAATAGGTGGTTGGTGGCACGAGCTTTCGGGGGTAGTTGCGGCAGCCAGACATATTTTTGACAAGAGAGTGAAGTGTTTATGTTTTTATAATTTCTGTTTGGTGAATTCTTGAAGTTTATGTCAAGTTCTGTACAGCTTCTGAGATTTTAAAACTGTGTACAGACTCTGTGTTGATATTTTAAAACTATGTTTTGAATCGGGTTTTTGATGTTTGAAACTTTTTGTGTCAAGTGATGTAAACTATCAAACAGAGAGATAGCCGGTCGATCGGCTGTGGTAGCAGATCGATCGGTGAGGTGTTGCTCTTTTAAAACAGTCGTCCACGCTGTTCTTTAAAACAGTCGTCCACACTGCCCTTTGAAAATAGTCGTCCACGCTGTTCCTTAAAACAGTAGTCCTGTTCTGCAGTTGTCCATAGTACTCGCCTGTCGAGTAATTGTTTCAAGTATTTGGCTAAGTGTTAGTCTTCTATTCTGTCTTTCAATTTTGTCGTCCATTTTGCCTATTATTTTTAAATGTCCAAAGTCCATTCCGTCTTTCAATTCTGTCATCCATTCTGTCTTTCAATTCTGTCGTCCATTCTGCCGTCTATTTTAAACGTTCAAAGTCCATTCTGCCTTTCATTTTAAACGTCCATGGCTTCTGTTGTCCACAGATTTTGTGTAACGACCCTTAATTTACCCTTGTACTATTCCTAAAAATCTCGTAAAATTTAAACTTTTCTTTTCCATCCTTATAATTGGACTTGCCTATTACTCTCGTCTATTCTCACACAATTTTCATTTTTCATTTATCGATTCATTTCCCTTTTCATTCATTCATCAATCGTGAGAGAATAGACTCAGGCATCAAATCCGTATCTACCAACATTCAAAGACTAATTACTTTATTCAGCGGAAGTCTATCTAATTGTGGAAACCTCAGTAATAATTTAAACTTAGGCGTCAATACTAAAACAATAAAGACAGGCAGAGAATTAAATTTTTTCCTCTCGGGTTTCATAAATTTGAACAGTGGTCGGGATAAATAACACTTAACTTCTCTCGGGTTTCTTCAATTTGAACAGTGGTCGGGATAGCTAATTCTCTCTATTGGGTATGGACGAATGGTACAGTAGGGGTCGACGTGGCTTCTGTAAAGAAATCAGTCGACGACTATAAAGCAGACAGGAAATAAATTCCACTCGGGTTTCGTCTCATTCGTCCACGGATCACGTGACTTTATCGTCCCCAGTTCACGTGACTTCATTGTCCATGAGCTACATAAACTCATCATCCACAAACAAACGTCCATAGACTTACTTAAGTTTAATGTCCATAGATCACATGACTTTATCGTCCTCAGTTCACGTGACTTCATTGTCCACGGGCTACATAAACTCATCGTCCACAGACTTTGGACGATGACTTTCTCTTATAAAATACTTAACTGATACTATCGTCCACAGACTTTGGACGATGACTTTCTCTTATAAAATACTTAACTGGACCTTATCGTCCATAGACTTCAGACGATAACTTTCTCTTATAAAATACTTAACTGGACCTTATCGTCCACAGACTTTGGACGATGACTTTTTCTTATAAAATCTCGACTCTAAACCATGTATTACCCGATCAATCGCCCCTTCCTGGCGATCGATCGGCTAGCTCTCTGGATTTTGTCCAGAGAGCTGTTTTCACCTTCTTTCCCCTAAATAACCTAAAATCATCAAAGTTTATCTCTAATTCATTAAAACATCAATCTATTCATCAATATTCATTCATATATAGCAGAAACTAATTAAATCCTCAAAATACCTCAAAACAACGTTTTGATTAACCTAACCAAATACCAAGCATCCTAAAAAGAGTTTCTATACAATTCAATCCAAAACTCTTAACCTATAGCTCCCACGGGTCATGTTCGCATCAATTACGCCAACACGCTCCCACGAGCATCTTCCATCAAACTGCAGGCTCTTCAGGTGGAGGGACATCTTCCTCACCTTGCTTGTAGTCACCTATACCATAAAGACACCTATGAGATAAAAATCTCAGCAAGTTCTACGTAAATGCTATGCATGAACATGTGTATGCAGTTTTCATGAAAACTGTCCATATCATTTCATATATCAGTACGTGTCAGTCTATGGTTATCGAAAATGCTCGACAGATAGATAGGGCATGTCAAGCGGTTAGACAGCCCACACCATCTGAAGGGAGGAAAACCCGCTCACCACGGAACGCCAGGTCTAAACCTCATCCCCGATAACCCCATGCCATGGTTGTTTACTGTGATACTTTACTTGCCTTTACATGCGTTTTCTTTTCATGAAATCAATGCATAAATTCGTTTTCATGACGTTTTAAAATCGTGATGCATGAGCAATTTAATGTACAATAAAACATACATGACGAGCGTACTATCAAAACTTCACAAATACTATCAAGGCATCACAATACTTAACCTATAAAACAACCAAATCCTAACTACCCAAGCAAAGCAATTAAACAAGCAAAGCACCAAACAATCCTCAACATGAATTAGGCCAATCACCCACAGTAAGTCACGAGAACTTACCTCAAATCCTCAGCACACCAAGCACTATCTGTGAGCTTGTTCACCTAAGCCAATTCATAACACACGGCATTAGAACCGAGTCTAACCCAATCGGACTCCGTTAATTCCACTTAACTATCCTCCATAATCATAAATGCCTTATTATCATTCAACATTCCAATAACTAACGATTTTTAACTTCACCCGGTAATTTCTAACAAAATCCTATTTGAATAACAACTCTAAAATCGAATGCTAACAATCCAAAACATTAAAACCTTACCTAGGGTCACGATTTAGGAATGAATCGTGAAGGAAATTGATTGGTTGGAGGAGGAGCCGTTGAATTGTGAAGAAGCGTAGGGGTGGAGAGAATTTTCGTGGCTGTGAAAGTTAAAGGAGAGAAAGAGTGAAAGTGAATGTGGTTTCTCGTAAGGGAGGGAAAAGGAAGGTGTTGCCTTTGCCAAGCTTCTCCCACAAGTTTTGACACTTGTCACACTCTCACTTGGTGCTCCCAACTACCCCCTTTTTACTTCCTAATTTGCCCCTCCATCCAATTGCTTGTTTGGTTAAACTTAGTTTGGTTTCTCCAACAAGACTCCCTGCTCGTTAAACGGAATAGATTCAATATATTTACAAAAATGCCATTATATTGTGGAATTACAAAACCCCGTTAAACGAAGTGTTACATTCCATCCACCTTAATTAAAATTTTGACCTCAAAATTTGATTATACAAACAGCAGGATACAAGTAGCTTCCTCTACCCCGTGGTTCCGCCATAACACCTTGACTAGCGGAATTTCTTTGTTTCTCAATACCTTAATAGAGGATTCCAGAATCTGTATCAACTTTTCCACATAGGTTAGCGTTTGTTGTACCTTAATCTCTCGTGCTTCTACGATATGCGACGGGTCAAGCACACACCTCCTGAGCATGGATATATGAAAGACGTTGTGGATGCTCTCCATAGATACCGAAAGTTGTAATCGATATGCCATCCTCCCAATTCTCTTCAAAATAGTAAAGGGCCCCACATAGCGAGGGCTTAGCTTCCCTTTTCTCTCGAATCGCATAATGCCTTGGAATGGAGAAATCTTTAAATACACGTTGTCGCCCTCATTAAACTCCAACTCCCTTCTTCTATTGTCAGCATAGATTTTCTGTCGGCTTTGCGCTATCTCCATATGCTACCTAATAACGGCGATCTTCTCCGCCGTCTGCTGCAAAATATCTAGGCCGATTATGCTAGATTCGCCAACTTCGTCCTAGTATAGCGGTGATCTACATTTTCGCCCATACAGTGCCTCATATGGAGCCATGCCGATAATAGCCTGGAAGCTGTTATTATAGGAAAACTCGATCAGTGGCAAGTACCTGCTCCACGATCCTTGAAACTCCAATACACAGGCTCTAAGCATATCCTCAAGAATTTGATTCGTTCATTCTGTCTAACCATAGATCTGAGGATGGAACGCCATGCTGAAGTTCAACTGAGTTCCCATGACCTTGTGCAAACTCTTCCAAAATCTCGAGATGAATCTCGGATCTCGATTCGAAACTACTGAGACGGGCACCCCGTGTAGCCTGACAATTTCCTGTATATATAGCTCGGCGAGCTGATCCATGGAGAACGTTGCTTTAACTGGAAGAAAGTGGGCTGACTTCGTCAAACGGTCCACTATCACCCATATGCTATCATGCCCCTTCGTGGTTCTCGAGAGTCAAACAATAAAATCCATAGAAATCTGTTCCCATTTCCACTACGGGATCTGCAGTGGCTGTAAGGTTTCGACCGGCCTTTGGTGCTCTACTTTGTCCTGTTGGCAGATTAAACAAGTTTCTACATCTTGGTGCTTCCCGGGTGCACATAATAAGCTGAGGAGTGTGCCTAGGCCAAAATCTCCTTCTTCAGCTCCTCGTCGTTAGGCACGTACCATTTATGCCTGAATCTCAATACACCATCATCCGACAAGCTGAAATCTGACGGGTCCTCTGGGGTCACACTCAATTAATACTTCTCACACTCCAAGTCCTTCTGTTAAGCTTCTCGGATTCTGTCTATGATTGTCGGCCTTAGCGAAATATTTGTGAGCATACTAGATAATTCAGCCGCGATCTCTACATTAAACCTCTCGATTTTTGCCTTTAATACCATCGACATCGTGGCAAGTGAAGGCTAACTCGAAGAAGGCATTCTGCTCAGAGCATCTGCGACTTTATTCACCTTTCCTAGGTGGTATTTAATCTCAAACTCGTAGTCTTTGACGAACTCTAACCACCTTCTTTGCCGCATGTTCAATTCCTTCTGCATAAACAGATACTTTAAGCTCTTGTGGTCTAAATATATTTCACATTGCTGCCCGTATAAATAATGTCTCCAAATCTTTAATGCGAAGACCACTGCCGCTAGTTCTAGGTCATGCGTCGGATAATTCTGCTCATACGGCTTTAACTGCCGAGACGCATAGACAATAACTCTCCCTTCCTGCATAAGTACGCATCCAAGACCAACCTTAGACGCGTCGCAATAAATGATAAACTTTTCGCCCTCAACTGGCAGCATCAGAACTGGAGCCGTTTTCAATTTCTGTTTCAGTTCTCGAAAGCTTTTATCACATGCAGTTATCCATATAAACTTTTCATTCTTCCTCGTCAAGCGTGAAAGAGGGACTGCAATCTTTGAGAACCCCTCGATAAATTTACGGTAATACCCGGCCAATCTGAGAAATCTGCGTATCTTCCGTACATTCTTAGGCTGCTGCCAATCTTTTATAACGTGAATCTTACTCGGATCTACAGAAATCCCTTCTTGAGATATGATGTGGCCGAGAAAGTCTATTCGGTCTAGCCAAAACTCGCATTTAGAGGACTTCAGATATAGTTGATGTTGCCTCAAAATTCCTAAGACAATGCGTAGTTGCTCCTCGTGTTCTTCTTTCGTCTTTGAATAGACCAAGATGTCGTCGATAAAGACAACGACAAACTTGTCCAAATACTCCTTGAAGACACGATTCATCAAATCCATAAACGCTGCAGGGGCATATTTAAGTCCAAAAGACATCACAAGAAATTCATAGTGCCCATACCTCGTCTGGAACTCCGTCTTTTGAATATCTTCTCTCCGGACCTTCAACTGGTAATAACCCGAGCGTAGGTCAATCCTTGAAAACACTCAGGCACCCTGCAGTTGATCAAATATGTCATCAATCCAGGGCAATGGATATTTATTCTTTACCGTCAATTTGTTCAACTCTCGGTAGTCAATGCACATCCTGAGAGTTCCGTCTTTCTTCTTGACGAACAGAACTGGCGCACCCCATGGAGAGAAACTAGGTCGGATGAATCCCTTATCCAACAACTCTTCTAGCTGAGATTTCAACTCCCTGAGTTCGGCAGGCGCCAACCTGTACGAATTTTTCGAAACAGGTCATGTACCTGGATATACGTCGATCACGAACTCTATCTCCCTGTCCGGCGGTAATCCCGGAAGATCATCAAGGAAGATGTCTGAAAACTCCTTAACAATTGTTAGATCACTTGGCTTTACTCCGTTAAGCAACTGAGTATCAATCACTGTGGCCAAGTATACTGAGCATTTATCTTTAAACTGCTCACTGACTTTCATTGAATAGGAAGCCGGTAACCCGCTTAACCTATTCATTGCCTGATAAGCAAACTCCTCTTTACCCGGGGGCCGAAAAGTCACCAACCCAGATCGACAGTCAATGGTGGCGAAGTGGCGTGATAGCCAATCCATCCCCAAGATAAGATCATACCGCTCTATACCCATAACTATCAACCAGGAATAAAGGGTATTGTTCCCTACAGAGACGACATTGCCCTGGAGGATGTGATCTGACTGGATAAACTCCCCTGAAGGCAGCATTACTCGATACTCGTACTCTGCTAACTCAGGCACTATCCTCAGTCTAGCTACGCATGCAGTGGAAATAAACGAGTGCGTAGCACCCGTGTCTATCAATGAAAATACGGCCATGCCCGTGACCAGAATAGTACCTGCTATAACGGAGGGCTGGGCCTCGTCGTCAACATCGCCTGGCTCAATGAAGGCAAAAATTCTTGGGATAACTCTCGTTTGATCGGTAGCCGCCCTTGGACAATTCTGAGCATAATGACCTACCTCCCCGCACTTGTAACACTGGTTCGTGCCTAATTTACAAGTGCCAAAGTGGGGCTTCTGACACTTCGGGCATACTGGTGTTGGAGCATCCTCTCGAACTTTCTTTCCCTTGCCCTGGTCGCCCCTACCATCATAGGGCCTTTTAGTACCTCTTTGTTGTTATGGCTGTCCCCTCGGTTACCAGCCCTTATTATGAGGCCTAGGCTGAATTTCCCGAAAGAACCCTATAGCTGGCTCCCTCGGTCTGACATAGGTCGGTTCAGCGACCTCAATCTCCAATGTTCTTGCCACAATCTCAGCGTAGGGCACATCCTGCACCCCTGCTATGATAACACTTTTTTCGTTTCTCCTGATTTAGCCCTTGCATAAACTGACGCACCTTGTCCTCATTATTGCTGACCTGTCGTGGTACGAAGCGGGATAGGGCCTCAAATTTTCTAACATACTCAACAATTGAACCAGCCTGTCTCAATTGCATGAACTCCATCATTTTTGCATCCCGTACCGTATGGCTGAAGTATTTGTCATAAAATACCATTTTGAATCGCTTCCAACTCATTATTGTCACGTCGGTGGTTTCCTTGATGGAATCCCACCAAAACCGAGCGTCTAAAGCCAAATGATAGGTGACCAATGCAACTTTCTCTCCATCCTCTATATTCGCATATGTCAACATGTCTTCCATAGTACGAATCCACTCCTCGGCTAAAGAGGGATCCGAAGATTGTCCATTGAACACCAGGGGTTGTAGCTTTTGAAACCTTTCCATTCCTCGGTTACTAGGAGCTGCCACCTCCTGAGTTCTATTGCTCTCACGGTTTATCAAAGTGTCCAATTGTTGGGATTATCTTTCCATGTGCTGCGTCTGTCGCTCTAAGTGTTGGGATTGTTGGGCAATAAAGTCTCTAAGTTGGTCTATGATGTCATCCCTTTCATCTCGGTCATTTTCTCTACGCACCATTTTGTACACCTATAAAGGTTAAAGGCAATAACTCTAAGAAACAAAAACAAATAAAGCATATAACGTACTTACAGTTTGAAGAAGTATGTCCGGGAAGTGGCTTGCACAGTCGAGCAGTCTACAGAACCGATTTTAAAACTCGAGAGCTCTGATACCATAACTGTAACGACCCTTAATTTACCCTTGTACTATTTCTAAAAATCTCGTAAAATTTGAACTTTTTTTGCATTCTTATAATTGGACTTGTCTATTACCCTCGTCTATTCTCATACAATTTTTATTTTTCATTTATCGATTCATTTCCCTTTTCATTCGTTCATCAATTGTGAGAGAATAGACTCAGACATTAAATCCGTATCTACCAACATTCAAAGACTAATTACTTTATTCAGCGGAAGTCTATCTAATTGTCGAAACCTCAGTAATAATTTAAACTTAAGTGTCAATACTAAAACAATAAAGACAGGCAGAGAATTAAGTTTTTTCCTCTCGGGTTTCATCGAAAGAACAATATTTCTCCTCTCGAGTTTCATAAATTTGAACAGTTGTCGGAATAAATAATACTTAATTTCTCTCGGGTTTCTTCAATTTGAACAGTGGTCGGGATAGCTAATTCTCTCTATCGGGTGTGGACGAATGGTACAGTAGGGGTCGACGTGGCTTCTGTAAAGAAATCAGTCGACGACTATAAAGCAGACGGGAAATAAATTTCACTCGGGTTTTGTCTCATTCGTCCACGGACCACGTGATTTTATCATCCCCAGTCCACGTGACTTCATCGTCCACGGGCTACATAAACTCATCGTCCACAGAAAAACGTCAATAGAATTACTTAAGTTTAATGTCCACAGATCACGTGACTTTATCGTCAACAGATCACGTGACTTTATCGTCCCCAGTCGACGTGACTTCATTGTCCACGGGCTACATAAACTCATCGTCCACAGACTTTGGATGATGACTTTCTCTTATAAAATACTTAACTGAACCTTATCGTCCACAGACTTTGGACGATGACTTTCTTTTAGAAAATACTTAACTGGACCTTATCGTCCACAAACTTCGGACGATGACTTTCTCTTATAAAATACTTAACTAGACCTTATCGTCCACAGACTTTGGACGATGACTTTCTCTTTTAAAATCTCGACTCTAAACCATGCATTACCCGATCAATCACCCCTTCTTGGCGATCGATCGGCTAGCTCTCTGGATTTTATCCTGAGAGCTGTTTTCACCTTCTTTCCCCTGCATAACTTAAAATCATCAAAGTCTATCTCTAATTCATTAAAACATCAATCTATTCATCAATATTCATTCATATATAGCAGAAACTAATTAAATCCTCAAAATACCTCAAAACAACGTTTTGATTAACCTAACCAAATACCAAGCATCCTAAAAAGAGTTTCTATACAATTCAATCAAAAACTCTTAACCTATAGCTCCCATGGGTCATGTTCGCATCAACTACGCCATCACGCTCCCACGAGTATCCTCCATCAAATTGCAGGCTCGTCAGGTGGATGGACATCTTCCTTACCTTGCTCGTAGTCACCTACACCATAAAGACACCTATGAGATAAAAATCTCAGCAAGTTCTACGTAAATGCTATGCATGAACATGTGTATGCAGTTTTCATGAAAGCCGTCCATATCATTTCATATATCAGTACGTGTCAGTCTATGGTTATCAGAAACGCTCGACAGATAGACAGGGCACATCAAGCGATTAGACAGCCCACACCATCTGAAGGGATGAAAACCCGCTCACCATGGAACACTAGGTCTGAACCTCATCCCCGATAACCCAATGCCATGGTTGTTCACTGTGATACTTTACTTGCCTTTACATGCGTTTTCTTTTCATGAAATCAATGCATAAATTCGTTTTCATGACATTTTAAAACCGTGATGCATGAGCAATTCAATGTACAATAAAACATACATGACGAGCATACCATCAAAATCTCACAAATACTATCAAGGCATCACAATACTTAACCTATAAAATAACCAAATCCTAACTACCCAACCAAAGCAATTAAACAAGCAAAGCACCAAACAATCCTCAACATGAATTCCGACTTATGGTGTAAGCCAATCGGCCACAGTAAGTCACGAGAACTTACCTCAAGTCCTCAGCACACCAAGCACTATCCGTGAGCTTGTTTACCTAAGTCAATTCATAACACACAGCATTAGAACTGAGTCTAACCCAATCGGACTCCGTTAATTCCACTTAACTATCCTCCATAATCATAAATGCCTTATTATCATTCAACATTCCAATAACTAACGATTTTTAACTTCACTCGGCAATTTCTAACGAAATCCTATTTGAATAACAACTCTAAAATCGAAGGCTAACAATCCAGAACATTAAAACCTTACCTAGGGTCGCGATTTAGGAATGAATCCTGAAGGAAATTGATCGGTTGGAGGAGGAGCCGTTGAATTGTGAAAAAGCGTAGGGGTGGAGAGAATTTTCGTGGCTGTGAAAGTTAAAGGAGAGAAAGAGTGAAAGTGAATGTGGTTTCTCGTAAGGAAGGGAAAAGGAAGGTGTTGCCTTTGCCAAGCTTCTCCCACAAGTTTTGACACTTGTCACACTCTCACTTGGTGCTCCCAACTACCCCCTTTTTAGTTCCTAATTTGCCCCTTCTTCTAGTTGCTTGTTTGGTTGAACTTAGTTTGGTTTCTCCAACAAGACTCCCCACTCGTTAAACGGAATAGATTCACAATATTTACAAAAATACCATTATATTGTAGAATTACAAAACCCCGTAAAATCGGGTGTTACATTTTGCCTTTCATTTCAAACGTCCACGGTTGCTGCCTTTTATTTTAAACGTCCACAGCTTCTGTTGTCCACAGATTTTGCCTTTCATTTCAAACGTCTACGATTGCTGCCTTTTATTTTAAACGTCCACAGGCTTCTGTTGTCTACTGTTTTGTTTTGCCTTTGACTTCAAACATCCACAGCTTCTGGACTTCTGTCGTCCACAGCTTCTGCATTTCTGTCGTCCACGGCTTCTGGACTTCTGTCGTCCACAGCTTCTGCATTTCTATCGTCCACAGCTTCTGAACTTCTGTCGTCCACAGCTTCTGCATTTCCGTCGTCCATAGCTCCTGTACTTCTGTCGTCCACAGCTTCTGCACTTCTACTGTCCATAGCTTCTGTCATCCACTGTAGCTTCCCACTGCGTGACATCCAGTTTACGTTTCCCATTTTATTAAGTCTTCCATTGCATGTCTATCTTCTATTCTGCACTCAGTTTCGGTTGTCCACTCTACCTTTTATTTAAAACGTCCAAATTCCAAAATCCTGTTTAAGTCGAGGTCAAGTCCTAGTGAAAATCCCGGAACTGTTTTCATTTCTCCCTGACTTCTGTCTTCTTGTTTTACTTCGGCCATCTATTTCTGTTTACTATTTTAATTGTCTTCTAGTCTTCAATTCCAGAGGAGGTTTTCTCTGTCAAACTTTTAAAAGTAAAAGTTAAAAAAAAAAAAAATATGTCACGTTTTAAAATGTCTGGAGTGAGATTGGGTCGAGGTCGTCACAGTAATGGTATCAGAGCCGCTAGGTTTTAAAAGCGGTTCTGGAGAACTGTCTGGTTGCGTAACCCGCCACGTGAGATCGCTCCACCAACTGTAAGTGTTTAAGTTTCTGTACCCGTTCTTGTTTATTAAGTTAAGTTCGTTATTATGTATAGAAATTTCTTAGAAATGGTGAGAGGGAAAAAGGGATTAAAAGACCATTAAGTCCAAGCAAATTTTGGAGACAAAATTTTTATTAAGGAGGGTAGAATGTAACACCCGAGATTTTTTGGTGTCACGTTTTTTATTTATTATGCTCGGATTTATTAGAATTGTGGGATAAGTAGTAGAGAAACCAAACTAGAGAGTAACTGAAACCATGAGCTATGTAGCGAAATTGGTAAGAAACCAATGGAGGGGCAATTTGGATAGGAATTAAGGTGGTTGGAGGGAGCCAATGGATGAGAGCCAAGTGTCCAAACTTGCTGGAGAAGCTTTGCTATCTCTCTCTTCCTTATTCTCTTGTCCTCTACGTAAAACACTTCTCATTTTCTTCTTCTCCTCTATGCTTTCTCTCTTTTAGACGACCAACGACGGTTCTAAACTCTGCCTTTTTCCTGTTTTCTCTAGTAAAGGTAACCCTCAAGATAGTTAACGAGTTTAGGTTAATTACTTATTAGTTTTGTTGAAGTTTAGGGTTAATGTTCGATTGTGCATGTTAGGTTCGTGAATCGCCGAGGACATATATACGAGCTGCAACTCACGGACATCAGGTAAGTTCATACGTATAGGTTCGGCCCTTAAGGCCTTACAATACGTAGGTACTAAGTTTTATGTTGTCGGCATTGCTGTTTGGTAGTTAAACCGTAGGTTATGTTTTAGGTTAAGTGTATTTTGCTTTATGTTCTGTTTCAATATCCTGTCACCTGTTTATGTGATGTTAAGCACTGTAATTGTTCATGCATACACATTTTTCCTGAAAGTGATGTAAATAGTTTATGCACGAGGTTTGAAGTTAAGAAAGATAAAACCTGTAATGTAATGTACGGTTAAGTGTGGGACGAGGACTGGCATCATGTTCTTGTCCTTTCCTGGGACTCCTGTAAAACCGTCCCCGCCAAGGACGCCCTGTGCTTTGTCCTTCCCTGGGACTCGGCAAAACCTGTTATGTCCTGTCGTGACATGCCTGTAATGTGCCTAATAGTGAACCGTGTCTGATAGTGCACCTCTGTGCCAGTTCTTCTATAAGTCCCATTTATACCTCCTGTCGTAATGTAATGTAATGTCCATGTATTTCGAAAGTTCATGCATAGCATATGCATCACTGCATTATATGTTCTTACTGAGCTCTAGACTCATAGTTGAACTCTCTGTTATAGGTACGGACCCCGTGGATGAGGATTTTGTGCCTCAGGCCGACTTATAGGTGGTTGGTGGCACAAGCTTTCTGGGGTGGTGATAAGTGTGTATTTTACACACTTATTTGTATTTCCTAGATTTGATTTGATAAGTTTTTCTCAAATATTTGAAAGAATTTGATAAATTGTGTGCAAGTGTGCAGCAGAAAATAAGAGAGAGATGGAGCCAATATTTGAGATTTGCTGAAGTCATTTTAAAGCTGCAGTAAAACTACACAGAGAAAAGTATCAGGCTTCTAAAAATGGATAAATTGGAATACTCTTAAATTTGTTCTGGATGGTACCCAAGTGGAAGACAGCTGGTTGCAAGAAGGCTGCCATTAGAGCTTTTGATTTTAATATAGAAATTCTAATTGCAACAAGAAAGAAGAAACAAATTGAAGTTGAAAAGAAGAAGCAGAAGGCAGAGGACAAAGAACAAGCAGCGATCAATAGCCACTATATTTTGTAATTGATCGCT
This sequence comes from Begonia masoniana, assembly GCA_022432975.1. Taxonomy (NCBI): domain Eukaryota; kingdom Viridiplantae; phylum Streptophyta; class Magnoliopsida; order Cucurbitales; family Begoniaceae; genus Begonia; species Begonia masoniana. The sequence continues at coordinate 13,158,306 of CM039512.1, read as the reverse complement.
GTATATATATACAAATAGAGAAATTCAGCGATTGATCTCCATGAATTCACAGAGATCGATCGCCACATACGACTGGAAGTTGATCGAACAGCAGCGATCGATCTCTATGAAGTCCAGAGACCGATCGCCAGCCAGTGAATTGCAATGCAGCGGCTGTCATTCAGATTAAGCAGCGATCGATCTCCATACAATCTAGAGATCGATCGCGACACATTTATTCGGATAAAGAACAGCAGCGATCAATCTCTACAACTACCAGAGACCGATCGCTGAGTTATAATACACAATACAAGCCATAGAAGAAGCAGCGACCGTGCGCCTTACAAAGACAGCGACCGATCGCTAACCAAATTACATATGGAAAGACAACGTGTTTTAATTCGAACCGTTGATCCGAAGCGAGATTAAATCCAAGCCGTTGACCGAGTTAAAAGAAAATTATAAAAACCTAACAGACCTAGCGCTTAGGAGGAGGATTCTGAATTCGGCAGACTGGGTGCTCGGCGACTAAAGCATCACAGAGGCGATTTTCGTCGGCGATCAGGCTGTTTTTATAATTGTTTTCTTTTTCTTTTCCTTTCTACTGTTTTATTATGCAACTATTTAATATTATTGTTGTTTACTTTTATTTTAGCATGAACTAAATTTCCTGTTCTAGGGTTTCGACGTAGCTTTACTATGATTGTTTATTTTTCTTAATTCAATTAGTTAATTTTCTGTTTCTGTTCTGTGTTGAGTAATCTATTCTGAACGTAATGCTTAGGTTTGATTGATCACCAAAACTAAGAACTTTAGGGTTGATTCGGGATGCGAGAGCGGAGAATTTAACCGTGCACTGAATAGTTTGCCATGAAAAGGATGTTAGGCTAGAGATAGCTAATGCGTTCATGTGGTAGTATAATTTCTCATTCTTAATGTATTCAATTAATTCTCAGGATTAAAGACCGAGAGGTAATAATTCGTTAATTGAATAAGTTTATCTTTGCTCGAGAGAGATTGATAAATATTTTCGTGAAATTGCCATCAACACATAGAAATAGGATTTAACTATTTGAATTAGGTCTGATAAATAGGATTAGCTAAGTGAAATCGGAACCCTAGATTTTCTCATCATATAATCTTACTTCTTTATTTTTAAATCTTTTATTTAAATTGCTGCTTAATTTTATTTGAATTATTATTTTAGTTTTAAAATCTAAATCACAAAAATTATTATTTCATTTCAAATTAAACTAAAATTTAGATACTCAATATTTAACATAATTATTCCTCGTGGGATCGACACTCGTACTTTTATATACACTTTATTACTTTTGCGACACGTGCACTTGCGTATACGATTTTTTGCAACAAGTTTTTGGCGCCGTTGCCGGGGAATAAATTTTGTTAATCTTTGAATTATTTGATTTTAGTTTATATTTGAAATTTTATTTTATTTTTTATTATTATTTATTTATTTTATTTTATTTTATTGTAAGCTTAAATTGAATTATTTGCACATTGCAGGTGCATGCGAAAATTAGGTACTGCCAACCTAATCCCTATCGATCTTAAAATTGAACGAACTTGCCGTAAAAATCGAAGGGAAACAAGACAAGCAATTATGGCAGCTAATCAAAATGCAGATGATCAAAATGCTCACATACCACAGATGGTCGGGGTTGAGGCAGTCGAAAGAAGGACTTTGTTGGATTATGTTATGCCATCCATGGATGGGGTTCAATCAGCAATCCGAAAACCGGCTATCACGTGCAATAATTTTGAAATAAAGCCGGGTACAATACAAATGATTCAACAATATCAATTTTGTGGTCTACCTAACGAGGATCCCAAGGATCATATTGCTAGCTTTGTCGAGGTTTGTGATACATTCAAATACCATAATGTCTCTGAGGATGCTATCAAGCTCAGGTTATTCCCCTTCACGCTAAGAGATCGCGCAAAGAATTGGTTACAATCCTTACCGCCAGGCTCAATTACAACGTGGAACGAATTGGTTCAGAAATTTTTATCTAAGTTCTTTCCCTTTGAAAAGATGGCAAGACTCCGAAATGAGATCACCAATTTTGCTCAATTTGATGGTGAGACAATCTATGAAGCATGGAGCCGATTCAAGGAACTTTTAAGAAGATGCCCCCAACATGGTCTACCACAATGGATGCAAATACAGACATTCTTTATCGGTTTATCAGTTTCTACACGGACTCTTGTCAACTCAGCGGCTAGTGGATCACTATTACAAAAGACGGAAGAGGAGGCGTTCAACTTGTTAGAAGAGTTATCCCTAAATAATGACCAGTGTCCTGTTGAACGTCAGATTTTGAGGAGGCAGCCAAATACCCCAGAAATGGAAGCGATAAAAGCATTGACTACACAGGTTGCATCCCTCACTCAGCACATCCAAGGTAATCAAGCTCGAGTTAATGCAATTCATTCCCCGATCATACAATGTCATTGGTGCCAAGGACCACATGCTAGTGAAAACTGTCAGCAAGGGAACCAAATGGCTAGCAATTCATCTGAACAAGCTCAATTTGTGGGAAATTATACTAGACCAACTTACCAGAATTCAGGGAATTATTTTAATGGGGGGCGCAACAATCATCCAAATTTTTCATGGAAAAATCAGAACAACACCGTGCAACCGCCTCAAGTACCTCAACAAGGGCCACCAGTGCAGGAAAGAAAGGTTGATCTTGAAGAGTTAATTGCAAAGATGGGAGAGCGCACCAGTAATATAATTGCTGAAATGGGGGAGCACACAAATAAATTTATGGCTGAAACAAGAACCACCTTGCAGAATCAGTCGGCCCAAATTCGAAGCCTAGAAATGCAAATGGGCCAGATGGCAGCTGCATTAAATGGTCGCCCACAAGGTGCATTGCCCAGTTCCACTGAAATCAACCCTAGAGAACAATGCAATGCCATTACACTTAGGAGTGGAGCAGTGATTGAAAATTGTACCCAAGAAAATAAAAAGTGGTCGCACATGACGGAGTGCATTCGTCATCATCCGAGTCCACACCAAAGGATCAAGAGCTACAGGAAGCTCCACCCCACATCCCAAAGAAAATTATCCCAAAAGTCCCTTTCCCACAACGCCTGAAAAATGCAAATTTGGATAAGCAGTTTGAAAAATTCTTGAAAGTGTTCAAACAATTACACATCAACATCCCGTTCGCTGAGGCACTGGAGCAAATGCCTAAATATGCCAAATTTCTAAAAGATATTTTGTCTCATAAGCGTAAGATCGAAGACGGCAGTACGATCGCTTTGACGGAAGAATGCAGTGCTATTATTCAACGAAAGCTTCCGCAAAAACTGAAAGACCCAGGAAGTTTCACTATTCCATGCGAAATTGGGGATTCTATATTTGAAAGGGCACTTTGCGATTTGGGAGCCAGCATTAACCTGATGCCTCTATCCATATTTCGGAAGCTTGGTATAGGTGAAGCAAAGCCCACAAGTGTAGTTCTGCAAATGGCCGATCGCTCTATTAAGCATCCGTATGGGTTGATTGAAAATGTCCTTGTCAAAGTCGACAAGTTTATTTTTCCCGCGGATTTCTTGATTCTTGATATGGACGAAGACCGTGACATCCCAATAATATTAGGTCGTCCATTTTTGGCAACAGGAGGTGCTATCATTGATCTTAGAAAAGGAGAGCTCAAATTGCAAGTTCACGATGACGAGGTGACATTCAAGGTGTATAAATCAATGAATTACCCCACAGCTAGCGATGAGCCAATTGATGATAATTTTTCAGTCAAAGAGCTTCCGGCAATTGATAAGTTAGAAAAAGGGAAAAGAGTAAAGCCGTATTTTAACGGGATGTTTAAAAATGATACAACCATTATTCTCCGTGCACCAGACTAGCAAGAGGCTTACAACGTCAAGCTGATGACGCTAAAACAAGCGCTTGGTGGGAGGCAACCCACCCAAGTATCCTTTTAGTTTGCTATTTCAATTTTTGTTTGCATTAGTTTTGTTTATTTTTTTATTTTTATTTTTATTTCATTTTATTAGTATTAAATTAAAAAAAAATAAAAAAAATAAAATAAAAAAATAAAAAATAAAAAATAAATAAATAAAAAAATAAAAATAAAAAACATCTTTTATAACCCATTTGTTATTTATTTTTATTTTTGTTTTTATTTATTTCTTATCATTATTATATTATTACTATTTTTTTATTTATGTTTTAGTTTCTTAAGTCATTTATTTTCTCTATTTTCTTTATTTCTTGTCTTTTATTTTTATTTTTCTTTAAATAGGTTCCGATTAAGTCATTTTATTTTCTTTTTATCATTTAATTTTTTCTTCTTTCTTACTGTTATTTTTAATTTCTTTAGTTTATTATTTTATTGTCTTTTTATTTATTTATTGTTTCTTTTATGTTATTTATTTTTCTGCTTTTAAATAGGGTCCAATTTAGTTATCTTAAATTCTGTTATTCATTTTATCATTTTATTTAATTTAATTTAATTTTTTGTTATGTTATTTATTATTTTCTTTTCTTTTTATCTTTCTTTTTCTTGTTCTAAGTAATTTTTATTTTAGATTAATTAGCCATTTATTTCCTGAATTTATTTTCCTTATAATTTTTATTTTCTTTTATTTCCTTTATTTTATTTATTGTATTCTGTTTCTATTTCTATTTTTAATTCGTTCCTTTTATCTTTCTTTCTTTTATTTTCTTCTTACTTAATTTTTTCTCTCGTATTTTCATTTCCCGTTTCAAGTATTTCATTTTCGGTTTTTATTTCTTCATTTAGTTGTTTATAAAAAAAAAAAAAAAAAAAAAAAAAAAAAAAAAAAAAAAAAAAAAAAAAAAAAAAAAAAAAAAAAAAAAAAAAAAAACAGTTCTTGATAGATTGCTCTCTCGACCGAAGCTCTACCACACCATTGCCGGGCCCCACATGAGGTACACTATCTCCTTTCCTATTTTTCGTGTATGCTTTATTTAACATTGGGGACAATGTTGATATTAAGTTTGGGGGGGTTTTTTTAATTAAATTTATAAATATGTTTAGATTAGGAAGTCTGCTTAATATTTTAAATTTTATGGTATGATTATTTATTTCATTCGTTCAAAGTGTCGATGATTGTACCTTTGATCAATGCATGTTTTAACTTCTGAATAGATTCTGAGATAGTATGATTTATGATAGTAGCATTGATTGGAGCTTAGGAAGTTAGACTTGTTTTGTGTGTAAATGTTCATTCTTGTTTAAATTTAGCTGATAATGATATAAATTGTTGTCTTGAGATCGAGAGCCTAAACACAGTAAGGGAGTGCTTGAGTGTAAACACTGAAAGGGAGTGAGCTCCATTTAAATTTAGTGAGTGATTAGTGAGTATTCAATTGTTCTTGGTTTTGCCCTGCATTCATGAATATAAATTGTGATTTTTGCAGAAATAAGAGAATGACTTAGGCCAATTTTGAATCGTTTGAGCCTTTATTGACATACCTCAAATTGTGTCATTTAAATGACACCCTTAGTCTCCTATTTGAGCCTTTATTTACCACTATTTTGTCAACCCTAACTTAACCTACCCTGAAATTATTTGACTATCCTGTTTATTGAGCACAAGGTTGTGGGTACACATTATGGGGAGAGTTGGAGAAAGTAGTGGTGAGAATCAGAACTAATTCTTTTGTCAATTGTCTAAGTTGTTAGTATTTTGAGATTCTATTTATTCCTCTTTTATGTTTTTCAGTGATTAAAGTTGTTCTTAAAAAAAAAAAAAAAAAAAAAAAAAAAAAAAAAAAAAAAAAAAAAAATTCAAAGTTAGTAGAAAGTTGAATTGTTCAGTAGTAGAACAATTTCTTATATGCTATTAATTTGTTGTTATGGTTATTATTTGTATTCTATGTTTGTTAGTAAAGACATTGACAAAGGAGTTAGTTTTGAAAAATAGAGAGTGAGACAAGTTTGGGGGGATTATTGAGTTAACTATTAGAAAAGAGTTCAAGTGAGTGTAAGAAGTGAGGGTGATATAAGGATGGATTGTGCTCTAGAGTTTCGCTTGACTCCAAAAATTTTCTACCTTATAAACCCGGCCTTACATTACAAGCTTAATTAAAGACCTATCGACTTTTATTCTGTTTACTCATATTTGTTATTAGTGAATAATGGGCAAGATTGATGAATAATAGAGTGGATGGAGTGACCCTGAGAGATATTTTGATTTCCCTTCTCATAAGACACAATTATAGATCTATCAGTTAAACGAGAATGAGTTTGAGCATGTACACACACAAGAATTTCTGATTAAGTTTCTCTCGATGTGATATCATGAGTTGTATTATTGAAAGTGTTTATTTAGATGGTTTATTTGCATGCAAATATCAAGCTGAGACGAAATACTATGAACTATGAGTTAGATAATTTTACCATGGAAATTTTAAACATTTTGTAGACTTTAAATTTTAGAAATTCTTGGATAAACTTTGCTAGATTTCTATACTTATTTTTGTTCGCTTGAGGACAAGCTTTCATTCAAGTTTGGGGGTGTGATAAGTGTGTATTTTACACACTTATTTGTATTCCTAGATTTGATTTGATAAGTTTTTCTCAAATATTTGAAAGAATTTGATAAATTGTGTGCAAGTGTGCAGCAGAAAATAAGAGAGAGATGGAGCCAATATTTGAGATTTGCTGAAGTCATTTTAAAGCTGCAGTAAAACTACACAGAGAAAAGTATCAGGCTTCTAAAAATGGATAAATTGGAATACTCTTAAATTTGTTCTGGATGGTACCCAAGTGGAAGACAGCTTGTTGCAAGAAGGCTGCCATTAGAGCTTTTGATTTTAATATAGAAATTCTAATTGCAACAAGAAAGAAGAACAAATTGAGTTGAAAAGAAGAAGCAGAAGGCAGAGGACAAAGAACAAGCAGCGATCATAGCCACTATATTTTGTAATTGATCGCTGTATATATATACAAATAGAGAAATTCAGCGATTGATCTCCATGAATTCACAGAGATCGATCGCCACATACGACTGAAGTTGATCGAACAGCAGCGATCGATCTCTTGAAGTCCAGAGACCGATCGCCAGCCAGTGATTGCAATGCAGCGGCTGTCATTCAGATTAAGCAGCGATCGATCTCTATGAAGTCCAGAGGAGACCGGTCGCCAGCCACGTGAATTGCCAATGCAGCGGAGTCATTCAGATTAAGCATGCGATCGATCTCAATACAATTCTCAGAGACATAGCGAACACATGTATTCGGAATAACGAACAGCAGCGATCAATATCTCAACCTACCAGAGGAGATGCTCTTGAGTCTTAATACACAATACAAGCCATCGAAGAAGCCGCGACGGCGCCTTACAAAGACAGCGACGACGCTAAACCAACATTAAATATGGAAAAGACACGTTTTTTTTAATTCGGAACAGTTGATCCGAAGCGAGATTAAATCCAAGCCGTTGACCGAGTTAAAAGAAAATTATAAAAAACTAACAGACCTAGCGCTTAGGAGGAGGATCTGAATTCGGCAGACGGAAGTGCTCGGCGACTACTCTAAGCATCCGAGGCGATTTTCGTCAGGCCGATCAGGATGTTTTATAATGTTTGTCTTTTTCTTTCCTTTCTAAGTTTTAGTCGAAACTATTTAATTTATGTGTTTTACTTTTATTTTGCATGAACTAAATTTCTGTTCTAGGGTTTCGAGTAGCTTTACTATGATTGTTTATTTTTCGTATCAATTAGTTAATTTTTGTTTCTGTTCTGTGTTGAGGAATCTATTCTGAAGTAATGCGTAGGGTTGATTGAACCAAAACTAAGAACTTTAGGGTTGATTCGGGATGCCGAGAGCGGAGAATTAACGTCTTGCACTGAATAGTTGCCATGACAAGGATGTAGGAAGAGAGGGGGGGAAGAATGCGTTCATGGGTAGTATAATTTCTCATTCTTAATGTATTCAACTTAATTCTCAGGAAAAGACGAGAGTGGTAATAATTCGTTAATGAATAAGTTTATCTTTGCTCGAGAGAGATGATAAATAATTTTCGTGGAAATTGCCCAAACACATAAAATAGGATTTAACTATTGGGATTAGGTCTGATAATAGGATTAGCCTAAGGAAACGGAACCCTAGATTTTTATCCTCAAATAACTTATTCTTTATTTTTCAAATCTTTTATTTAATTGCTGCTAAATTTTATTGAATATTCTTTTAGTTTTAAAATCTAAATCACAAAAATTATTATTGCATGTTCAATTAACTAAAATTTTAGCATACTAAATATTAACACTATATCCTGATGGGATCGACACTCGTACTTAATACACTTTATTACTTTTGCGACACGGTTTTGCACTTGGTCACGATTTTTGCACAAGTTTTTGGCGCCGTTGCCGGGAAATAAATTTGTTAATCTTGAATATTTGATGGTAGTTTATATTTGAAATGTTTTATTTTATTTTTTGATTATTATTTATTTTTTTTATTTTATTATTTATTGTAAGCTTAAATTGAATTATTTGCACATTGCGGTGCATGCGGGAAAATAGGTATGCCAACCTAATCCCTATCGTCGTTAAAATTGAAGAAACCTTGCCGTAAAAATCGAAGGAAAACCAAGGACAAGCAATATGGCAGCTAATCAAAATGCAGATGATCAAAATGCTCACATACCACAGATGGTGGGGTGGAGGCAGTCGAAAGAAGGGACTTTGTTGATTAGTTATGCCATCAGGATGGGGTTAAAGTCAGCAATCCGAAAACGGCTTCAGGCAATTATTTTGAAATAAAGCGGGCGGGTACAATACAACTGATTTCACAATACATTTGTGGTCTACCTAACGAGGGCTCCCAAGTCATATTGCTCGCTTTGTCGAGGTTTGTGATACATTCACATAACATAGTCTCTGAGGTGATATCAAGCTAAGGTTATTCCCCTTCACGACTAAAGAGATCGCGCAAAGAATGGTTACAATCCTTACCGCCAGGCTCAATTACAAGTGGACACGAATTGGTTCAGAATTTTTATCTAGTTCTGCCCTTTGAAAAAGATGGCAAACTCGAAACGAGATTCACCATTTGCTTCAATGATGGTGAGACAATCTATGAAGCATGGAGCGATTCAAGTGAACTTTAAGAAGATGACCCCCAACATGGTATACCACAATGGATGCAAATACAGACAGTCTTTATCGGTTTTATCAGTTTCTAAACGGACTCTTGTCAACCAGCGGCTAGTGGATCACTATACAAAGACGGAAGCGGAGGGTTCAATTGTTAGAAGAGTTATCCCTAATTAATTGGACCAGTGTCTGTGAACGTCAGATTTTGCGGAGCAGCCAATACCCCAGAAATGGAAGCGATAAAGCTGACTAAAAGGTTGCATCCTGCACTCACACATTCCAAGGTAATCAAGCTCGAGTTAATGCAATTCATTCCCCGATCATACAATGTCATTGGTTGCCAGGACACTTGCTAGTGAAAACGTCAGCAAGGGAACCAAATGGCCTAGCAATTCATCTGACAAGCTCACTTTGTGGGAAATTTATACTAGACAATCATTACCAGAATTCAGGTGGCTTATTTAATGGGGGGGCAACAATCATCCAAATTTTTCAGGAAAATCAGAAACAACACTCGTGCAACCGCTCAAGTACCTCAAAAGGGCCACCGTGCAGGAAAGAAAGGTGATCTTGAAGAGTTAATTTGGCAAAGATGGGAGAGCGACCAGTAATATAATTGCTGAACGGGGGGAGCACACAAATAAATTAGGCTGAACCCGACCCACCTTGCGAATCCAAGTCGGACCACCAAATTCGAAGCTAGAAATGCAAATTGGGCCAGAGGCAGTGCATTAAATGGCGCCCACAAGGTGCATTGCCAGTTCCACTGAAAATCAAACTAGGGAACAATGCAATGCATTCCATTAGGAGTGGAGCAGGATTGAAAATTGTACCAAGAAAATAAAAAGTGGTCGCACATGCCGGAGTGCAGTTCGTCATCACCGAGTCCACACCAAAGGATTCAGAGCTTACAGGGAAGCTCCACCCACATCCCAAAAGAAAAATTATCCCAAAGTCCCTTTCCCACACAAGCCTGTGAAAAAGCAAATTGGATAAGCAGTTTGAAAAAATTCTGGACAAGTGTTCAAACAATTACAATCAACTCCCGTTCGCTGAGGCATGGAGGCAAAATGATCAAGATGCCAATTTCTAAAAAGCTATTTTGTCCTCATAGCGCAGATCGAAGACGGCAGTACGATCGCCTTGACGGAAGAAGCCCAGTGGTATATATTCAACGCACGTTCCGCAAAAACTGAAAGACCAGGAAGTGTCACTATTCCAGCGAAATGGGGATTCTATATTGAAGGGAACTTTGCGATTTTGGGGAGACAGCATTTAACCTGATGCCTATTCCATATTGCGGAAGAATTGGTATAGGTGAAGGCAAAGCCCAAGTGTATAGTTCGGCAAATGGCCGATCGCTATATTAAGCATCCGTGGGTGATTGGAAAAATGTCTTGTTCAAAGTCGAAGTTTATGTTTTCCGCGGATTCTTGACTTGATATGGACGAGACGTGACATCCAAGCCAATAAATAGGTCGTCCATTTTGGCAAAGGAGGTGCTACATGATCTTAGAAAAAAGGATGAGCTCAAATGCAAAGTTCACAGACGAGGGTGACATTCAAGGTGTATAAATCATGAATTACCCCACATCTAGCGATAGCCAATGATGATAATTTTTTCAGTCAACAGGAGCTTTCGGCAAATTGTAACGTAGAAAAAGGGAAAAAAGAGCTAAAAGCGTATTGTAACGGGATGTTTAAAAATGATAAAACATATTCGCAGTGCACCAGACTAGCAAGAGCTTTAAACACGTCAAGGCTGATGACGCTAAACAAGGCTTGGTGGGAGGCAACCCAACCAAGTACTTTTTAGTTTGTATTTCAATTTTTGTTTGCATAGTTTGTTTATTTTTTTTATTTTATTTTTCTTTCATTTATTAGTATGAAATAAAAAAAATAAAAAAAATAAAAATAAAAAAAATAAAAAAAATAACAAATAAATAAATAAAAAAAATAAAATAAACAACATCTTTCTTTATAACCCATTGTTAATTTATTTTTATTTTTTGTTTTATTTTATTTCTTATCTTAGTCTTATTATTACATTTTTTTATTTATGTTTTAGTTTATAAGTCATTTATTTTCTCTATTTCTTAGTTCTTGTCTTTTATTTTGATTTCTTTAAATAGGTCGATTTAAGTCATTTTATTCTTTTATCATTATTTTCTTCTTTCGACGTTATTTTTTAATTTTGCTTTAGTTTATAGTTTTTATTGTCTTTTTATTTATGTTATTGTTCTTTTAGTATGTATGTTTCGGCTTTTAAATGGCTCCAAAATTAGTATCTTAAATTTGTTAGTCATGTTATATTTTATTATTTAATTTTAATTTTTTGTTAGTTATTTATATTTCTTTTCTTTGTATCTTTCTTTTTTTGTTCTAAGTAAATTTTTTATTTTAGTAATAGCCATTTATTTTCTGAATTGATTTCCTTATAATTTTGATTTTCTTTTATTTCCTGTATTTATTTCTTGTGATTCTGTTTCTATTTCTATTTTAATTTCGTTCTTTATCTTTCTTCTTTTTATTTTCTTCTTACTTAATTTTTTCTCTCGTATTTCATTCCCCGTTTCAAGTAGTATTGTTTCATTTTCGGTTTTATTTCTTCATTTAGGTTTATAAAATAAAAAAAAAAAAAAAAAAAAAAAAAAAAAAAAAAAAAAAAAAAAAACAAAAAAAAAAAAAAAAAAAAAAAAAAAAACAAAAAAAAAAACAACAGTTATTGAAGCTTGCTTCTCGACCGAAGCTCTACCACCAATTGCGGGCCCCCCATGAGGTACCACTATCTCCTTTACTATTTTGGTTGTATGCTTATTTAACATTGGGACAAGGTTGATATTAAGTTGGGGGGGTTTGTTTTAATTACATTTATAAATATGTTGTAGATAGGAAGTCTGTTAATATTTTAAATGTAGGTCTGATATGTAATTTCATTCGTTAAAGTGTCGAGATTGTACCTTTGATTCATGCATGTTTTAACTTCTGAATAGATTCTGAGATAGTATGATTTATGATAGTAGCATTGAGATGGAGTTAGGAAGTTAGACTTGTTTGTGTGTAAATGTTCATTCTGTTTCAATTAGCTGATAATGAAAAAGTGTGTTCGTGGAGCGAGGAGCTAAAAACCACAGTAAGGGAGTGCTTGAGTGTAAACACTGAAAGGGAGTGAGCTCCATTTAACTTTAGTGAGTGAGTAGTGAGTAATCAATTGTTCTTGGTTTTGCCCTGATTCATGAATATAAATGTTGATTTTTGCAGAAATAAGAGAATGACTAGGAACAATTTTGAATCGTTGAGCCTTTATTGACAGACCTCAAATTGGTCATTTAAATGACCACCCTAGTCCCTATTTGAGCCGTTATTTTACCACTATTTTGTCCAAACCCTAACTAAACCCCCTACCCGGAAAATTATTTTGCACTATCCTGTTTATTGAGCACAAGTGTGGGTACAATTATGGGCGAGAGTTGGAGAAAGTAGTGGTGAGAATCAGAACTAAGTGTCTTTTGTCAATTGTCTAAAGTTGTTAGTATTTTGAGATTATATTATTCCTATTTTATGTTTTTCAGTGATAAAGTTGGTTCTTAAAAAAAAAAAAAAAAAAAAAAAAAAAACAAAAAAAAAAAAAAAAATTCCAGTTAGTAGAAAGTGTGAATTGTCAGTGTAGAAAACATTTATATATGCTATTAATTGTGTTAGGGTTATTATTTGTCTTCTATGTTTGTTAGTAATAAGAGAATTGACAAAGGAGTAGTTTTGAAAAATAGAGAGTGAGACAAGTTTGGGGGGATATGAGTTAACTATTCGAAAAGAGTTCAAGTGAGTGTCAGAGTGGAGGGTGCATGATATAAGGATGGATGTGCTCTAGAGTTCGCTGACTCCAAAATTTTCTACCTTATAAACCCGGCGCTTACTTCAAAGCTTACATTAAAGACCTATCGACTTTATTCTGTGACTCATATTTGTATTAGTGAATAATGGCAAGATGATGAATATATAAGAGTGGAGGAGTGACCTGAGAGATATTTGATTTCCCTTTCATACGACACAATTATAGATCTATCCGTTTTTAACCGAGAATGAGTGTGGCATGTACACACACCAAGAATTTCGCATTAAGTTCTCTCGAGTGATACATGAGTGTATTATTGAAAGTGTTTATTTAGATGGTTTAATTGTGCATGCAAAAATCAAGCGGAGACGAAATACTATGAACTATGGAGTTAGAAATTGTACATGGAAATTTTAAAATTTTGTGGACTTTAAATTTAGAAAATTCTTGGATAAAAACTTGCAGATTTCTATAACTTATTTTTGTCGTTGAGGACAGCTTTCTTAAGCTTGGGGTGTGTGATAAGTGTGTATTTTACACACTTATTTGTATTTCCTAGATTTGATTTGATAAGTTTTTCTCAAATATTTGAAAGAATTTGATAAATTGTGTGCAAGTGTGCAGCAGAAATAAGAGAGAGATGGAGCCAATATTGAGATTTGCTGAAGTCATTTAAAGCTGCAGTAAAACTACACAGAGAAAAGTATCAGGCTTCTAAAAATGGATAAATTGGAATACTCTTAAATTTGTTCTGGATGGTACCCAAGTGGAAGACAGCTGGTTGCAAGAAGGCTGCCATTAGAGCTTTTGATTTTAATATAGAAATTCTAATTGCAACAAGAAAGAAGAAACAAATTGAAGTTGAAAAGAAGAAGCAGAAGGCAGAGGACAAAGAACAAGCAGCGATCAATAGCCACTATATTTGTAATTGATCGCTGTATATATATACAAATAGAGAAATTCAGCGATTGATCTCCATGAATTCACAGAGATCGATCGCCACATACGACTGGAAGTTGATTCGAACAGCAGCGATCGATCTCTATGAAGTCCAGAGACGATCGCCAGCCAGTGAATTGCAATGCAGCGGCTGTCATTCAGATTAAGCAGCGATCGATCTCCATACAATCTAGAGATCGATCGCGACACATTTATTCGGATAAAGAACAGCAGCGATCAATCTCTACAACTACCAGAGACCGATCGCTGAGTTATAATACACAATACAAGCCATAGAAGAAGCAGCGACCGTGCGCCTTACAAAGACAGCGACCGATCGCTAACCAAATTACATATGGAAAGACAACGTGTTTTAATTCGAACCGTTGATCCGAAGCGAGATTAAATCCAAGCCGTTGACCGAGTTAAAAGAAAATTATAAAAACCTAACAGACCTAGCGCTTAGGAGGAGGATTCTGAATTCGGCAGACTGGGTGCTCGGCGACTAAAGCATCACAGAGGCGATTTTCGTCGGCGATCAGGCTGTTTTTATAATTGTTTTCTTTTTCTTTTCCTTTCTACTGTTTTATTATGCAACTATTTAATATTATTGTTGTTTACTTTTATTTTAGCATGAACTAAATTTCCTGTTCTAGGGTTTCGACGTAGCTTTACTATGATTGTTTATTTTTCTTAATTCAATTAGTTAATTTTCTGTTTCTGTTCTGTGTTGAGTAATCTATTCTGAACGTAATGCTTAGGTTTGATTGATCACCAAAACTAAGAACTTTAGGGTTGATTCGGGATGCGAGAGCGGAGAATTTAACCGTGCACTGAATAGTTTGCCATGAAAAGGATGTTAGGCTAGAGATAGCTAATGCGTTCATGTGGTAGTATAATTTCTCATTCTTAATGTATTCAATTAATTCTCAGGATTAAAGACCGAGAGGTAATAATTCGTTAATTGAATAAGTTTATCTTTGCTCGAGAGAGATTGATAAATATTTTCGTGAAATTGCCATCAACACATAGAAATAGGATTTAACTATTTGAATTAGGTCTGATAAATAGGATTAGCTAAGTGAAATCGGAACCCTAGATTTTCTCATCATATAATCTTACTTCTTTATTTTTAAATCTTTTATTTAAATTGCTGCTTAATTTTATTTGAATTATTATTTTAGTTTTAAAATCTAAATCACAAAAATTATTATTTCATTTCAAATTAAACTAAAATTTAGATACTCAATATTTAACATAATTATTCCTCGTGGGATCGACACTCGTACTTTTATATACACTTTATTACTTTTGCGACACGTGCACTTGCGTATACGATTTTTTGCAACAAGTTTTTGGCGCCGTTGCCGGGGAATAAATTTTGTTAATCTTTGAATTATTTGATTTTAGTTTATATTTGAAATTTTATTTTATTTTTTTATTATTATTTATTTATTTTATTTTATTTTATTGTAAGCTTAAATTGAATTATTTGCACATTGCAGGTGCATGCGAAAATTAGGTACTGCCAACCTAATCCCTATCGATCTTAAAATTGAACGAACTTGCCGTAAAAATCGAAGGGAAACAAGACAAGCAATTATGGCAGCTAATCAAAATGCAGATGATCAAAATGCTCACATACCACAGATGGTCGGGGTTGAGGCAGTCGAAAGAAGGACTTTGTTGGATTATGTTATGCCATCCATGGATGGGGTTCAATCAGCAATCCGAAAACCGGCTATCACGTGCAATAATTTTGAAATAAAGCCGGGTACAATACAAATGATTCAACAATATCAATTTTGTGGTCTACCTAACGAGGATCCCAAGGATCATATTGCTAGCTTTGTCGAGGTTTGTGATACATTCAAATACCATAATGTCTCTGAGGATGCTATCAAGCTCAGGTTATTCCCCTTCACGCTAAGAGATCGCGCAAAGAATTGGTTACAATCCTTACCGCCAGGCTCAATTACAACGTGGAACGAATTGGTTCAGAAATTTTTATCTAAGTTCTTTCCCTTTGAAAAGATGGCAAGACTCCGAAATGAGATCACCAATTTTGCTCAATTTGATGGTGAGACAATCTATGAAGCATGGAGCCGATTCAAGGAACTTTTAAGAAGATGCCCCCAACATGGTCTACCACAATGGATGCAAATACAGACATTCTTTATCGGTTTATCAGTTTCTACACGGACTCTTGTCAACTCAGCGGCTAGTGGATCACTATTACAAAAGACGGAAGAGGAGGCGTTCAACTTGTTAGAAGAGTTATCCCTAAATAATGACCAGTGTCCTGTTGAACGTCAGATTTTGAGGAGGCAGCCAAATACCCCAGAAATGGAAGCGATAAAAGCATTGACTACACAGGTTGCATCCCTCACTCAGCACATCCAAGGTAATCAAGCTCGAGTTAATGCAATTCATTCCCCGATCATACAATGTCATTGGTGCCAAGGACCACATGCTAGTGAAAACTGTCAGCAAGGGAACCAAATGGCTAGCAATTCATCTGAACAAGCTCAATTTGTGGGAAATTATACTAGACCAACTTACCAGAATTCAGGGAATTATTTTAATGGGGGGCGCAACAATCATCCAAATTTTTCATGGAAAAATCAGAACAACACCGTGCAACCGCCTCAAGTACCTCAACAAGGGCCACCAGTGCAGGAAAGAAAGGTTGATCTTGAAGAGTTAATTGCAAAGATGGGAGAGCGCACCAGTAATATAATTGCTGAAATGGGGGAGCACACAAATAAATTTATGGCTGAAACAAGAACCACCTTGCAGAATCAGTCGGCCCAAATTCGAAGCCTAGAAATGCAAATGGGCCAGATGGCAGCTGCATTAAATGGTCGCCCACAAGGTGCATTGCCCAGTTCCACTGAAATCAACCCTAGAGAACAATGCAATGCCATTACACTTAGGAGTGGAGCAGTGATTGAAAATTGTACCCAAGAAAATAAAAAAGTGGTCGCACATGACGGAGTGCATTCGTCATCATCCGAGTCCACACCAAAGGATCAAGAGCTACAGGAAGCTCCACCCCACATCCCAAAGAAAATTATCCCAAAAGTCCCTTTCCCACAACGCCTGAAAAATGCAAATTTGGATAAGCAGTTTGAAAAATTCTTGAAAGTGTTCAAACAATTACACATCAACATCCCGTTCGCTGAGGCACTGGAGCAAATGCCTAAATATGCCAAATTTCTAAAAGATATTTTGTCTCATAAGCGTAAGATCGAAGACGGCAGTACGATCGCTTTGACGGAAGAATGCAGTGCTATTATTCAACGAAAGCTTCCGCAAAAACTGAAAGACCCAGGAAGTTTCACTATTCCATGCGAAATTGGGGATTCTATATTTGAAAGGGCACTTTGCGATTTGGGAGCCAGCATTAACCTGATGCCTCTATCCATATTTCGGAAGCTTGGTATAGGTGAAGCAAAGCCCACAAGTGTAGTTCTGCAAATGGCCGATCGCTCTATTAAGCATCCGTATGGGTTGATTGAAAATGTCCTTGTCAAGTCGACAAGTTTATTTTTCCCGCGGATTTCTTGATTCTTGATATGGACGAAGACCGTGACATCCCAATAATATTAGGTCGTCCATTTTTGGCAACAGGAGGTGCTATCATTGATCTTAGAAAAGGAGAGCTCAAATTGCAAGTTCACGATGACGAGGTGACATTCAAGGTGTATAAATCAATGAATTACCCCACAGCTAGCGATGAGCCAATTGATGATAATTTTTCAGTCAAAGAGCTTCCGGCAATTGATAAGTTAGAAAAAGGGAAAAGAGTAAAGCCGTATTTTAACGGATGTTTAAAAATGATACAACCATTATTCTCCGTGCACCAGACTAGCAAGAGGCTTACAACGTCAAGCTGATGACGCTAAAACAAGCGCTTGGTGGGAGGCAACCCACCCAAGTATCCTTTTAGTTTGCTATTTCAATTTTTGTTTGCATTAGTTTTGTTTATTTTTTTATTTTTATTTTTATTTCATTTTATTAGTATTAAATTAAAAAAAATAAAAAAAATAAAATAAAAAAATAAAAAATAAAAAATAAATAAATAAAAAAAAATAAAATAAAAAACATCTTTTATAACCCATTTGTTATTTATTTTTATTTTTGTTTTTATTTTATTTCTTATCATTATTATTATTATTACTATTTTTTTATTTATGTTTTAGTTTCTTAAGTCATTTTATTTTCTCTATTTTCTTTATTTCTTGTCTTTTATTTTTATTTTTCTTTAAATAGGTTCCGATTAAGTCATTTTATTTTCTTTTTATCATTTAATTTTTTCTTCTTTCTTACTGTTATTTTTAATTTTCTTTAGTTTATTATTTTATTGTCTTTTTATTTATTTATTGTTTCTTTTATGTTATTTATTTTTCTGCCTTTAAATAGGGTCCAATTTAGTTATCTTAAATTCTGTTATTCATTTTATCATTTTATTTAATTTTAATTTTAATTTTTTGTTATGTTATTTATTATTTTCTTTTCTTTTTATCTTTCTTTTTCTTGTTCTAAGTAATTTTTATTTTAGATTAATTAGCCATTTATTTTCCTGAATTTATTTTTCCTTATAATTTTATTTTCTTTTATTTTCCTTTATTTTATTTATTGTATTCTGTTTCTATTTCTATTTTTTAATTCGTTCCTTTTATCTTTCTTTCTTTTTATTTTCTTCTTACTTAATTTTTTCTCTCGTATTTTCATTTCCCGTTTCAAGTATTTTCATTTTCGGTTTTTATTTCTTCATTTAGTTGTTTATAAAAAAAAAAAAAAAAAAAAAAAAAAAAAAAAAAAAAAAAAAAAAAAAAAAAAAAAAAAAAAAAAAAAAAAAAAAAAACAGTTCTTGATAGATTGCTCTCTCGACCGAAGCTCTACCACACCATTGCCGGGCCCCACATGAGGTACACTATCTCCTTTCCTATTTTTCGTGTATGCTTTATTTAACATTGGGGACAATGTTGATATTAAGTTTGGGGGGGTTTTTTAATTAAATTTATAAATATGTTTAGATTAGGAAGTCTGCTTAATATTTTAAATTTTATGGTATGATTATTTATTTCATTCGTTCAAAGTGTCGATGATTGTACCTTTGATCAATGCATGTTTTAACTTCTGAATAGATTCTGAGATAGTATGATTTATGATAGTAGCATTGATTGGAGCTTAGGAAGTTAGACTTGTTTGTGTGTAAATGTTCATTCTTGTTTAAATTTAGCTGATAATGATATAAATTGTTGTCTTGAGATCGAGAGCCTAAACACAGTAAGGGAGTGCTTGAGTGTAAACACTGAAAGGGAGTGAGCTCCATTTAAATTTAGTGAGTGATTAGTGAGTATTCAATTGTTCTTGGTTTTGCCCTGCATTCATGAATATAATTGTGATTTTTGCAGAAATAAGAGAATGACTTAGGCCAATTTTGAATCGTTTGAGCCTTTATTGACATACCTCAAATTGTGTCATTTAAATGACACCCTTAGTCTCCTATTTGAGCCTTTATTTACCACTATTTTGTCAACCCTAACTTAACCTACCCTGAAATTATTTTGACTATCCTGTTTATTGAGCACAAGGTTGTGGGTACACATTATGGGGAGAGTTGGAGAAAGTAGTGGTGAGAATCAGAACTAATTCTTTTGTCAATTGTCTAAGTTGTTAGTATTTTGAGATTCTATTTATTCCTCTTTTATGTTTTTCAGTGATTAAAGTTGTTCTTAAAAAAAAAAAAAAAAAAAAAAAAAAAAAAAAAAAAAAAAAAAAATTCAAAGTTAGTAGAAAGTTGAATTGTTCAGTAGTAGAACAATTTCTTATATGCTATTTAATTTGTTGTTATGGTTATTATTTGTATTCTATGTTTGTTAGTAAAGACATTGACAAAGGAGTTAGTTTTGAAAAATAGAGAGTGAGACAAGTTTGGGGGGATTATTGAGTTAACTATTAGAAAAGAGTTCAAGTGAGTGTAAGAAGTGAGGGTGATATAAGGATGGATTGTGCTCTAGAGTTTCGCTTGACTCCAAAAATTTTCTACCTTATAAACCCGGCCTTACATTACAAGCTTAATTAAAGACCTATCGACTTTTATTCTGTTTACTCATATTTGTTATTAGTGAATAATGGGCAAGATTGATGAATAATAAGAGTGGATGGAGTGACCCTGAGAGATATTTTTGATTTCCCTTCTCATAAGACACAATTATAGATCTATCAGTTAAACGAGAATGAGTTTGAGCATGTACACACACAAGAATTTCTGATTAAGTTTCTCTCGATGTGATATCATGAGTTGTATTATTGAAAGTGTTTATTTAGATGGTTTATTTGCATGCAAATATCAAGCTGAGACGAAATACTATGAACTATGATTTAGATAATTTTACCATGGAAATTTTAAACATTTTGTAGACTTTAAATTTTAGAAATTCTTGGATAAACTTTGCTAGATTTCTATACTTATTTTTGTTCGCTTGAGGACAAGCTTTCATTCAAGTTTGGGGGTGTGATAAGTGTGTATTTTACACACTTATTTGTATTTCCTAGATTTGATTTGATAAGTTTTTCTCAAATATTTGAAAGAATTTGATAAATTGTGTGCAAGTGTGCAGCAGAAAATAAGAGAGAGATGGAGCCAATATTTGAGATTTGCTGAAGTCATTTTAAAGCTGCAGTAAAACTACACAGAGAAAAGTATCAGGCTTCTAAAAATGGATAAATTGGAATACTCTTAAATTTGTTCTGGATGGTACCCAAGTGGAAGACAGCTGGTTGCAAGAAGGCTGCCATTAGAGCTTTTGATTTTAATATAGAAATTCTAATTGCAACAAGAAAGAAGAAACAAATTGAAGTTGAAAAGAAGAAGCAGAAGGCAGAGGACAAAGAACAAGCAGCGATCAATAGCCACTATATTTTGTAATTGATCGCTGTATATATATACAAATAGAGAAATTCAGCGATTGATCTCCATGAATTCACAGAGATCGATCGCCACATACGACTGGAAGTTGATCGAACAGCAGCGATCGATCTCTATGAAGTCCAGAGACCGATCGCCAGCCAGTGAATTGCAATGCAGCGGCTGTCATTCAGATTAAGCAGCGATCGATCTCCATACAATCTAGAGATCGATCGCGACACATTTATTCGGATAAAGAACAGCAGCGATCAATCTCTACAACTACCAGAGACCGATCGCTGAGTTATAATACACAATACAAGCCATAGAAGAAGCAGCGACCGTGCGCCTTACAAAGACAGCGACCGATCGCTAACCAAATTACATATGGAAAGACAACGTGTTTTAATTCGAACCGTTGATCCGAAGCGAGATTAAATCCAAGCCGTTGACCGAGTTAAAAGAAAATTATAAAAACCTAACAGACCTAGCGCTTAGGAGGAGGATTCTGAATTCGGCAGACTGGGTGCTCGGCGACTAAAGCATCACAGAGGCGATTTTCGTCGGCGATCAGGCTGTTTTTATAATTGTTTTCTTTTTCTTTTCCTTTCTACTGTTTTATTATGCAACTATTTAATATTATTGTTGTTTACTTTTATTTTAGCATGAACTAAATTTCCTGTTCTAGGGTTTCGACGTAGCTTTACTATGATTGTTTATTTTTCTTAATTCAATTAGTTAATTTTCTGTTTTTGTTCTGTGTTGAGTAATCTATTCTGAACGTAATGCTTAGGTTTGATTGATCACCAAAACTAAGAACTTTAGGGTTGATTCGGGATGCGAGAGCGGAGAATTTAACCGTGCACTGAATAGTTTGCCATGAAAAGGATGTTAGGCTAGAGATAGCTAATGCGTTCATGTGGTAGTATAATTTCTCATTCTTAATGTATTCAATTAATTCTCAGGATTAAAGACCGAGAGGTAATAATTCGTTAATTGAATAAGTTTATCTTTGCTCGAGAGAGATTGATAAATATTTTCGTGAAATTGCCATCAACACATAGAAATAGGATTTAACTATTTGAATTAGGTCTGATAAATAGGATTAGCTAAGTGAAATCGGAACCCTAGATTTTCTCATCATATAATCTTACTTCTTTATTTTTAAATCTTTTATTTAAATTGCTGCTTAATTTTATTTGAATTATTATTTTAGTTTTAAAATCTAAATCACAAAAATTATTATTTCATTTCAAATTAAACTAAAATTTAGATACTCAATATTTAACATAATTATTCCTCGTGGGATCGACACTCGTACTTTTATATACACTTTATTACTTTTGCGACACGTGCACTTGCGTATACGATTTTTTGCAACAGGTGGTCGCGGCAGCCAGACATATTTCTGACCAGAGAGAGTGAAGTGTTTATGTTTTTACAATTTCTGTTTGGTGAATTCTTGAAGTTTATGTCAAGTTCTGTATAGCTTCTGAGATTTTAAAACTGTGTACAGACTCTGTGTTGATATTTTAAAACTATTTTTTGAATCGAGTTTTTGAAGTTTGAAGCTTTTTGTGTCAAGTGATGTAAACTGTCAAACAGAGAGATAGCCGATCGATCGGCTGTGAAAGCAGATCGATCGGTGAGGTGTTGCTCTTTTAAAACAACTATCCACGCTGTTCTTTAAAACAGTCGTCCACACTGCCCTTTGAAAATAGTCGTCCATGCTGTTCCTTAAAACAGTAGTCCAGTTCTGCAGTTGTCCACAATACTCGCCCGTTAAGTAATTGTTTCAAGTATTTGGCTAAGTGTTAGTCGTCCATTCTGTCTTTCAATTCTTTCGTCCATTCTGCCTGTTATTTTTAAATGTTCAAAGTCCATTCTGTCTTTCAATTCTGTCGTCCATTCTGCCGTCTATTTTAAACGTCCAAAGTCCATTTTGCCTTTCATTTCAAACGTCCACGGATTCTGTTGTCCACAGATTTTGCCTTTCATTTCAAACGTCCACGGTTGCTGCCTTTTATTTTAAACGTCCACGGCTTCTGTTGTCTACAGATTTTGCCTTTCATTTCAAACGTCCACTGTTGCTGCCTTTTATTTTAAACGTCCACAGGCTTCTGTTGTCTACTGTTTTGTTTTGCCTTTGACTTCAAACGTCCACAGCTTCTGGACTTCTGTCGTCCACAGCTTCTGCATTTCTGTCTTCCACGGCTTCTAGACTTCAGTCGTCCACGGCTCTTGCATTTCTGTCATCCACAGCTTCTGGACTTCTGTTGTCCACAGCTTCTGCATTTCTGTCGTCCACAGCTCCTAGACTTCTGTCGTCCACAGCTTCTGCACTTCTGTTGTCCATAGCTTCTGTCATCCACTATATCTTCCCACTGCGTGACTTTCAGTATACGTTTCCCATTTTATTAAGTCTTCCATTGCATGTCTGTCGTCTATTCTGTCCTCAGTTTCTGTTTTCCACTCTGCCATTTATTTAAAACGTCCAAATGCCAGAATCCTGTTTAAGTCGAAATCAAGTCCTAGTGAAAATCCTAGAACTGTTTCCAGTTCTCCCTGCCTTCTTTCTTCCTATTTTACTTCTGCCATCTATTTCTGTTGATTATTTTAATTGTCTTCCAGTCTTCAATTCTAGAGAAGGTTTTCTCTGTCAAGCTTTTAAAAGTAAAAGTTAAAAAAAAATATGTCACGTTTTAAAATGTCCAGAGTGAGGCTCTCCGATCCAGATCGGGTCAGCTGTCGTCACAACTATAACGACCCCTTTTCCCAACATGATATTGTCCGCTCTGGGGATAGGGCCGTAGCCCAATATCCTCCCCTCACGGCTTTGTTTGGCGAGGACTTCCCAGTCGGTTACCCAACCTGGTACTACTCTCGTCGAAGCACTTTTAATTTCAGAGTTCTTATGGGATCCGTTGTCAATTGTGCTCCAAAACGCGTCTTGTTATCTTGGGAGGGTCTCTTTACATATGTTTCATTTCCACATACTTCCCCAAGCGATGTGGGATTGTGACGACCCCCTTTTTACGACCCGTCACCTTTCGGTTTGCCCGCGCGGACATACTGCCATCCGGGTTCCAGTTCGTGCAGCCATCATACACATACTTACACATTTGGGTCATCACAATAACCCCCCCTCGGGGGCTCAACGTCCTCGTTGGCCATATTTTCTTTTGGGTATAGGCTCTTATACCATTTGAAACAACCCCTATTCCCAGCAAGATATTGTCCGCTATGGGAATTGGGCCGTAGCCCAATATCATCATCTCACGGCTTTGTTTGGCGAGGACTTCCCAGTCGGTCACCCAACCTGGTACTACTC
This sequence comes from Begonia masoniana, assembly GCA_022432975.1. Classification (NCBI taxonomy): domain Eukaryota; kingdom Viridiplantae; phylum Streptophyta; class Magnoliopsida; order Cucurbitales; family Begoniaceae; genus Begonia; species Begonia masoniana. The sequence goes on along the minus strand of CM039512.1, from coordinate 13,134,183 downwards.
TCACCGAAACACTTTTAACTTCGGAGTTCTTATGGGATCCGTTGTCAATTGTGCTCCAAAACGTGTCTTGCTATCTTGGGAGGGTCTCTTTACATACGTTTCATTTCCACATACTTCCCCAAGCGATGTGAGATTGTGACGACCCCCTTTTTACGACCCGTCACCTTCCGGTTCGCCCGCGCGGATGTACTGCCATCTGGGTTCCAGTTCGTGGAGCCATCGTACACATACTTACACATTCGAGTCATCACAGCAACAGGCTTCTCTCGCTCGTCGGTGGAAGGGGCGTCCTCTGTTGCTTCACTCTTCGTATAAGAAGAGAACAACGACGGTCGTGAGCTTGTTTTGAGTGAAAGGCGACGTCAGCTTCTCTCCTTACTCAGCAACGACAACGTGGCGAGAGAGCTGGGGCTTCTTGTCTTACAATGAAGAAGTAGCGACACAGCAGAGGAAAGAAAGAATTTTTCTCTTTTCCTCGTTTATTTTCATTTTTATTTTCTTTTTCCAAATTACAATATTTTTTTCAAAAAATAGTAAACCCGAAATTCGTTCGATACCTCTTATAAATCAAATATTGATTTTCAAAAACCTATGCAATTGTGATACCAATTATTGAGAATCAAACCCTAATAATTGAAAAAACTATGATGTGGGACAATAGATTTACGTGAAAAAATATTTTCGAGAAAAAACCATGGGTAAAGTAATAAATATATTTTGAAGGTCGAAATAAAACTGCGAGTTTTGCGATTCTAGCTTACATGAATTTATAGTGAAAATAAAATCCTAATGAGATTCTCAACTTGGACCTAATAAATTTGGCATGGATAGAATTTGGGTCACATTAAAATCTAACAGTTTGTAAACTCAAATTATATATTTTCTCTCTTACTTATACGTGTTAATTCGACTATGCAAACAATAAAAATAATATAAAGAGAGAAAAAAAGAGAGTGGAAATAAATTGGTTAAAATTGTTCGACCAATTTTGCTGGCATCCACGCTTTAAGGTTTCTATTTGAAGATTCTTTCCACTATAATCCTGTTGGTTATAAATGTTTGAGAAACAAACTTTACAATGACTCTTCATGAGAATCACCATTTCTTATAGGAAGTTTGTGAGGCGCAGTTGAACCTTAATCGACTCTTCAAGGGTGTCACATTTTTCCTTGATTGATCTTACGAGTGTCAATTTAATTTTAATAGACTTTTCAAAGGCGTTATCCTTTTTGTTTCTACAATGAGAAAAAATGGTGAAAAATTTTAAGTACCAGATCACCTAAATCTCTCAACATGAAGAATTTCAAGTTTAGAAATAGAAGAGGTTATATTTAGCTCAAGATTGAATGTTTGGATATCAACAAGTGAACATGCTCTCTTCATTGTAGAGAGCTCTTAGTTTGTTGCACATCGGAGTGAGCTTCTATTTATAGAAGTAAAAATTCTCAAGTCATGGTTGACCTCTACTATTTATCTGGGCGCCCATGATATAGTCGTAGAGATATCATTGAGGCGATGGGCTTCCGCAACTTAAGTTGGGGGACACTGCACCAAACGTGTACAAAGTGTGACTGAATCTCCAGAGAAGCATCAATTTGAATTTCTTGTCTCTAAAAAGAACTTCTACAAGATCCTTTGGGCGTCCTCATATGTCTCTGAGTGTCTGAAAATTGAACTTCGAAAAGTAGTGGCTCGAGATTGGGCTTCTACAGGTTCCTCTAGGCATCTAGTGCGGGAGTTCGCTCTTCAAGTTCAGGTGTCAACTGCTATGCTCAAATGATTTCACTTTATGAACTGGGTTTTCACGGATTTCACCTAGCTTTCTCTATAGGTGTACGCGACCAAAACACCTCTTGGGACTAGGCCTCCGCGAGTTTTCCATTTTGCTTATGGCTCAAGACTCGACTTTTGCACTTGATCTTAGGGCCCTCACATAGAGTGATCTTTAAAAATTTGATTTTTTATCGATTGAGTCATACATCATAATTTTATCCTTTGTTGCATAAACTCAATAAATATATTAGAAACTCCAAATACCTACTTTAAAAGGTATTTCCAAAGAGAATATAAGTTATATAAATTTCAAATATAATCCATTCAAGATATATTCAATAAGAATTTAAACTTAATAACCATCCATAACTTTAAATAATATACAACAAATAATTATATTTAATCTCTATTAGACGAACAACCGTGACATTTAATAGATATTTGAATATGTTTAATCCCTCTGCTTGATTTTGTGAAGTTAATCATATTTGAATATGGATGTTCTTTTTGGGGATTAGAGCGTTTAATGTAGTCGAAGCTTAGAGTTTGAATTTTGATAAGATTTCAATTCAATAAATTTGATTCTACCAAATTTATGAAATTCATTTAAGTAGATTTAATTTTATTTTCTAAAGATTATAGATATTACAATCTTCTCACTTCAAAAGAATTTTGTACTTGAAATTATGAATTATATGACATTTGTCTCATCTCTTTCTTCCATTCAATGTCACTTCTCCTCAATTTAGATGCCTTATAAGAACTGTTGTGAAATAATTCTTTTGTATCATAACCCATTGGCCTCCAATCCCCGTGATATGGGATAGTATGTTTTCATGTGATAAGTTGAGGAAAGAACTCTAGGGGATCATGAGTATAAATTTCGCATTTTTTCCTTCTTATTTTTCCTTCCTTCGGCTGTTTTATTTTTTCGTTTGGTACGAACTATCCTATATTCATTTCCTATGTTATTGATCTGTATAATTAATATTGGGGGCTCCATATTTTATTTCATGCACAATATTTCTTTTTTCTTGAAGTTAATTTATTGTACGATTTTATATATTGTGATCACTATGAAGATTAATCTCGTGTGAACTATGCCTTTAAGTTTGTTTTTATGTCTTCCATTGCAAATTATGAATGTAACGACCCATTTTTTCAGCAAGATATTGTCCGCTCTTGGGATTGGACCGTGGCTCAATATCCTCCACTCATGGCTTTGTTTGGCGAGGACTTCTCAGTCGGTCTGTAACACCCGGCATTTTACCTATGTAATTATTCCCCGAATAATTAAGCGGAGTTACTCTGATGTTAATGCAACAACTATTTTTAATGAAATTGTCGACGTGTTCAATTGAATGAGGGTGATTCGTAAAACCGATTCGACGAACTGAATAGGAATTTAGTTAAAAATCAATAGTTAGAAATGCATGGAGGGGCAAAATGGGAAGCCAATTAAGGTTGGTGGGAGGAAGCCAATGGATGATTGACACTTGGCAAACTTGTGGAAGAAGCCATACCTTCTTCTTTCCTTCTCTTCCCCTTTACGTGAAACACTTTGCATTTTCTTCTTCTCCTCTCTGTTTTCTCTCTTCCAGGCGACTACGATATTTCCAAAAACTTCCTTTCTCCTGTTTCCTCCAGTTACAGGTAACCTTCTATGATAATTAAAGAGTTTAGGTTAAACGTTAGTTCTTTTTTTTTTTTAAGTTTAGGTTAATGTCTGATTTTGCGTACTATAGGTTCGCGAACCACAGTTGTCTTGCGTGCAAAGCTTGCTGCATTTCGGACAACAGGTTAGTTCGTGCGTATAAGTTGGCCCTTAAGGCCCTACAGCAAGGAGATACTAGGTTTTTGGTTCGGGTAGTTAGGTCGTAAGTTATGCTTTAAGTTAAATGTGTTCTTTGTGTTCTGTTTCCTATAGTTTTTATTCTATCAATACCTGTTCATGCATCCATGTTTTCCGTAAAACAATGTAAATGTTTTCAGCACCAGATTTGAAGTAATGGAAGTTAAAATGTGAATGTAAAATGTATGGTTAAGTGTGGACGAGGACTGACACCCTGTCATGTACTCCTGTTATGTCCTGTTATGGCATGTACTCCTGTTGCACCAGCTCTTCCTCCCACTTATACCTTACTGTCCAGTGAAACGTAATGTAATGTTCATGTATTTGAAAATGTTCATGCACAGCATATGCATCAATGCATTTCATGTTCTTACTGAGCTTTAGGCTCATAGTTGAACTCCCTGTTGTAGGTATGGATCCCCCAGATGAGAACTTTGTGCCTCAAGCTGATGAATTGGGAAGGTTGGCGGATTGAGCTCATGGAGTTTGGTTGCTGCAGTCAGACGTATTTCTGTCCCGAGGTTTAAGTTTTAAAGTGAATTTCATGTCTGGAAACTCTGTTGGGATTTTGGTGTTTTCGTTTTAAAACTCTGTTGGAATTTTTTTAATGTATAGGTTTTGGTGTTCAAGTTTTTAAACCTCTGTAATTGACAGTTGAATACATATTTTTATTTATTCTGGAACTGCTTGGAGTTCTCCTCTTTTAGGTTGTGCATGGATTGTCTTGAGTTTTAGAGCTATCCATGCAGTCTTATTTCTTGCACTTCTGTCATGTTTTCTAACTTCTGTCATGTTTTTATGCATGTTTTAAAACTGTGTTTTGAATCTGGTTTTTGTGAAATTTGTAATTCTTATGCCTTCTGTTTTCATGCTTTCTGTTTTTAATGTCTCCTTGTTAAATATCGTCCATTTTGTCTGTAAAAGAGTTGTTTATTTTGTTCTGTGAACAGTCGTCCACGTCTTCGGTAAAACAGTTGTCCATGCTGTTATGTAAAACAGTCGTCTATTCTACCTCCAGTTTTGGTTGTCTATTTTTCCTTTGGTTTTCTATCTTTTATTTGACTAAGTGTTATCGTCCAAAGTTATCATCCATGATAACGTTGCCGAGAGTCTGTCTGTTATTTTAAAAGTCCAAAGTCTGCCTGTTATTTTAAACATCCACGTTGCCTTTGAAAATAGTCGTCCACGCCTTCTGTTTTTATGCCTTTCAGTTTCTGTCTTTCGAGTTTTTAAGTATTTGGCTAAGTGTTAGTCGTCCACGCCTTCAGTAAAACAGTTGTCATTCTCTTCTATAAAACAGTCGTCCACGTCCATTCTGCCTTCAAAATAATGGTCTATTTTGCCTTCGGTTTCTGTCCTTTATTCGGCTATGTGTTATCGTCCAAAGTTATCGTCCACGATAACTTCGCCGAGAGTCTGCCTGTTATTTTAAAAGTCAAAAGTCTGTTTTTGATTTTAAACGTCCACAGACTTCTGTGTCCACTATTTTTGTCTTTTAGTGCAAACGTCCACAGACTCCTGTGCCTGTTGTTTCGGTCTTTTATTTCAAACGTCCACAGATTCTATCTTCTGTGCGATTGTCCACAGCCCCCGATTGTCCACGGCTATTGTAGCCTTCCACAGTATGTCTTCCAGTTTACGTTTTCCCATTTTTATTTCCTGTTTTATTCTGTTTATTCCCCCCAGTCGTCCATTTATATTTCCTGTTTTTCCTATCTTCTTCTGTTATTTATTTCTGTAACCTGGTTCTATATTATCTCCTAGTCTTCAATTCCAGAGAGGGTTTTTCTATGTTTCTTCCTGTTGTCTTCGGTCTTCTATCACTGTAGTCCAAATTTCAATACGTCTTCTGATTTCTTGTCTCTCGATTCTGAATTCTGTTAAAGTTTAAAAGTAAAGTTCAAAAAAAAAATATGTCATGTTTTAAAATGTCCGGAGTGATGGCTTGGCTCTGGGATCTCAATCGGGACCGGGTTTTGGGCTGTCACAGAAATGGTGTCAGAGCGAAATCAGGTTTTAAAAGCGATTCTGTAAACTGTCTGACTGCGCAATCTGCCACGTGAGATCGCTCCACCAACTGTAAGTGTTTAAGTTTCTGTACCCGTTCTATTTATTAAGTTGAGTTCGTTAATATGTATAGAATTTTCTAGAATGGTGAGAGAGAATCAAGGTGATGCAAATGACAGAGGCGACGCCCTCGATCGTTTAACCGAGCTGGTCTGCGTTCAGTAACGTATGATGGAATGCATGATGGCCGATAATGGGAACAACCATGCAAACGCTTCACGTGACTCTAGTGGAGAGAGATTTCGGCGACTTCAACCACCTGTTTTTGATGGATTATCAACAGATCCTACTCACGCCGAGGAATGGATCCGAGCGATAGAGAAAATGTTCAACTATGCCGAAGTGGAGAAGAACAAGAAAGTGATATGTGCCTCGTTCTATCTCACCAAAAATGCTGGATTCTGGTGGGACATGGTGCAGTCTACTACCGTGACATTGAGCTGGGAAGGATTCAAAAGAATTTTCTACAAGAAATACTTCGATCGCAGCGTGAGGAAGGAGAAGATGATCGAGTTTGCTCGACTCCGACAATTTGGTTCAGTGGCCGAGTATGTTTAGAGGTTCGAGTCGCTATCCCGCTATGCACCTCATTTGGTGGCCACTGACGAAAACAAGGTGCACAAATTTACAGGGTTTGAAGTTGGACATCTTATGGGGGATTACATACGGGGGATTTGACGAGACCCCGTATACGAAGGTAGTGGCCAAGGCTTATCAGTTGGAAGCCTTAGAGGCGAAGTCTCAGAGATATAGAGATACATCAAAGAGAATTCTGCGTGATGCCCCTCTACAGCAACAACAACAAAGGGGTTAGTTTGGGCAACCACAACAGCAACAGAACAGAGGTATTAAGAGACCTAATGAAGTTGCCATTTATCAGGACAAGGGGAAAAGACCTATGGGAGCTCCTCAGCTTCCTGTATGCCCACGTTGCCAGAGAAATCATACGGGGGAGTGTAGACTCTTTACTGGCCGATGCTTTCGATGTGACAAGGAGGGCCACCAAGTCCGAGATTGTCCATTGCCTGACACGAGGCCGAATCGTGCCGTGCTAAGAGTGTTTGCTATGATAGAGGAAGATGATGACACCCAGCAAACGGCGATCACAGGTACGATATTAATCTGTAATGCACCTGCATATACTTTGTTAGACACGGGGGCCACACATTCATTTGTGGCCGTGGACTTTGCGGGTAGAGAGAACTTATGTATTGCATCGTCAGATCAGCCCTACAGAATTATGCTACCGTCCGGAGAGTTTATGCACTCCGAGCAGGTTGTACGGGGTGATATAGTGTCAGTAGGAGACCAGAAGTTGTATGCCAACCTTATCGTCATCAGTATGAAAGAATACAAAGTAATTCTGGGGATGGACTGGCTGTTTCGATATCATGTCACCATCAACTGCAGGTCCAGGCTCGTGTCTTTTAAGTGCCCGAACGAGGTAGAGTTCTCCTATCAGGCAATATCAAAGAAACATCGTATGCCTATTATATCTTCCTTAAAAGCTCAACAGCTTATGAGGTCAGGATGCATCGGATTTCTTGCCCACGTAATAGATGTTCAAAGGAAAGATGGGGTGGAAATCCAAAATATTCCGGTAGTTCGAGACTTCTCAGAGGTTTTCTTAGATGACTTACCGGGATTGCCACCTGATCGTGAGATTGAGTTTGAGTTTGAAATTGATGTATATCCTGGTGCTGAACTGGTATCGAAGAATCCATATCGTATGGCACCCATAGAGCTGAGGGAGTTGAAGGCTCAGCTAAAAGAATTGGTGGACAAGGGTTTTGTGCGCCCTAGCTTTTCTCCGTGGGGTGCTCCAGTCCTATTTGTTAAGAAGAAGGATGGGTCCCTACGCATGTGCATTGATTACCGTGAGCTGAACAAATTGACCATAAAAAATAAGTACCCATTGCCGAGGATCGACGATTTATTTGACCTACTACAAGGGGCTCGGGTATTCTTGAAGATCGATTTGCGCTCCGGTTATTACCAGTTGAAGGTCAAGGCTGATGATATTCCAAAGACCGCCTTCAGGACCCAGTACGGACACTACGAGTTCTTGGTAATGTCTTTCGGGTTGACAAATGCCCCGACAGCATTTATGGACTTGATGAACTGGATATTCCAAGAATTCTTGGATAAATTTGTAATCGTTTTCGTTGACGACATCCTGATTTACTCCAGAAGTGAGGCTGAGCACGAGGAGCACCTGGAAATTGTGCTATCGACTTTGAAACAGCACCGGTTGTATGCCAAACTGTCAAAGTGTGAGTTCTAGTTGAGCAGGATTAACTTCCTAGGCCATGTGGTGTCGGCAGAAGGAGTGTCCGTGGATCCAGCCAAGATTCTGGCAGTGAAAGAATAGCCGAGGCCGAGGAATGCTAGTGAGGTACGGAGCTTTATCAGGTTAGCTGGTTATTACAAAAAGTTTATCAAAGGATTTTCGGTGATAGCGAAACCTATGACCAGCTTAACGAGGAAAGACATTAAGTTCAAGTGGTCTGAAGCATGTGAGGTGAGTTTTCAGTCACTTAAGCAGAAGTTGACCACTGCTCCTCTGTTAGTATTACCTGTTTAAGACGGAAAATTCAGCGTATACTGTGATGCGTCCAAGGTCGGCTTGGGATGTGTGTTAATGCAAGAAGGGAAAGTAGTGGCATACGCATCTAGACAATTGAAGAGTCATGAGCAAAACTACCCTACACATGACCTCGAGTTAGCGGCGGTTGTGTTTGCGCTGAAAGTATGGAGACACCACTTGTACGGACAATCATGTGAGGTGTTTTCTAATCACAAGAGCCTGAAGTACATTTTTACCCAGAAAGAGCTGAACATGAGACAAAAACAGTGGCTAGAATTTGTGAAAGATTACGATATCGAAATTAAATATCATCCTGGTAAAGCTAATATGGTAGCCGATACACTGAGCAGGATGCCAGCTACTATGCAACCGGTTGTGTCGGCCGTATCAATGCCTTTAAGGACAGAGATGCAGAAGTTCGATATGAAGATAGTTTCTGTTTTTTGAGTTTTTAAGTATTTGGCTAAGTGTTAGTCGTCCACGCCTTCAGTAAAACAGTTGTCATTCTCTTCTGTAAAACAGTCGTCCACGTCCATTCTGCCTTCAAAATAATGGTCTATTTTGCCTTCGGTTTCTGTCTTTTATTCGGCTATGTGTTATCGTCCAAAGTTATCGTCCACGATAACTTCGCTGAGAGTCTACCTGTTATTTTAAAAGTCAAAAGTCTGTCTTTGATTTTAAACGTCCACAGACTTCTGTATCCACTATTTTTGTCTTTTAGTGCAAACATCCACAAACTCCTGTGCCCGCTGTTTCGGTCTTTTATTTCAAACGTCCACAGATTCTATCTTCTGTGTGATTGTCCACAGCCCCCAATTGTCCACGGCTACTGTAGCCTTCCACAGTATGTCTTCCAGTTTACGTTTTTCCCATTTTTATTTCCTGTTTTATTCTATTTATTCCCCCCAGTCGTCCATTTATGTTTCCTATTTTTCCTATCTTCTTCTGTTATTTATTTCTGAAACCCGGTTCTAAGTTATCTCCCAGTCTTCAATTCCAGAGAGGGTTTTTCTATGTTTCTTCATGTTGTCTTTGGTCTGCTATCACTGTAGTCCAAATTTTAATACGTCTTCTGATTTATTGTCTCTCGATTCTGAATTCTGTTAAAGTTTAAAAGTAAAGTTCAAAAAAAAAATATGTCATGTTTTAAAATGTCTGGAGTGATAGTTTGGCTCTTGGATCCCGATCGGGACCGGGTTTCAGGCTGTCACACGGTCACCCAACCTGGTACTACTCTCGCCGAAGCACTTTTAACTTCGGAGTTCTTATGGGATCCGTTGTCAATTGTGCTCCAAAACGCGCCTTACTATCTTGGGAGGGTCATTTTACATATGTTTCAATTCCACATACTTCCCCAAGCGATGTGGGATTGTGACGACCGCCCTTTCTACTATCGAACCCTTTGGCCCAAGTCCAACCTGGGATCCGCAGAGTTTTAACCCAGCACGTCACCCTCCAGCCCAACTCCCACTCGGGATTCGCAGAGAACTGGGTGGTTCCTCCTCATACGTGTCCATTCGGGTCATCACAATAACCTCCCCTCGGGGGCCCAACGTCCTTGTTAGCCACATTTTCGGTTAAGTACAGGCTATGATACCATTTGTAATGACCCATTTTCCCAGCAAAATATTGTCCACTCTAGGGATTGGGCCTGTGGCCCAATATCCTCTCCTCACGGCTTTGTTTGGCGAGGACTTCCCAGTCGGTCACCCAACCTGGTACTACTTTCGCCGAAGCACTTTTAACTTCGGAGTTCTTATGGGATCCGTTGTCAATTGTGCTCTAAAACTCATTTTGTTATCTTCGGAGGGTCTCTTTATATATGTTTCATTTCCACATACTTCTCCAAGCGATGTGGGATTGTGAAGACCCCCTTTCTACGACCGAACCCTCTGGCCCAAGTCCAACCTGAGATCCGCAGAGTTTTAACCCAGCACGTCACCCTCCAGCCCAAGTCCCACTCGGGATTCACAGAGCACTGGGAAGTCCTCGCCAAACAAAGCTGTGAAGGGAGGATATTGGGTTACGGCCTAATCCCCAGAGCGGACAATATTTTGCTGGGAAAAGAGGTCGTTACAAATGGCCAGGAAATTATCCCTCAAATTATCGAACGGGATTATGTTTATATTAATATAATGAATGTTTTGGTGAAATTTGTTGGGATCTTTAGTGGAATACTAAACAAAAGTATAACCAAAAAAAATTATTTAGTTAGAAAACCAATGGAGGGGCAAATTAGGTAGGAATTAAGGTTGGTGGGAGGAAGCCAAGGGATGAGAGCCAAGTGTCCAGTCTTGTTGAAGAAGCTAAGTTCTTCCTCTCTTCTCTTCCTCCTACGTGAAACACTTCTCATCTTTCATTCTCTTCTCTGTCCTCTCTCTTCTAGACGACGTGCGACGAATCCCAAATTTCGTCTTCTCCTGTTTTTCACCATTTTCCCGTTGAAGGTAACCTTCTACGTTATTAGTAAGTTTAGGTTAGTTATTTGTTAAGTGTTGTCGAAGTTTTAGGGTTTATCGACCGTTTACGCATAATATAGGTTTGAGACTCACCGAGACGATCAAGACATGCAACTCACGGACAACAGGTAAGTTCATGCACATAGATTGGCCCTTAAGGCCCTACATCACTGAGGTACTAAGTTCTGGTTGTCAGGTAGTTAGGTCATAGGTTATGTTTTAAGTTAAACGTGTTCTGTTTCACGTCTTGCTTTTATTCTGTCGCCTGTATATGTTAAGTTTAAGCACCGTATTTGTTCATGCATACATGTTTTCTCTTAAAATCATGCAAATGTTTTCTGCACACGGTTTGAAGTTAAGAAAGATAAAACTTGTAATGTAATGTTCGGTTAAGTGTGGGAAGAGGACTGGCCCCCTGCTCTGGCTGCTGTAATCTGCCTGAAAGTGCACCCTCTGCTGCTCCAGTTCTCCTATAAGCTCCATTTATACCCCCTGACAGATAAAAGTAATGTACTGCAATGTCACTGTATTTCGAAAGTTCATGCATAGCATATGCATCACTGCATTTTAACATGTTCTTACTGAGCTCTAGGCTCATAGTTGAACTCCCTGATGTAGGTACGGAACCCGTGGATGAGGATCTTGTGCCTCAGTCCGACGAATAAGTAGTTCGTGACACGAGCTTTCGGGGGTGGTTGTGACAGCCAGACACATTTCTGACCCGAGAGAGTGAAGTTTAAAAGTGAAGGTCGTGTGTGTAGACTTTGTGTTTATGTTTTTAAAACTACTGTTGGTGAATTCTTGAAGTGTATGTCAAGTTCTGTACAGCTTCTGAGATTTTAAAACGGTGTATAGGCTCTGTGTAAATGTTTTTAAAACCTTTGTATTTGACAGTTGTAAATATATTTTGAAGTATTCTAGAATTGCTTGGAGTTCTTCTTTTAGGTTCTGCATGGAATGTCTTGAGTTTTAGAGCTATCCATGCAGTTTATTTTCTTAAAACTCCTGTCATGTTTTTCTAAACTTCTGACGTATTTTTTGGTATGTGTTAAAATTATGTTTTGAATCGGGTTTCTGGAGTTTTGATGTTTTTGTGTCAAACGAAATAAGTCGTCAAACAGAGGGGTAGCCGATCGATCGCAAGGGATAGCCGATCGATCGGCGGAGCAAATGTTATGTCTTCAAGTCTTCAAGTTTTCCTTTTGTAAAATAGTCGTCCACGTTGTTCTGTAAAACAGTCGTCCACTTCTTCTGTAGAACAGTCGTCCAAGCCATTTGTAGAACAGTTGTCCATTTTGCCTATGATTTTAAACATCCACGGCTTCTGTTTGTACACAGATTCTGTCTTTGATTTTAAATGTCCACGGCTTCTGTTGTCCACAGGGTCTGCCCTTTTATTTCAAACGTCCACAGCTTCTGTCGTACACAGACTCTGTCTTTCATTTTAAATGTCCACAGCTTCTGTTGTCCACAGAGTCTGCCCTTTTATTTCAAATGTCCACAGCTCCTATCGTCCACAGACTCTGTCTTTCATTTTAAATGTCCACATCTTCTGTCGTCCACAGATTCTGCCTTTTATTTTCAACGTCCACAGGCCTTTGTTGTCCACTGTTTTTGCCTTCTATTTCAAATGTCCACGGCTTGTGTCACCCATAGTAAGTCTTCCACGGCATGACTTCCAGTTTCTGTTTTTCCCATTTTATTAAGTCTTTCACTGCATGTCTGTCGTCCATTCTGCCTTCCAGTTTCTGTCGTCCATTTCTTTTTGTTTCTTCCTCCTCTCGTCCAGAGTACTCATCCAAGTTTTTAATATCCCTGTCTTCTTGTTTATCTTCTGCCATGTATTTCTGAAATCTGATTTCAATATGTCTTCGCCTTCTGTCTCCTTGTTTTTCTTCTACTATTTATTTCTGAAGTCCGACTTCTAATATATTTTCCAGTCTAAATTTCTAGAGAAGGCTTTCTCTATGTTTACTGTAACGCCCCGAATTATCTGAACCCGGGTCGCTACTCATTACTTGACCATGACTAAGAAATTTTCGGATAAATTTTAAAACTTCATTCGACAGTCAAAATTTAACATTTTCTATACATTCAAAACATTTGAAAACTTTGCAGCGGAAAATCATTTAAACAACTATGAGGTTAGACGAACTGTAGAATATACTGTTGGGGTGATTAACGGAAGTGTTGAAGTCATCTGCCGACGACAAGGTCAACGAAAGAAGCAGAAATAGAAAACCGAAGACTTCATCAGTGACAAAACGACAAATCACCTATTTCGTTTTCCGGTGACGTCAGCGGCATCAACCGAAAACGACGAAACACCCATTCCCTCTTCCGGTCAGTAAACGACAAAATACCTATTTCCTCTTCCGATGAGTAAACGACAAAATACCTATTTCCTCTTCCGATGACGTCAGCCGGAAGACAATTACTTTCCTCTTCCGATGACGTCAGCCGGAAGACATACTCACCCGACTTCCATTACACTTCTTCTGCCGATGACGTCAGCCGGAAGACAAATGCTTTCCTCTTCCGATGACGTCAGCCGGAAGACATACTCACCCGACTTCCATTACACTTCTTCTGCCGATGACGTCAGCCGGAAGACAAATGCTTTCCTCTTCCGATGACGTCAGCCGGAAGACATACTCACCCGACTTCCATTACACTTCTTCTGCCGATGACGTCAGCCGGAAGACAAATGCTTTCCTCTTCCGATGACGTCAGCCGGAAGACATACTCACCCGACTTCCATTACACTTCTTCTGCCGATGACGTCAGCCGGAAGACAAATGCTTTCCTCTTCCGATGACGTCAGCCGGAAGACAAATGCTTTCCTCTTCCGATGACGTCAGCCGGAAGACAAATGCTTTCCTCTTCCGATGACGTCAGCCGGAAGACAAATGCTTTCCTCTTCCGATGACGTCAGCCGGAAGACATACTCACCCGACTTCCATTACACTTCTTCTGCCGATGACGTCAGCCGGAAGACAAATGCTTTCCTCTTCCGATGACGTCAGCCGGAAGACATACTCACCCGACTTCCATTACACTTCTTCTGCCGATGACGTCAGCCGGAAGACATACTCACCCGACTTCCATTACACTTCTTCTGCCGATGACGTCAGCCGGAAGACATACTCACCCGACTTCCATTACACTTCTTCTGCCGATGACGTCAGCCGGAAGACAAATGCTTTCCTCTTCCGATGACGTCAGCCGGAAGACATACTCACCCGACTTCCATTACACTTCTTCTGCCGATGACGTCAGCCGGAAGACATACTCACCCGACTTCCATTACACTTCTTCTGCCGATGACGTCAGCCGGAAGACATACTCACCCGACTTCCATTACACTTCTTCTGCCGATGACGTCAGCCGGAAGACATACTCACCCGACTTCCATTACACTTCTTCTGCCGATGACGTCAGCCGGAAGACAAATGCTTTCCTCTTCCGATGACGTCAGCCGGAAGACAAATGCTTTCCTCTTCCGATGACGTCAGCCGGAAGACAAATGCTTTCCTCTTCCGATGACGTCAGCCGGAAGACATACTCACCCGACTTCCATTACACTTCTTCTGCCGATGACGTCAGCCGGAAGACAAATGCTTTCCTCTTCCGATGACGTCAGCCGGAAGACAAATGCTTTCCTCTTCCGATGACGTCAGCCGGAAGACATACTCACCCGACTTCCATTACACTTCTTCTGCCGATGACGTCAGCCGGAAGACAAATGCTTTCCTCTTCCGATGACGTCAGCCGGAAGACATACTCACCCGACTTCCATTACACTTCTTCTGCCGATGACGTCAGCCGGAAGACAAATGCTTTCCTCTTCCGATGACGTCAGCCGGAAGACAAATGCTTTCCTCTTCCGATGACGTCAGCCGGAAGACATACTCACCCGACTTCCATTACACTTCTTCTGCCGATGACGTCAGCCGGAAGACAAATGCTTTCCTCTTCCGATGACGTCAGCCGGAAGACATACTCACCCGACTTCCATTACACTTCTTCTGCCGATGACGTCAGCCGGAAGACAAATGCTTTCCTCTTCCGATGACGTCAGCCGGAAGACAAATGCTTTCCTCTTCCGATGACGTCAGCCGGAAGACATACTCACCCGACTTCCATTACACTTCTTCTGCCGATGACGTCAGCCGGAAGACAAATGCTTTCCTCTTCCGATGACGTCAGCCGGAAGACAAATGCTTTCCTCTTCCGATGACGTCAGCCGGAAGACATACTCACCCGACTTCCATTACACTTCTTCTGCCGATGACGTCAGCCGGAAGACATACTCACCCGACTTCCATTACACTTCTTCTGCCGATGACGTCAGCCGGAAGACAAATGCTTTCCTCTTCCGATGACGTCAGCCGGAAGACAATCAGCTTAATATCCTTTACGACAAACTCCATATAATCAATTTAAATCATTATCCACTAAACCTCTACACCTTGTAAACAACATGCTTAAACCGCCCAGCAAGTTACCATGTCGAGGCCCTGACTGCACTCCTCCAACGGTCCACTATTCCTCAACATGATCAGGAGACACCACCTGCTAACATTCTTCACCTACATCACAAACTCATCTATTAGCCTAATGCTAAGTAAGTAAAGCAGCCTATGAGATGAAATAAACTGCTCGAGCTTAAACTCCTACATGATGCAGTTTCTATTTTCTCCTCTCAGTGGGCATTACATATTCGTTCATATCATGATCAGATCCCATGGTTCCCTTGGGAGTGGGATCAATTCTCCCAATGTCTACATCCTCATACTCAATTAAGGGGCGGATGAATTCCCTTAACAGCTGATCTGATCCCATGGTTCCCTTGGGAGTGGGATCAATTCTCCCAATGTCTACATCCTCATACTCAATTAAGGGGCGGATGAATTCCCTTAATAGTTTGTCTGTCGCATACAGTTCATACCTTACCATTCCTTACATGAAATTCATTTTCGTAACTTTTAACAAAAACATGATGCATGGACAATAGAAATATTCAAGCATACATAAACCTACTGTTTTGTGATGTAGGCCCGAAGGCACAAGCAATACTTTACTTACCTGGATTCCTTGCAAATGCTCGGTTAAGAGCTACTTCGGGGGTTTGTTCACCTGGGTTGGAGGAATCGGTGAGGAAATCGCCTAGAGAGCTCTGCTGGGTTGAGCTGAAAACCGAGAGTGAAATGAGTATGACGGCTATACCTCATTTACTCTTTCCTTAAATACGTTATCCATTTGCAAAATTGACAATTACCCTTATGCCCTCACTTAGTTACTCATTAACCTAATTGATTTTACCCCTAATTTCATTCTATAAAATTCACACTTAGAAGATTAATAGATTATTTTAATTCTAATAAACCGGGTGTTACATATGTCTTATATCTTCCAACTGCTGTTTCCTGAACATCATGTCTGCCGATTTTCTGTCTTCCAATTTTATATCTTCTGACTTATGTTTTTCCCGAACGTTAAGACTTCCGATTTCTTGTTTTCCAAAGTTGAAGTCTTCCATTTTATGTCATCCGAAATTGTGCCTTCAATTTTATGTCTTGCCATATTAAATGTTCCAGAGTTTTAGAAAGTCAAAAAATTTCCCATCCAAAATGTGAAAGTCAAACTCAACGTTAGGTTGAGTGTCGTGGCGGCCCTAGGTGGTTTGGGGTCGTTACAAATGGTATCAGAGCCGCTAGGTTTTAAAAGCAGTTCTGGAGAACTGTCTGGTTGCACAACCCGCCACGTGAGATCGCTCCACCAACTGTAAGTGTTTAAGTTCCCGTAAAAGTTCTGTTTATTAAATTTGATTATTGTTTATAGGATTTTCTTAGAAATGGTGAGAGGAAATCAGGATGAAGCAAACGATAGTGCCAGTGCCATCGACCGTTTAACCGAACTGGTGGATGTACCGTCGTGCATGATGGAACGTATGATGACAGACAATGGGAACAACAACCATGCACCACGAGACACCAGTGGAGATCGATTTCGACGGCTCCAACCGCCTATGTTTGATGGATTATCAACAGATCCTACTCACGCAGAGGAATGGATCCGGCAGATCGAACGAATGTTCAACTACGCAGAGGTGGAAGAAAGCAAGAAAGTGATATGTGCCATGTTTCATCTCACAAAGAGTGCAGGATTTTCGTGGGACACCATCCAGGCAATAACAGTAGCATTAAGCTGGGAAGGATTCAAAAAGATCTTCTACAAGAAGTACTTCGACCGTAGTGTGAGGAAGGAGAAGATGATCGAATTCTTCCGACTATGCCAATATGGATCGGTGGCCGAGTATGATCAGAAGTTCGAGTCACTAACCCGCTACGCGCCTCATCTGGTGGACACCAATGAAAACAAGGTGCACCAATTTATTCAGGGTCTGAAGATGGACCTCTTACGAGGAATTAAGACCGGAAGGTTTGATGAGGCACCATATACGAAGGTGGTGGCCAAGGCTTATCAGTTGGAAGCCTTAGAGACGAAGTTCTAAAGACAGAGGGATTCATTAGAAAGGTTCTATCAGGATGTTCCTCAGCAACAGCAAGGTCGTGATTGGCAACCACAGCAGCAACCGAACCGGGGCGTGAAGCGGCCCAATGAGATTGCTGCTTATCAGGATAATGGGAAAAGACCAATGGGGGCTCCTCAGCTTCCCGTATGCCCACGTTGCAAGAAAAGTCACAGAGGTGAATGCAGTCTCCTTACCGGCCATTGCTTTCGATGCGGCAAAGAGGGCCATCATGTCTGGGATTGTCCAATGCCCGACACGAGACCGAATCATGCCGTGCCAAGGGTTTTTGCATTAACAGAGAACGACGATGATGCCCAGCACACAGCTATCACAGGTACGGTCCCATTGTAGAAGTTCATAAAATAGAGAACCTTAGGATGAGGGTAAAAGGGATTAAGAGACCTTTAAGTCTAAGCAAATTTTTGGGACAAAATTTCCGTTAAGGTGGGTTGAATGTAACACCCGACATTTTTGGCCAAGAAATTATCCCTCGAATTATCGAACGGGATTAGGTTTATATTAATATAATGAATGCTTTAGTAAAATTTGTTGGGATGTTTAGTGGAAAACTAAATAAAAGTGTAACCAAAACAAATCATTTAGTTAGAAAACCAATGGAGGGGCAGTTTAGGTAGGAATTAAGGTTGGTGGGAGGAAGCCAATGGATGAGAACGAAGTGTCCAGGCTTGTTGAAGAAGCTAAGTTCTTCCTTTCTTCTCTTCCTCCTAAGTGAAACACTTCTCATCTTTCATTCTCTTCTTTGCCCTCTCTCTTCTAGACGACGTGCGACGAATCCCAAATTTCATCTTCTCCTGTTTTTCACCATTTTCCCGTTGAAGGTAACCTTCTACGTTATTAGCAAGTTTAGGTTAGTTATTTGTTAAGTGTTGTCGAAGTTTTAGGGTTAATCGACCGTTTACGCATAATATAGGTTTGAGACTCACCGAGACGTTCAAGACTTGCAACTCACGGACAGCAGGTAAGTTCATGCGCGTAGGTTGGCCCTTAAGGCCCTACATCACGGAGGTACTAAGTTCTGGTTGTCAGGTAGTTAGGTCATAGGTTATGTTTTAAGTTAAATGTGTTCTGTTTCACGTCTTGCTTTTATTCTGTCCCCTGTATATGTTAAGTTTAAGCACCGTATCTTTTCATGCATACACGTTTTCTCTTAAAGTCATGCAAATGTTTTCTGCACACGGTTTCAAGTTAAGAAAGATAAAACCTATAATGTAATGTTCGGTTAAGTGTGGGACGGGGACTGGCCCCCTGCTCTGACTGCTATAATGTTCCTGAAAATGCACCCTCTGCTGCACCAGTTCCCCTATAAGCTCCACTTATACCCCCGACAGATAAAAGTAATGTACTGCAATGTCACTGTATTTCGAAAGTTCATGCATAGCATATGCATCACTGCATTTTAACATGTTCTTACTGAGCTCTAGGCTCATAGTTGAACTCCCTGATGTAGGTACGGAACCCGTGGATGAGGATCTTGTGCCTCAGTCCGACGAACAGGTGGTTGGTGGCACGAGCTTTCGGGGGTGGTTGTGACAGCCAGACACATTTCTGACCCGAGAGAGTGAAGTTTAAAAGTGAAGGTCATGTGTGTAGACTTTGTGTTTATGTTTTTAAAACTACTATTGGTGAATTCTTGAAGTGTATGTCAAGTTCTGTACAGCTTCTGAGATTTTAAAACGGTGTATAGACTCTGTGTAAATGTTTTTGAAACCTCTGTATTTGACAGTTGTAAATATATTTTGAAGTATTCTAGAACTGCTTGGAGTTCTTCTTTTAGGTTCTGCATGGAGTGTCTTGAGTTTTAGAGCTATCCATGTAGTTTGTTTTCTTGAAACTCCTGTCATGTTTTTCTAAACTTCTGACGTATTTTCTGGTATGTGTTAAAATTATGTGTTGAATCGGGTTTCTGGAGTTTTGATGTTTTTGTGTCAAACAAGTAAGTCGTCAAACAGAGGGGTAGCCGATCGATCGCCTGGGATAGTCGATCGATCGGCGAAGCAAATGTTATGTCTTCAAGTGTTCAAGTTTTCCTTCTGTAAAATAGTCGTCTATGCTGTTCTGTAAAACAGTCGTCCACTTCTTCTGTAGAAAAGTCGTCTATGCCTTATGTAGAACAGTTGTCCATTCTGTCTTTGATTTTAAACATCCACGGCTTCTGTTTGTACACAGATTCTGTCTTTGATTTTAAACGTCCACGACTTTTGTTGTCCACAGAGTCTGCCATTTTATTTCAAACGTCCACAGCTTCTGTCGTCCACAGACTCTGTCTTTCATTTTAAACGTCCACAGCTTCTGTTGTCCACAGAGTCTGCCCTTTTATTTCAAACGTCCACTGCTCCTGTCGTCCACAGACTCTGTCTTTCATTTTAAACGTCCACATCTTCTGTCGTTCACAGATTCTGCCTTTTATTTTCAACGTCCACAGGCCTTTGTTGTCCACTATTTTTGCCTTCTATTTCAAACGTCCACGGCTTGTGTCACCCACAGTAAGTCTTCCACGACATGACTTACAGTTTCTGTTTTCCCCATTTTATTAAGTCTTCCACTACATGTCTGTCGTCCATTCTACCTTCCAGTTTCTTTCGTCCATTTCTGTTTGTTTCTTCCTGCTCTCGTCCAGAGTACTCATCCAAGTTTTTAATATCCCTGTCTTCTTGTTTTTCTTCTTGCATGTATTTCTGTAATCTGATTTCAATATGTCTTCGCCTTCTATCTCCTTGTTTTTCTTCTGCTATTTATTTCTGAAGTCCGACTTCTAATATGTTTTCCAGTCTAAATTTCCAGAGAAGGCTTTCTCTGTGTTTATATCTTATATTTTCCAACTTCTGTTTCCTGAACATCATGTCTGCCGATTTCCTGTCTTCTAATTTTATATCTTCTGACTTATGTTTTTCCCGAACGTTAAGACTTCCGATTTCTTGTTTTCCAAAGTTGAAGTCTTCCATTTTATGTCATCCGAAATTGTGCTTTCAATTTTATGTCTTACCATATTAAATGTTCCAGAGTTTTAGAAAGTCAAAAAATTTCTCGTCCAAAATGTGAAAGTCAAACTCAACGTTATGTTGAGTGTCGTGGCGGCCCTAGGTGGTTTCTGGTCGTTACAGAAGCCATGTTACCTGCACAAGAATCCTTAGTATCTATCAAACAAATTCAGTCCCACTAAAACTAGTCTCACGCTTCTTCGAAAGAACAACATGAAAATTATTAAAATTTAAGAGTATTTTTATTGTTTGCATTCTAATTGCACAATCTTAAATTTACATATAGATGTTGATTTATTGATAGAATAATTATGAATGCTATTGATGAATGTAATACACACTTCTTGTTAACATATAAGTTAAATCATAATTTAACATTATCTTAAGATTTATACTCTTGTAAAATAAACTAGAAAAAAAACTCACGTAAACAGGGAGTTTCTAGTATAATTTTGTACCCGAAAAGACAAATTTAGATTGATCAAACAAAATAAAATAGAAAACTCAACTGAACAGCAAGTAAAGTATTGTCTAAA
Source organism: Begonia masoniana (assembly GCA_022432975.1). NCBI lineage: Eukaryota > Viridiplantae > Streptophyta > Magnoliopsida > Cucurbitales > Begoniaceae > Begonia > Begonia masoniana. Next base: position 13,113,372 of record CM039512.1, on the reverse strand, counting down.
TTTCCCATAACTTCCAATTTAATATTTGATGGTATCTAACTCAAAAAATTCCATTTGAATTATTCCATACATTGTAATTGTAAGCATTATTGAGCATAATGTTAGGAGAGACATCTATGGTCCACTGATAAGAAAGCTCTCTCTACAAGTTACCATTTTTATCAATGATTTGCATGGTAGGCCTTCAAATTCTTTGAATAATAGAAATAATTTGGTTCAATCTTTAGTTTTCGGTGGTCGTTGCGCCTCCTGTTCTGTCGGGGGTCGTTGTGGAGGTAGAGGCCTCATGTTCCCAAAAATTGCTCTTGAAAACGGAGGCTGTCTCCTTAGATCGGCCCCTTGTTGTGGAACAACAAGGGGCCATTCGCCCAGACCGGCCCTCCATTCTCAAAATTAGGGTTGAGAACGCGGGGGGGGGGGGGGGGGGGGGGGGGGGGGGGGGGGGGGGGGGGGTGAGGGCTATCTCCGATAGTATAGAAGAGATCGGCCCCCCACTTTCAGAAAACCAATTTTTTTTCTCTCGGTCGCCGCGATTCCAATCCAAAATCCCACCACTTCACGCCCCACCTTGTTAATTTCTCTATCCTTGTTGGTTTACTACAACTATTATAAAAAAATCTGAAAAATTTGAGCCCTAAAAGCGCAAAAAATCCCCAAATCTGAGCCTAAAAATCTCAATCCGAGCCTAAAAATCTCAATCCGAGCCCTTTCAAATGGCCCAAAATTGATCTTTAAATGAAAGGCCCCGTCACAAGCAGGTCTATCACAAGTTAGCCTAACAAATCAGGCAACGTTGTCACAAGGTGCCCCGACATACAGGGCACCGTCAGCACAAGGTGCTCTGGGTCAAGGGCCACAACCGCCAACTAGTTACTTGTCGAATGAATTTCGAAACTAGTCGTGTGAAGAGCGGTTCGAGCAGGATATGTCAATCCGCTCAAATATTCATGGGAAGGTTGCCAACTTTAGTGATTGAGAGTCTTTGGAGATCAGGAAGATGTTTGACAGAATCTCCTTGCACAGGGTGTACTTGCTAAGGGGAGAGAGCTGCGACAAAATTGTTCGCTTATTTTATGCGAACTTGAGCCCCACTAGGAGGATTGAGTGGTTGAAGACGTACATCTGCGGTGAGAGATTACTATATATCCAAAGGTTGTTAACGAGTTGTTCAGATTTGCCGCAAGAGGGAGTGACGTGGAGAGATACTGTCACGCTTCCCGAGACAGTGACTTCTTCAGATCGGCGGAGGGACTAGAGTTCTTGAGACAAATTCACCGCAATTCGGACATTGCAGGGTTCGTAAAGCCGAGATCGAAGGACTTGAACGTCAAAGCTCGGGTTATTCACAACCTGATCACCCACACCATTCTACCTCGGGATGGACATAAAGATCTGTTGAGCTGCATAGATCTCTATGTGGTGGAGAAGCATACATCAACATGATGTTCGACCCTTGCTACCTGATCTTAGGTTACATGCATTAGATCGGTCGGATGTGCAACAAAAAACTACTATACGAAACCTTGATTCAGAGGATGGTCGAGTGATATGAGATTTAGCTATCAAGTGGAGAGCAAAGGAGAGCACAGAGATCCATCGATTTATTTGATATGATTCATCTGACTCGGATGGGCCTAGTTGAAGTCAACGAGACTTGGATGTGCAAGGGAGATCAGGGGACCTCCACATCTCAGGACGCTCCTATGGAGGACGCCACCTAGGGGTGGGCACAGGCCAATTCGGTCCGGTCCCAAGCCCGGACCGAGTCTTTGGGATTTTTTTCCCGAAGACCAGAACTGGGACTGGACCGAAAATTTCGGTCCAGTCCTAGTTCAGTCCCGGTTCCTCCTAATCTATTTTTTTTAAGCAAAAATTTTTTTTTAAATAAAACATAAAAAATTTTCACCCAGTTGGGTGATCTATTCTCGGTGAAGACAGAGGAGAGGCTAGGTGAATCAGAGAAGCTTTGGAGGAGAGAAAAAATTAGATAACGGAGCACGGGACTCGGGACTCGGGAGTCGCGAGTCGACGGACGTCGGCCATCGGGTGTTCAGCTGAGCAAAAGAACGCGTCAGTCGTTGGGGCTTCTAGAGGGTTGAGTGCGTCGAGGCTTCGTGAGGGCTGAGTGTGTCGGGGCTTCGGCGAGAGTGACGAGTGTGCGACTAAAGAATTGAAGACTCTTCAGTGAAGAGTGAAGCGGTCCAAGCGGGGTGGAACTGCGGATTACGGAAGGATTTTTTTAACAATCGGTCCGGTCCCAATTTTTCGAGATTTTTGGCTATGGACCGAGGACCGGACCTAGAACCGATGGGATTTTGAAGTTTGGACCGAGGACCGGACCGTGGTCCAGCGACTTGGGACCGAAATCAGACTGAAACCGATGGTCTGGTTCGGTTCTCGTTCCTTGGGCAGGTTCTGTCCACCCCTAACGTCACCGCGCCGCCATTGTCCCACTGGGAGGCTAGTATGTGAGACACCATGGTGTAGAGGTAGGATATGATGGAGCAACGGTGGGACATGATAGAGCAGAATTTCCTCGTAAGTAGAGTCGAGGAGGTTAACTTGTCCAACATACAGTTGAATGACAGAGTCTTGCGTTGGATGGAGGCCTCTAACAGCGATGACCCACCCGTAGTGTAGTTTATATTTTATTTTATGTATTTTGCTTTACGTTTGTAATATAGTATCATTTGATGTATTGTAGTTTTTATTTCTTATAATTTGATGTATTATAGTTTGTATTTTATTTCATTTGATGTCATTTTACTTTATATTTGTACTATAATTATCTAGATCTGGCTGTTGGGTATAAATTATAATTTGAATATGAATGAATTGTGGCTATGGAGAAGTCATAAAACAAACGAAACTCTGCCCATTTTTTCAACTTTATCTCACTAAATTACATATTATTCACTTTATAAATTAATTTAAAAAAATAACAAATGATATTCAATTTATTTGAAATTTTTAACGCATGTTCACTGTAACGACCCCTATTCCCAGCAAGATATTGTCCGCTTTGGGGATTGAGTCGCAGCCCAATATCCTCCTTTCACGGCTTTGTTTGGTGAGAACTTCCCGGAAGGTCACCCAACCTGGAATTGTTCTCGCCGAAGTACTTTTAACTTCGGAGTTCTTATGGGATCCGTTGCCAATTGTGCTCTAAAACGCGTCTTGCTATGTTGGGAGGGTCTCCTTACATATGTTTCATTTCCACATACTTCCCCAAGCGATGTGAGATTGTGATGACCCCACTTTCAACGACCGAACCCTTCGGCCCAACCCTCTTGCATCCATGGAGTTTTCGTTGAACCCTCCGGCTCAACCTGGAATCCGTGGAGTTTTAACCCACCTCCGGCCCCAACTAGGCCCTCGAGCCTCTGAGGATCCGCGGAGCATGGGTGGTTCCACCACATACGTGTCAAGTCGGGTCATTACAATCATCCCCCCCCTCGGGGGCCCAATGTCCTCGTTGGCCACATTTCCGGTTGGGTACAGGCTCTGATACCATTTGTAACGACCCCTATTCCCAACAAGATATTGTCCGCTCTAAGCATTGGGCCGCAGCCCAATATCCTCCCCTCACGGCTTTGTTTGGCGAGAACTTCCCGGAAGGTCACCCAACCTGGAATTGTTCTCGCCGAAGTACTTTTAACTTCGGAGTTCTTATGGGATCCGTTGCCAATTGTGTTCTAAAACGCGTCTTGCTATGTTGGGAGGGTCTCTTTACTTATGTTTCATTTCCACATACTTCCCCAAGCGATGTGAGAATGTGACGACCCCACTTTCAACGACCGAACCCTCCGGCCCAACTCTCTGGGATCCGTGGAGTTTTCGTTAAACCCTCCGGCCCAACCCTCTAGGATCCGTGGAGTTTTAACCCACCTCCGGCCCCAACCGGGCCCTCGAGCCTCTGAGGATCCGCGGAGCATGGGTGGTTCCACCACATATGTGTCAAGTCGGGTCATCACATTCACAACATTGTGGAAAGATAATATGTAAATTTTTGTTATTTTCTAACACTTGTATGAGTTATTATAATTGTTGTACATATATTTTATAAAATAATAATTAAAATTATAATAAATCATACAAGTGTTAGAAAATAACGAAACTTTCCAGATTATCTTTCCATGATGTGGTGAATATGTGTTAAAAATTTCAAATAAATTGAATATCGTTTGTTAATTATTTCTCTCCATTCCGGGGCTCGACCCCCCGTTCATTCTTCACTTTTTAAATTAATTATAAAAAAATACCAAACGATATTGAATTTACTTGAAAGTTTTACCACATGTTCATCACATAATATGAAGATAATCAAAAAAAGTTCGTGATTTTATAACACTTGTACGATTTATTGTAAATAAAACGAAATTACAGATTATAGTAAATCTAAAATTACACATTACAATAAATACATAAATTACGCATTCTAATAAATGGCCCATTCTGGAGAACGGCCCCTCGTTCTCCAGTCCAATAATTGAGAACGTGGGCCCATTCTCCCAAGCTGACCCCCCGTTATAAAAGGCTCATGCGAACGAGGGATTAGTTGGGGAGAACGGGCCCCTGTTCCAGTTCCAAGTGCCCCCAAATGAACAAGGGGTCGTTTATTTTAGATTGGCTCCTTGCTCTTGGCATATTTATTTTATACTTATATTGTGGCTTTATATATAATTTCATTTTATAGACCATGTATTAATCCATAGATATGGACCTGATTTTATTTGTGTTCATGTCTTCTGCTGCATACTAAATAAATTATAGTTAAGGATTATGTGATTCGATTTGTTCTAGGATCAGGTCGTTTCATGTTGTCTTGGATCTCCTTCAGTTGAATTAGTATGTTATTGCATATTATGGTGGTTAATTCCCTCATAGTATTTATATTAAACTTTATTATTTTAATGTCACTACTGAATCTGTGACGACCCGAAACCGAACCCGATCGGGGTCCGGGATCGAAGCCGTCACTTCGGGACATTTGCAGAAAACGGGCACATATTTTTTTTTTAACAGAAAACAGGGAACAGAACGTTTACAAACTATAAAACTTCACCGAGAGAGAGAGTTCTCAGGAGTTGAAAGCAAAACGGGATTCAATAACGGATAACAGAAGAGAAACGAAAATGCAGGAAGACAGGGACATTTAAGAGAACTTAACTAGGAAGAAGCATACTGTGGAAGGCTACGGTGTATAACAGAACTATGCACAATTCGGAAATGAATAACAGAAGAGAAGAAATGGCGAAGAAAATAATTAAACAGAATGGACAGGAAGTAAACCAGAAATCATAAGCATAGAAGCAGGAAGCTGTTGGGCGAAAGGCGTATGACGTCATCGGAAGAAAAGATGACGTCAACCGGAAGACAAAATTATAAACTGGGCGGAAGACTTATGCTGACGTCAACCGGAAGACAAAATTATAAACTGGGCGGAAGACTTATGCTGACGTCAACCGGAAGACAAAAATTATAAACTGGGCGGAAGACTTATGCTGACGTCAACCGGAAGACAAAAATTTTAAACTGGGCGGAAGACTTATGCTGACGTCAACCGGAAGACAAAAATAGTAAACATAACCGGCAGAAGGTGATGACGTCAGCCGGAAGATGGATGACGTCAACCGGTAGATAAACACTTAAAACAGCAGTGAACGTGATCGGAAGATGCAGTTTTTGAGATAAAACTTGGCAAATTTTAACATAAAGACTTACAGGCAGGGAACATCAAAACAGGAGGCATGAGGGCTTCAGACCCTCAAACCCGATTTCAAAACAAAGTTTTGAATTCATACTCTACAAATGACGGGAGTTCGAGCAGACAAACTGCATGGATAGCTCTAAAATTCGAGTCTATCCATGCATGACCTGAAAAAGGAGAACTCAAGCAGTTCCAGAATGTTTTCAGAACATTTAAAATATATGGATACAATCTGTCAAATACAGAGATTTTATATACATTAACAGCAGAACCTATACATTACAAAACTTCTAGCAAAGCTTTCAAACAAAACACAAGACTAAAACGGAGTTTTTAAAACAGAAATATCAAAACATCCAGAAGAGTTTACAAATATGGACTTTACTTTAAAGACTTAAACCTCTATACAGAATTTGTCTGACTGCAGCAACCACCCCCAATGAGATCAGTCCTCCAGCTACATCAGCTCTTCATTTTGAGGCACCAAGTCCTCATTAGGAGTATCCGTACCTACAACAAGGAGTTCATCTATGAGCCTAGAGCTCAGTAAGAACATACTAGAATGCAATGATGCATGGATGCATGGACTTTTGAAATACATGAACTTTACATTACTTAACATCACGTTTCACTGGACATAGTGGTATCAGCGTGGCATATAGAGGAACTGGCGCATAACATGCATAACATAACATGACATAACATTGGTTAGTAATTTTGCCGGGTCCCAGGGAAGGACAAGGTACAGGGTATCCTTGGCAGGGATAAATTTTACATGAGTCCCAGAGAAGGACAAGAACAGGATGCCAGTCATCGTCCACGCTGAACCGTACATTACATTACAGATTTTATCTTACTTACTTCAAAACCAGTGCTGAAAACATTTGCATGATTTTACAGGAAAACGTGTATGCATGAATAAGTGTGATACTTAAACTTAACATTCACAGATGACAGAATAATATAACAGGAAAACGGAATATAGTGGAGACATGTTTAACTTAAAGCATAACCTAAAACCTGTCTACCCAAACCATACCTAGTGCCTCCAAGTTGTAGGGCCTTAAGGGCCAACGTAGATGCATGAACTTACCTGTGTGCAGCCAAGTAGTATGCTCGAACGTCTCTGGAAAGCTCGGACCTGTAGCATGAATGTTCAGAGTTTAAACACGCTACAAATGCTAACTAATATCTCGTAGGAAATGCAGCAAACACATTTCAACTCTTTAGAAAACACACCAACGTGTTTTCATCCAGAAACAGTGAGTTTTCACCGAAAACCGAAACCCTAAACTTCGATAAAAACTCACCTTAAACTTGTCCAAATTTATTAGCATTAAAAGACGCTCACCTTTGCTGAAGAAAATGGAGAAACGCTGGAGAAACAAAGTGTGGAAGTTTTGTTTCAATCGCTTGGAAGAGAGAAAGCTGAGAGAGATGAGGGGAAACAGAGAAGTGAATGAACATTCACGTAGGAGAAAGAACTTAACTTCTTCAACAAGCTGCCACATGTCAATCATCTATTTGTTTTCTCCCACCAACCTTAATTTCTTCCTAATTTGCCCTTTCATTGGTTTTTAACTAAAACATTATTTAGTTTAATCGATACGGTCTCATGAATCACCCTCGCTCGATTAAACACATCGACAATTTTATTAAAAACAATCATTGCATTCATATCGGAGAAATTCTGCTTACATATTCGGGGAATAATTACATAGGCAAAAATGCCGGGTGTTACAGAATCTTTTGTTCAACCCAATGTTTTAAGCCCTAGTTAGTTACCTTATATAAATTGACTTATGTTGCAAAATTATTAATTATCATCGAGGAGACGGACGGTTAGATGCTCTTGTAGGTCCGTCTCATGTCTTTTTCAGGTAGTGACAAGCCAGGAACTAGGATATTCACATTTCACTCCTAGATTCATCTCTAAGTTTAATCTTTTTTGTTTCATCCAACAGAATTTAATGCTTAGTCGAACTGGTAGAATACACCTTAAATCTTGTTTCTAGTAGACGAAAAGAATAATGCATTAAAGGTGTCATTTTCTATTTTATTAATGAAAATCTAAAATAAATAAAAATACTGAGATTGAATGAATTTTACTTCTAAAATTAAGTATATTAAATTTTATTTTTTTATTTTTTTATTAAGAAACCTATAATTGAATTTTTATTAAATAGATATAATTATTGCTCAAAATTGAACCACTTAGATATAATCCACCAACTATTCTACTCTAAATTAGAAATAAAAATTTAAAGTGTTACAAAATAAGATCCTCTTAAATTCAAAAGGATTACACGAAACAAATTTTATTTTGAGATTATGCTAAAAGATATTTATACTACAATAATTGTAGTGTAGTGGAGAATGATTTATTTCCATATAAAAACTAAAACCCTTAGAATGCATACCAAATTAGAAGGGTCATGACTCATGTTGAGGGTTGGAAAGGGTGGAGCCACGTTACCCACCCATGAACTTTTATTAGTCTTATGAAACAAATTTGACCCCACTAAAAGTAGTCTTATGCTTATTCCAAAGAACAACACAAGACTAGTTAAATTTAGAGTATTATCATTGTTTGCAATTTAATTTCACTCTCTTAAGTTGATATATGAGATGTTGTTGATTTGTCGATAGAATAATTATGAACGTCATTGATGTATCGCATAAACTTCATGTTAGCATTGAAGTTGTGACAGCCCCGACCCGATCGGGGTCCGAGGAGCCATCACTCCGGGACATTCAAAACGGAGACTATTTGTTTTTTATAAACAGAAACTTTACAGAGAGAGGAAACCTTCTCTGGGATTAAAAGCGAAGCGGGAAACGGTTAAAAATCAGACTACATAATGAGTGACAGAAGGGAAAGCAGGGAAACTGGAACACTTAGGAATTTGGACGTAAACCTTCTCTGGACGAGTGCAGGGAGACATGGAGAATTGCGATCGGCGATACAGAGATGGACGACTTAACATGCAGTGGGAAACCTAATAGAATGGAAAACGAAACTAGAAGTCATGCCGGAAGAAACGCTATAGTGAATGTCGGGGTCGGGTGATATAGGGCAAAAGAATTAAATAAGCTGGGTGGAGAATGTAAATAAACCGGGGCGGAAGATGTAAATTACAATCAGAAGTGGACTGTTCACCGGCAGATGTGAACTACAGGCAGAAAGTTACTATTCATCGGTAGAGGTGAACTGGGCGGAAGATGAAACAGGGCGGAAATGAACTGTTCACCGGTGGAGGTGAACTACAGACTAAAATGGACTATTCACCGGTGGAAGTGAATTATGGACTGGAATGAACTGTTCACCGGTGGATGTGAACTTAAAGGCAACGGTGGATGTGCTTTAAAAGGGCAACGGTGGATGTGATTTTTAAAAGGCAGCGGGTAGCGGGCAGCGGTGGATGTGAATAAACTAGGCGGGCGATGTAGACTGGCCAAAGATGTAAAACAGATGACGTCATCAGTGGATGAAATTTTACAGGGCAGCGGTGGATGTGAATCGGTGGAAGTAGAGTTTAAAGGCAAAAACAAAAAAACGTGAAAACAGAAAGTATGTAAGCTTCAAACTCCAGAAACCGATTCAAAACATGATTTTAGACATATCAAAGGACACAGTCGAGGTTTAAGAAACCCGACTGCATGGATGGCTCTAAAATCGGAGACAATCCGTGTATACCCTAAAAGAGGAAATATCCCAAACAGTTCCAGAATACCTTAGAGCATAAATTCAACTGTCAAATACAGAGGTTTTAAATATATCGACAGATTCAATACAACGTTTAAAATCACAGAAGCTATACAGAACTTGATATATGTTTCCAAAAATTCACCAAAAACAGAAGTTTTAAAACATAAACATAAACTCTATACATCGGTTTGAAAATTTCAAAAGCTATATAAGACTCGACATAAACTTACAGAAACTCACTCTCACAGGAATAATCCTTGCCTGACTGCAGCAACCACCTCGCGAGCTCATCCCGCCAACTACATCAACTCCTCATCCTGGGGCACATTGTCCTCATCTGGAGGATCCATACCTACAACAAGGAGTTCAACTATGAACCTAGAGCTCAATAAGAACATACAATGCAAAGTGATGCACGTGCTATGCATGAACATTTTCAAACACATGGACATTGCATTACATTACATTACATTTCATTGGACAGGAAGGTATAAGTGGGAAGAAGAGCTGGCGCAAACAGGAGTACATGCCACAACAGGACATAACAGGAGTACATGACAGGATGCCAGTCCTCATCCACACTTAACCATACATTTCATTATAGGTTTTATCTTACTTAACTTCAAACTGTGTGCAGAAAACATTTTCATGACTTTCAGAGAAAACGTGTGTGCATGAACATTCATAGATAGACAACAGAATAATAAGCAAAATTTAAGACTGAACACACTTAACCTAAAACATAACCTATAGTTTAACTACCCAACAGAAATCCCGACAACATAAAACCTAGTACCTCCGTATTGTAGGGCCTTAAGAGTCAAACCTATACGTATGAACTTACCTGTTGCTGTAGAGTTGCATGTCTTGAACGTCTTGGTTATACATGGACCTAAAACATGAACGTAAGGAAAATCAACAGAGCTACAAATGCTAACTAATAACTTAGTAGAATAAGCTTCAAATTCCATTCAGACCTTTAGAAAACAAACCAATGTGTTTTCATGTAAAAACAGTGAGTTCACTCCAAACTATCGTAACCTTTAACTTCCACAAAACTTATATCTTAACTTGTCCAAACTCGTTAACTAGGTTAGATGATTACCTTTGCTGAAGGAAACAGACGAAATAGGTGAAACAAGGTTTTTGAAAGTTTGTCTCAATCGCCTGAAAGAGAGAACAGAGAGGAGGATGAAAATGAAGGTTTACGGAGAAGAGAAGAGGAGAGGAGACAATAGGTAGGTTTCTCAGCAAGTTATGGACATATGGCAACCATCCATTGACTCCCACCAACCTACCTTAATTCCCTCTTTATTTTGCTCTTCCATTGGTTTTTAACTATTTTACTATTTAGTTTCCTCAAATCGGCTTTACGAATCGCCACATTCAATTGAAACTATCGGAAAACTCACAAAACATACATTGTATAAATATTTCCATTAATTCCGTCTAATAATTCAAGGAATATTTACATGGCAAAATTGCCGTGTGTTACAGAAGTTAAATCATAAATATAACATTATCCTAAGATTTATTATACTTTCATAAAATAAACTAGAAAAAAAGAATTCTATGATGAACTGGAAAGACAAATTTAGATTGATCAAACAAAATAGAAAAGAAAATTGCATTGAACAGCTAGTAGAATGTTGTCTGAATCTCCCATATCATCTAATTTAATATTTGATCGTATCTAGCTCAAAAAATCTCATTTGAATTATTCCATACATTGTAATTGTAAGCATTATTGATCATGATTTTAGAGGAGACACCTATGGTCCACTATTAAGAACGCTCTCTCAACAAGTTACTATTTCCATCAATAATTTCTAAGGTAGGCCTTCCAATTCTTTGAATAATAGAAATAATTTGGATAAATCTTTAATTTTCTAATTATCTTAATTATATAATCAACTAATACAAATTTGGAGATTACATTTCAATAACTTAAGAAATGTATTGATTTTAAACTTGAGAAGCATTAACCCGCTAAGCATATCTTCTGAATTCAAAGCTGAAAAACATAAGCTAATTTCTCTAAATATTTCTTCCTCAATTGAATCAATTCTGTAAGAACTTAAAAACAAAACTAAGTTATTCTAAAACTTTAATCTCATAACTTAATTTTCTTAAAATCCTTGTTCCATGCTAATATTATTATGTAGATAAAGAATACATGACTTGATCTGCTGAAGGCGTTTGTAGTTGCAGTGTTCGGGTTTATTAGATTTTCCGTTTCAATAAACCAAAATCGTGTTCTCTTTGATGTCAGAAGTCAAGAGAAAATGTAAAAGTGACTTATGAAATTAGGACCATAACCTTAAAATAATTAAATGCGTAGTTATGATTTTTCTATAATAAAAAAAGATAATTACAATTCGATTTTTGTTTCATTAAACCTAATTCATATTATGCTATATACTTTAAACCCAGAGTAATTTAACAAACTCATCTCAATATGGGTTCATTTTGTTCTATTTCTGCTGGATATAATAAAAAAACATCTTAGAAAAAGGAGAATAATGTTTGGGTAATATTCTAAACCGAGTACAAATTGTTCTACCTCTCCCTCATTAATTTATATTTTAAATTAAAAAATATACATTATAAGGAGTGCACGTCAAAATCGCATACAGAAAACATCAATTTAGAACACGAATTAACATTATTCAACGCTTAATAATAATCAAAATCTTAGAAAACCTTGCTTCAACATGCTTGGTCTCCATACATTTAGTGTATTAAAAAAGAAGTTGTCTTAATCTTGAATTAAGGTATTGTCTACTTGTCTTTCTATTGGGTCAACTCTCAACTTAAGATAACCGTAGATTTTTCTTTCGTTTATTTAATTCAATTATTGTTTAAAAGCCACGTGGAATTTATATTAATTTTTTATGAGTGAAAAGAATAATCTTCTCAATTCCAATCTAATCTCCTTATATACTTTTTTTTTTTTTTTTTTTTTACTTTGTCTAATTAATTTATTACATTAATTATACAAATTATTATTTAAGACGTCAGATAGTATGTTAAGATAGTAAAATAAAAAAATAAACATAGTATTATTCTTTAAGACAACGCTTCACGCATTGATGTTTGTATATTCTAGTGAGTATTATCCACCAAAGAAAAAGATCCCAGAATGATGGAACAACCTTTTTTTAATTATACCCAATTTTTATATTAATTTTCTGACAATAAGATCTCTAAATTATTGGCGTAATTATATTTGACAAAGTTTTTAGCATCTATTCATCATTGAAATTACACTTGTCTTTTACGAATGAGTCAAAACAAACCATATGACACTTTAAAACCTAAATTAAAAAATAAAATAATTAAAGTCTTTGTCGAGTTTTAGTTTCTAAAGAAGAAATGTTGATATTAAATTTAATATAATTGAAAATTTAGATCAAGAATTAAAAAACTCTAATAATGGAGGCATATTATTCGACATCAAAATGTCAACATGTAGGGCAATTGTTTGGTGGTTTGTAGTCAATTTATAGATCTTTCTGTTGGGTGAGTATGAATAGTGTTAAAGAGAGAGGAAATATAATGGAGGAGAGAGAGAGAGATTATTGAGAGAGAACTCATCAAATGAACGTCAGCTCATGCATTGTATTGTACAGCTCTCTTAAAAGTGTAGTAAACAAACACCTACATGTGAATAAAGATACTACAGTAATTGAGATACATACAATTATTTAGAAAGATTACAAAATAAAAAATTAACTTACTGCGCTTGTTATGTACACTTTTCAAATTTCAGCGTCCAAATTCTAATTTGGTCATATTAGAAAATCTCCTGTATGACATAATTGAACAATTTAAGGATCTATAGTAAGAATGGAGAAATTAGGTTATGTTAAAATTTTGATGACCAAATTTAGTTTGGGTTGGGCGAAAAAAAAACTTGCAGTGTGAAAAATGGTACAAAGAAATTGGGTCGCACACTTTATATATGTATTCTCTCAAGTTGTAATGCATAGTATGATTCACATTTTGCTTTATATTGAGTAATTGACGTTAAAACTGCACGCTTACATTGAAAACTCGAGGAAGATGTCATTATGAACTAGCATGAGAGTTTTATAATCTCTTGGGAGAAGATTATGCGAAATAATTTCTTAAACAATAGTATAAAATATTAGACTCATTTATGATAGTCCATAAATCAAAAATAAGCATTTTACGGTCACTGTATGTACATTAAGAAGAATAATAAGTCATTTGTTTATTTGGTATTATATGGAATGTTTTCGATATCAAAATTTGAGTTTAGATATTAACATCTATGATTCATATCGATGCAAGTAAGAGTCACACAATAATGTAATCACATATGTCATAGATTATGAAACGCGGTTTTAGTACAGTTTGGCCCATTCATACTAAATAAGGATAAAAAAATATAAAAGTAAATCATTTTATCCAAAATGAGTCAGTTTTGGCCGTTTCTTTCCCTTCAACCAATGTTATCCACATCTACATTTAATTATTATTCTACTTCTTTGCCTTTTTCGTTTATTTGAAAGACACCCGACCTTTTTTAATTGGAGCTTTATCTGCAACAACCAGAGTAGATAACCGTCAATTCCATTTTTATTTTTACAACTTTTTCCCAATCGATTATTTGTCAGCATGTGACGACAAAATATGATGACAGGTGTGATGGGTAACCCATCAATTTTGAAGAGACTGTTTACTTGTAAAATATAGGAAAAAATTCAATGTTAATTATCTGTTTTTATAGCTTTTATATATATATATATATAATTAATTAAAAGTTAATATTTTTTTTCAAGTATATTATTTACCAAGCTAAAGATGAAAAAATACAAGAAGTTCCTCCCCTTTGCTGGACTAATAAATAATGCAAATGTATATTCTTAAATGCCAATATAATTCTCCCACAAAATTTGGAAAAAAAGTATTCCAAGAAATATACTTCTAAAAGCATATAATGTTTGGGTCAAATGAAGAGGGCCGACCATTGAGCCCAGCCTTTTCAGATCAGGTTGAATCAAGTCAATGGATCAAATTGCTTAGACTCTTGAATTTAACCAAGTTAGCTCGAATCGCTACATTCCAGCCAAAAAGAGCTTCGTTTAACAGTTTTTCCAAGCCCTGTATTAGAGTGGCTATCCTATTTACTCGAGACCTTAGCCCGACCAATATAGCTTGAAATAGAAGAGCAATAAAGGGATCAAATTAAAATAGAATGAGAACTCAAAGAGACAACTTCAGTTAATAAGACCCTTTCTCGTGAAATGGCGAGAATTCAGAATGGTGGGTTGGTCTTTGTTATGAGATTTATACTAAGTGCAAGTGTACACGATCGTATCAATTAACATAATGATCTAAAATTGAATATAGTTCCCACAAAGAACAAATTACAAAAATTTGCTATAAAATAAACTAAAACTTCTAGGTCACCAGGAACCAAATAAAGATGATTTTTAGTTATGATAAGTAGTAGAATATTGTAAATAAGGTAATAAAAATAAAAAGATAGTAGTATGAAAAATGATTGAGAATCAACTTCCGACGCCTTGTAATTTTCATTTCATATGTTAGAGGTATGCTATAACAATGCCAACTAGCCAATTTAAAACTTTAAATTATATAATATAACAATTTATCAATCTACTATGCTATATATTCTTTTAGTTGTTCTTTCATGTCTGTGCCAAATGAATAAAGGGTAATTATTAAATTTATCATCAAAGAATGGAGTGATTAACAAACTGAACCTTAAATTATTTTCATTAACAAAATTGCTCTTCAACTATGGTTTTGTTAACAAATTTACACATTGGCGGGTGACCGGTCTTGAATAACGGGCAAACGGGTCTTCCAAAAAATCTCGTCTAGACCGGGCGACCACTCTAGAAGAAACGAGCACCCGTTCGAGAAGAGATGTGAGAACGAAAATGGTAAACGAAATGGTAAACGAAAAGGAAAATAAAAAAGTAAACGAAAAGGTAAACGAAAAAGTAAATAAAAAGAAAAACGAAAAGAAAAACGAAAAGGGTAAACGAAAAGATAAACGAAAAGGTATAAACGACAAAAAGGATAAAAGAATATCACGGTTTTATGAACTACATATGCATAGCATTTATTATCATTCACGTAGACTTACTGAGCCTCTAGCTCACATTTTATTTCTATGGTGTAGGTGGTTTTGAAACAGGTGAGGATTACATTCCTCCACCTGAAGTATGAGAAGATTGATGGAGAATGGCCCGTGGGAGTGTGCTGTGCAGTCAGAGCTAAACTGACCCATGGGAGTATTAGTTAAGTATTTTGGAGACTTTAGATTATGTCGGGTTCAAGGGTGGGAGTATATGAATTGTATAGAAACTCATTTTAGGATACTTGGCAACTGGATTGATAATGTATGGATGTTCTGATGTTGATAAAATGGTAATGGATTTTGATGTTTTCATGTTTCTGGAAGTTCCGAGTGAGTGGTGTGTAGGTGCAGGGGAATGAATTTGAAGGCAACTCTCTGGACAAAAATCCAGAGAGCTAGCCGATCGATCGCCAGGAAGGGGCGATCGATCGGGTAATGCATGATTTAGAGTCGGGATTTAATAAGTTTAGTAGTCGTCCAAAGTAAGGACGTCGTCCAGAGTAAGTGAAGTGATATCGTCCAAAGTTGTAGTCCAAAGCTGGGGATAATGAAGTCACGTAGACTGTGGACGATAAAGTCACGTGGTCTGTGGACGAAAAGTCTAAGTAAGTCTGTGGACGATAATCCGTGGACGATTAATCCATGTAGCCCGTGGACAATGAAGTCACGTGGACTGGGGACGATAAAGTTACGTGGTCTGTGTACGAAAGGTCTAAGTGAGTCTGTGGACGATAAAGTCTAGTTAAGTATTCTGGCAGAGAAAGTCAGTCATCCACACTGCCTTCTGTCTCCATTGTCCACACTGTCTTCTGTTTTCAGTCGTCCACACTGCATTCTGTCTCCGTCGTCCACACTGTCTTCTGTTTTATGTCGTCCACACTGTCTCTCTTTACAGAAGCCACGTCGACCCCTACTGTACCATTCGTCCAAACCCAATAAAGAGATTCAGCTATCTCGACCACTGTTCAAATCGATGAAACCCGAGCGGAATTAAATGTTAAGCTAGGTTATAGGCGTCGACCGAAACCAGGTTTCACTGTTTTCATAGAATGTAAATTAAGTTAAACTTTAGTATAAGGTTTATATCTTCCGCTGAATAAGGTATATAGTCTTTATATGTGGATAGATGTGAATGAAATGGAAAATGAATTGATAAATGAAAGAAACGAAAAATAAAATGAATGATGAAAGTTTTAATTTCACGTGATTTTTTTAGGAATAGTACAAGGGTAAATTAAGGGTCGTTACAACATAAACCTCCCACAAAGACCGATCAAACCGTCCGCCGTGACTAACAGAGAACATAAGCATATAATGAAACAATGGCCACAAATGCTGCTTACAGAAGCCATGATAGAACTTCTGCAAAATCTCAGCCGGTAGAAAAACAGGAACACACTTAAACTTGTCCAATAAAACCTGTGATACATCATCTTGCTTCGCCACAATCCTAGAATTGACCGACTGCAGTGGCTTATTAGCTCCAACAACAGCAAAAATATCAAAATCCAACAAGACCTTCTCCTCCTGAACGTATACGTTAAATACACGCATTCCGTTGGACCCATTTGTGTGTATGATTTCTAAGAATTGTAGATCAAATTTGTAATAGAAATTCCCCAAACACGCCGAACTGTAGATGAATGGATATTTTCCTCCTTCAATAATACACTCATTTGTTCGAAATACACTTCCCCCCTTCATAAAGCGAGTCGCCTAGAAATTTAATGCTGTCTTCTATTTCATGTGAAGCCTCCTCTCCTGCATTTACAATCATCACATATTCATCAACACAATCTCGTCTAGTAAATCCTGACGAAACCAAACGAGAATCCGAGTCACAAAACATCAATTCACTCAAACATTCACCGCCCTCCTCCATTGAAGAGTCTTTATGCTCTTGACACAGCGGCTGAACTCTCTCTGAGTCGAGAATCCGAGACGCACAATTCACCCCATCGAGGAAAATACACAACTGAGGCTTATAATATAATTTTTTTCTTGTCGATTTATAGTTCAGAATCTTACGAATTAAAACGTTAGATGAACTCACGTTAAGAACTGCTGGACTCCCGGAATCTATTTTTCCTTCAAGCATTTGTTCTCCACAAAGAATTTCCTTCTCGGAGGATCCTAAAGCTGCTTCAAACCATCACTATCACGTTTTCAAAACTTATTTAATCTCTCATCTACAGTTTTCTGCAGTCTCTTTCGAGAGTTATCTGATCTTACCCTGTTTGATGGTAACTTCAACTTTAGCTCCGAAACCATCACCTTGAACTTGTCCTCAGATAAAGTGTTAGGGTTCAATGAAGAAGAGCTATCATCAACAAAACCCTCAAAAACAGATTTCATAGAAAATATCTCTTCTAATAAACTATCTCTAGCACCAGCTGATATCAAAGAGTTGTAAGTCACAATGCTAGGAGAAAATCCACTGGCTTCCATTTCATTCCAAACATCCATTGCTACTTTAGGTCGTTGGGCTTTGCCATACACATCCAATAATGCATTATAAGTAAGTTTGTCTGGGTTAAATCCTTTTTCTTTCATCTCTTCAAAAATCTGAACAGCTTATTCGTATAAAGATCCTCGTCGACAACAACTAATAAGTGTATTATACGTATACAGATCTGGAGCAATGCAGTCTTCATACCACGACAAGAACTAGAATTTTATTCCAAGGGATACCCATTTTACCATAAACATTCAAATTCACATCGTAAGTAATCAGAGTAGGTTTGCAACCTTCTTCCTCCATTTTATTGAAAATCAGTCAAGCTTCTCTATACCTTCCGTTCAAAGCTAAAACAGTTATCATTGAAGTATATGCGTAAACATCAATTTCAACACTATCGCTCTGGAGTTTCTGAAGCAAAGCAGCTGCGGAAGAAACCTGACCCTCTTTAACAAGAATACTCACAACCACTGCTGCAATTGCGCTGTTCAATATAGATACCCACTTTTCTCGACTGCGAGCTGTTGTGTAAAATGGCAGTAATGGGGCACTGTGTACTGGCTGTTTCTGTCTGTGCTCTCTGAATACAGCTGCCCTCGGCTCCGATTCAGCCACTACAACTGGTGCGCTGGAAGAAGGCAGAGATGAATCTCCCCTTGCTTGCTGTTGTCGCCAAAAATAGGTCCCCACAAATAGGTCCCCACAAATTTCTTCTACCCAGATTCGGTCGATTTCTGGGGAATTGGCGCCATCTCTGCAACAGTGATCAGGCTATTGATTCTCAGCGAAGGGTGGTATCCTGGAGATACCGATTTCTGGCCAGGGATAGTTACCCCCGTTTGATGTACTCCAGTGCTCGACTGAGACTGAGTCAACTTCGTAAGCATGGACAGAATTGCCTCCTGCTGTGCGGTCAACTGTTGCATAAAGGTTTGGAGGGATTGATCTAAACGTTTTTGCTCGGCTTGCAAGTCCTGGTAGTTTTGCTCAGAAACAGCCAGTCGAGTGGTAAGTTATGTGTTCACCTTCTGCAGCTCTTGATACCCCTCGCCAGCTTCTTCATTGTTTTCTCGTTTGACTTCGCTCTGGTTTCTGCCATTTTCCGATCGTAGCTGCTCTGATACCACTTGTTGTGTCAACAATAATATGATTGAAAAAGAGAAATCTACTAACTTCTAGAAAAACGTTTACAGAGAGTAAGAGAGAGAATAAGAGAGAGAGAGAGTAAGAGAAATAAGAGAGAGAGACTACGAAAGAGAAAAGATAATAAGAAACAGATAATTCACGACCTCCTCACTCCCCTAGCTGCTGGCTATATCGGCTTTTCTTCCTAACGGTATCGACATATCGACAGCCTGCTCTCTATGCTGGGCTTGGGCTCTCCTGTGTGTATTGCGTTTCCTATTAGTAGCCCAGCTGCGAAGTCCATCGTGTAGGGCTCTTCCATGACATCCATGGTCAGCGTGTATAATTTCTTCTTGAGATACAATCGGTTAGCAAGAGATTTTTTCATACAAAGAACCTCTAATTTCGTCCTCACCGACAACGCCAACGCCAACCTTTCTTCTGTTACTTCCCGCAGAACCTCATCTCCAAGACTCAATAGAATGGCGCTATGAGCTTTTGATTCTATTTCCTTTGCTTTGATTTTATTAGTTGCCTTTAGACCCTCAATCGCCTCAAATTCGATCGCCTGAGCTAACCCTTGATGAACAAGATGAGCTTTCATTTTGATTCTCCATAAGATGAAATCGTTTTCTCCCGTAAATTTATAAACCTCAAACTTAGCCATCTGAATAAACCTTTTGGATCCTTGCTAAACCAAGACCAAGAAATCAGGAAACAGAACTAGCAAAAAACACTTCAAATCACAAAACCCTCTTTGAACCAAGAAAATAGAGTCACATTCCAAAAACAAAAAAATTCCCAGACCTCTTACTGAACCAAGAATTCAGAGAACAAGAACCTGAAGGGTCACGAGTGAGAGCTCCCCGCTCACCGCACCAATTGTGATAATTTATTTAACCACAATCACAGAATAATATCGAACAAAGAAAGTGAACAATCTAAAAGAAAATGACGCAGAAGGTTTAACGTGGTTCAGACCTTCTGTCCTACATCCACGACCATAACTCAAGAATCCTTCTATTACCAAGAGAAATATTCCAATTATAGAGAATAACAAAGTAGAGAAAGAAAAACAGCAATATACAAAAGAAGACCATTAAGAGAATCCAGTTTAATCCACCTATGCTCTGGTCTTGACAAAACTAGACTATCTCATCTTCCTTGATTGCACCTAGCTTCTCACCCCTAATCCCCTGCCCTGCTCTTTTTCTCGCTTAATCTATATTTTTCTTAGAAAAATCCAAAAATAGATATAAAAATTTAACCATTGAATAGAAAACAATCCGAACCAAGTTAACATAAACCAATATAGAAAACCTAAAATAAACCAATAAAATGAGAACCAATTTATTAACAATTATCCATCTTTGTTCAAACTTTCTATTCAATCATAGAAGGAAACAATAGAGCGACATAAGCTACCATCATGAACTTACCTTTTGTGGACTTTCACCAAATCTAAACAATAGTTAAACATGGTGACCAAAAGTACCTTCGTCAATGCATCCGTTGGATTTTCTTCAGATGCAATCTTCTTCACCTTTATGCTTCCTCCATCAATGACTTCACGTATGAAGTATAGTCGCACGTCAATATGTTTAGTCCTTTCATCGAAGACAAGATTCTTTAACAGGTGTATGACGTTTTGACTATCACAATAGATAGTCATATTTGATTTTTTTATCCCCATCTTAGAAACTAATCCATTCAGCCAAATACCCTCTTTTATACCTTTAGTGGCCAACATAATTTCAGCTTCTGTAGTGGATAATTCCACAACTTTCTGAAGACATGACTCCCAG
The DNA here is from genome assembly GCA_022432975.1 of Begonia masoniana. Taxonomy (NCBI): domain Eukaryota; kingdom Viridiplantae; phylum Streptophyta; class Magnoliopsida; order Cucurbitales; family Begoniaceae; genus Begonia; species Begonia masoniana. The sequence goes on along the minus strand of CM039512.1, from coordinate 13,092,426 downwards.
CTTACAAGCCTTGCATATACAATGAAAATATATCCCGACGTAGACCTTAAAAGAATCTAGACAACCAGAATATATATCAGGAAGTGCAAGTACATAAAACCCACTTCGATTCAGCGACATGCTTTGCCGATTGCTTTTGCTGGATGTGATTTGATGGCTTGTGCTCAAATAAGATTGGCCCAAGCCTAACATGCCTCTGATTTCCTGTTTCTCTAACATGTTCGAGCTTCAAATTTCATAACCAAACATTTTTTTCCATTATTGTTTGCAATATTTACTCACCTGCTAACAATAGTCTTACCATTTAGGAAATATAAACCATTTACCTGAACTCTCTTCATCACAACCATTGATCATTTAATGATTTTCATGCATTGTTTTTCAACTTTCACCATGCAACCATAATCATCTAACATGCCGATTGATAGAAGGTTACTTATAAGTTGAGGAACATATCTCACATTTTGGATTTTTCAAATGCATCCATCAAACATCATAATCTGCACAGAACCAGTGCCTTGTATGGTGCATGAATTATTGTTATCGAGTAGAACCTCTCCACCTTTACATGATTGAAAATCTTGAAGTCAGTCCTTTGTTGGAGTCATATGGAAAGAACACCCTGAATCAAGGACTCATTGATCACTATAATCCTTCATTGATGCAATCAGAACGTCCAAAGAGTCAGAATCATCCGAGACCACCGAGGCATCACCAGTCTCGATATTCTTCTCAATCATCATTCGCTTGAGTTCAAAGCAATCAATACTTAAGTGTCCTTCTTTCTTGCAAAAGAAGCACTTATTGCTTTGCTTGGATTTTGATCTTGCTTTATTCCTTGATATTTTTTGTTCATGAGTTTGAGATCTTTCCCATACCGATAACCCCTCACCATTTGAAACTTCCTTATATTCAGCTTTCCTCTGGAGTTCTTTTTTATTGAGTGTAGCCTTTACCTCTGCCATATATAAGGTTTGCTTCCCGTAGAACATAGTGTCCACAAAATGCTTATATTGCTTTAGTAAAAAACTCAATAGGATAAATCTTATATCTAAACTTCCCACTTTTCTCCGAAACGTAATATTCTAAAACTCCGAGGTTTTGTCAATCAAGGACTAGTTTCTATCTATCGCACGATTATTGCCTTCAAATCTTCACTCTATACTACATCTCTATCCTAATGTCCTTCATTTCATTAACCTTTAAAATAAAACCATACCTGGAACAACTGGAGGTCGGGCCTCATCATCGACGTTACCCTGCTCAATGAAGGCGAACATCCTCAGGGCAACCCTCTTCTGATCGGTAACCGTCTTTGGACAATTATGGGCGTAATGGCCCACCTCGCCCCATCTAAAACATCGGTTCGTCCTCAATCTACACGTGCCAAAATGGGCCTTCTGGCACATCCTGCATACGGGACTCTCAGTAGATCCCTAAATTTGCTTTCCTCTTCCTTGGTCGCTCTTTTCCTTATAAGGCCTCTTAACGCCTCTATGTTGCTGTTGTTGTTGCCCTCTTAGTTGCCAAACCTCGTTCTGAGACCGAGGCCAGATCCCCAGAAAGAACCCTCTTGCTGGCTCTTTCGATTTGACGTAAGTTGGTTCAGTGGCTTCAATCTCTAGAGCTCTTGCCACAATCTCTGTATAGGGCACATTCCGCACGCCTGATATGATGACACTTTTTTGGATTTCCTGACCTTCCCCTTGCATAAATCGACACACCTTGTCCTCATTAACACTAACCTAGCGTGGTGCGAACCGGGATAGGGCATCAAACCTCCTGACGTATTCGGCAACTGAGCCAGTCTGTCTCAATTGCATGAACTCCATCATTTTTGTCTCCCGTACCGTGTGGCTAAAATATTTGTCATAAAATATGGCTTTAAACTGCTCCCAAGTCATTACCGTCATATCGGTTGTTGCTTTGATGGAGTCCCACCAAAACCGAGCATCAAACGCCAAATGAAAGGTGACGTAGGTAACTTTATTCCCGTTCTCTATTCCCGCGTATTCCAGCATATCCTCCATAGTTCGGATCCACTCTTCGGCTAAAGTGGGGTCCGAAGACTGTCCGCTGAACACCGGAGGTTGCAATTTCTGGAATCTCTTCATGCCCTGATGGTTCGGAACAACTACCTCTCGAGCCCTGTGATCCTCATGATTTACCAGTCTCTCGATTTGCTGAGCGTGCCTGTCCATATGTTGAGCCTGACGATCAAGCAAGTCAGTCAACCTATCTATGGCTTCGTCCCTAGCATCCCTACCTCGTACCATTTTGTCACTCCTATAAAAGTTAAAACAAGTAATCCTAAGAAATTGAAATCAAAGAAAGCATTTAAACGTACTTACAGTTGAGGAAGCATGTCCGTGTAGTGGCTGAGCAGTCGAGCAGTCTACAGAACCGATTTTAAAACCCGGGGGCTCTGATACCATAATTGTAACGACCCTAATTCCTATTCCTCTAATTTCCAGTATAAATTTTTCTTTTCATAACACTCATAAATTTTGACTTTTAGAATTTTGAATAGAATCTAAGTCTTTTGGAAAAATTGTTAAAGAAAGCAATTTGAAAACAATATTTATATAAAAATAAGAAACCATCGACCAAAAGACATTCACTATTCTGGGGTAGGAAGGGAATTTCGCCCAAAGAATTTCATGGCCGATCGATCGGCAATTTTAGCCGATCGATCGGCTATGCTATTTTGGTGCCAGGCGATCAATCGCCATGATCGATCGCCCCAGGAAATCACCCACACAGCCGATTGATCGCCCATTCAGGTGATCGATCGGCAACTTTTCTGGAAAAACCAGAGAAGTTACCATTGAAACGCCGATCGATCGCCCCTCTCAGGCGATCGATCGGCACACTCCCTGGAATCCGAAATTCCAGGGAGCTGCCTCCTTCTCCCTTTCATTCTTTTCTCCCTGCATCCTTCACACGCATATCACAATTCTTCTCTCCTTTCCTTTTCTCACTTCAACTACACCTAAACACACCTAAACACACCTAAACACACCTAAACACACCTAAACACACCTAAACACACCTAAACACACCTAAACACACCTAAACACACCTAAACACACCTAAACACACCTAAACACACCTAAACACACCTAAACACACCTAAACACACCTAAACACACCTAAACACACCTAAACACACCTAAACACACCTAAACACACCTAAACACACCTAAACACACCTAAACACACCTAAACACACCTAAACACACCTAAACACACCTAAACACACCTAAACACACCTAAACACACCTAAACACACCTAAACACACCTAAACACACCTAAACACACCTAAACACACCTAAACACACCTAAACACACCTAAACACACCTAAACACACCTAAACACACCTAAACACACCTAAACACACCTAAACACACCTAAACACACCTAAACACACCTAAACACACCTAAACACACCTAAACACACCTAAACACACCTAAACACACCTAAACACACCTAAACACACCTAAACACACCTTAATCACTCTTAACCTCATTCATTCTTTAATTCCTCAGCCACCAAACCTACTCAAAACATAATAAAAATGTAGTGGAACTTCATAAAGACGAACTGCATGGATCCGTTTGAAAACTGAATATTACCTACGAGTTTAAAATCACCAAGTAGTCCAGTATATCTTCAATAAAATACTTTTCAAAAGCAGTTTATAAAATGGGTTTCCAAACATCAAAACATATACATCTCCTAACGAGTCACCCTTCAACCCATCTAATTTTCCTTATACAATCATCGATCATTTCTAATTAATATATCCCCAAAAATACTTACATACATCCCCACGGGTCAAAATTGCCTCGACTGCAAAGCGCACTCCCACGGGCACCCTTCTTCAACTTGCGTGTTCATCAAGCGGAGGAATGCCTTCCTCACCTGATTCAAGTTCACCTACACCATAGAGACACCTATGAGAATAAATCTCAGTAAATTCTACGTAAGTGACAATGCATGAACATGTATATGCAATTTTCATAAACTTTCGTGCATTTATTTCATTTATCAGTTCGTATTAGTCGTCACATTTCAGTCGTCTCAGTCGTCTCATTTCAGTCGTCTTAGTCGTCTCATTTCAGTCGTCTTAGTCATCTCATTTTCATTTGTCTATTTAAGTCATCAAATTTCATTTTCTTTCGTGAAATCCATGCATAAATCCATTTTTCATGACATTTGTAAAACGATGATGCATGACAATAAAAACGTAACATAAACATACAACGTGCGCACCATCAAAACAATACAAGCATAACCTACAAAACAATTAACCCTAAACTACCCAACCAAAGCATATAAACATAAATATCACCAAATAATCCTTAACATCAGAACTCGACTTATGGTGTAGGCCAATCGGCCACAGTAAGTCACGAGAACTTACCTGTCGTCCGTAGAAAGTCGAGCTCCGTCCACGAGCTTTGTTCATCTAGGCCAATTCACAATAATCATTTTTAAAATCGGTCCTAGGAGATCGAATTTCGAAGTCTAACGAAACTCCTAGCTAAAGGAAATTTTTCTAAAACTCTAATTAAACTCATTCGGCCATTTCGTTGAGCAATTCGCCTCGTAAATTGCAAACCTCCATTAATGGAGTTTTCCAAGCTCCAATTATCCAAAATTTGCAACCCAAACATTTATACCATCTAACTACGTCCAATAATCGCAAATACGGCATTACCTAACGGTTTCTAACAAAATCTGACTATTTCTACGAAAATCCTACGAAACTCTAAACGTTCAAACCTCTAAAAATCGAGAACTAAAGTCAGGAAACGCTAGAATCTTACTTAGGAAGTGATTTCATGAAGGAAATATGAAGAAACGCCGTTGATCGGAGGGGCGATCGGCATCGGTTTGAGAGAAACGGCGAGAGGGGAAGAGAACTTTGGTTCTCTGGAGCTTTCCCCTTTTCTTCGTGAGATGCAGAATGGAAGAAAGGGTGGGGCTCTTATGTTTTATTGAATTTTATAATGAAATTTACTATTTTGCCCCTTTTTACTTAAAACTGCTTATTTGATTATTTAACCTATCGATTTGGTTTCTCCGAAACTCTCTTATTCCTTCAAATATTTCAACTTATCCCTAGGGTTCTAACGAAACTCTCCGTTCGTAAAACGGACTAAATTTACTATTTTTACGTATTAAAATGCTATAGAGTTATAAACGGAACTTTGGCGTTATACTATCGATTTGAATTCCCAAAATTCCCTTATTTTTCCTGAAATCCCTATAAATCATAAGGATCCTAATAAAGCTCTCCGTTCATAAAACAGGCTTAGTTTGCTATATTTACTAAAATACCCTTATATTACGAGAAATATCAAAATCTCGTAAAATCGACGTTACATCTTCAAAATTCCCTCATCTCTCCAGATATTCCAATTTATTTATATGGTTACAATAAAACTTCCCATTTGCAAAACGAGCTTAATTTGACATATTTACAAAAATGTCATTGCATAGCTAAAAATCTAAAACCCAAAAAAGAACCGGGCGTTACATTCCATCTACCTTAATTGAAATTTTATCCTTAAAATTTGATTTAGCTTATCATTCTTGACATTAACGCCTCATGCTTTGCGGCCTTATTCCGCACCTTTTGAGTTCCTTCCCTTTATCTCTCAAAATTCTAATTTCTTATTTAAAAAACTTTGATTCTATCTATACTTGGGATCTCTCTCTGTGGTTCTAAAACAAAATTCTTATAATCCATTGATACAACATTAGCCTCATAACTATATTCCTTACTTCCAATTGTCCTAAACACGTCTTTGCTTACGCATGGAGTCTTACCAAATTTCCAAGTTTCCAATCGAATGATCTCCAACTGTGTATTTGACATTTAATGACTCGCGTATGCTTTGGTCTATATTTAATCATTTGGATATTAAACTCCCTAACCCATTAATTTGGCCTTACGTTCAGGCTTTCTCAATCGAAACTCATTTCAAGTCCTCAATTTCTACCAACCTCTGGGCTGTAATCCTATTTCTACATAAATTCATCGGCTCTATCCGTAGTCAGGATGCATGCCAACTCAGATTTTTATGTTTTCACTAGTAATGATCGCTCATAACTATTTCATCCTGTCAATGAAATCCTAAGTTACATTAATGAGCTCCTTCGTTATGTCCTAACTGAAATTCTTATACTATTTATAATATGCTTATTTGTCTAACTTAAATCTCCATTAACTTCGAGTACAGTCAAGTCTCTAAGTCTCACCATGGACTTGCTCTAAACTATTCCTTCTAACCTTAAGTCACTTGGGTATCCATTGGTCTCGACTGGTCAAACACGAGTCGAACCTCTGAAAATCATCATTTTACTTAAGTTTACTTAAATGGTTTCTATGAAAATCATTATTCTCTTTATTCTAACTTCAAATCTCAATCTCCTTCACCTATCCCTAATATTGCACGAGGAACACCTTGACGTTACTGAATGACTTTACCCTCTTTCGTTCCTCCTAGTCGGTTCTGAATATTCTACTTTGTTCCCTTGCAACGATTTATCCCACGATCTTCTTGTTAGCAAACTTGTTGTAGATAAGTTTACATCATAAATTCATATCTCCTCAAATTCTAAAATCTTACCCTTTGTATAACCTTGACTCTTTATTGCCTTAAGATTCATTAACCTCCCAACTTCGATTAGATCACTTACTTTCCTCGCTGCTATTTGTCAATATAAACATTCCTACACAATACTCAGATCTTACACTCACGACTTTATATTGATCTCTTACTTCTCTAATAGAAGTAATCCACGCTTCCCTTACCCCTTCAATAATTTACCTAAATCGAATTCCTAAATATAACTTTCGTCTAAATACTTTCTTCTTCACATGGATCTAAGAGATACGAGTCTCTACCACGTTATCTTATTCACTCAAATGTACTAATTGTACTTTGGCGATCTATGGTATTCCTCAATAAATCTTATATCTAAACTTTCCACTTTTCTCCGAAACGTAATATTCTAAAACTCCGAGGTTTTGTCAATCAAGGTCCAGTTTCTATCTATCGCACGATTATTGCCTTCAAATCTTCACTCTATACTACGTCTCTATCCTAATGTCCTTCATTTCATTAACCTTTAAAATAAAACCATACCTAGAACAACTAGAGGTCGGGCCTCATCATTGACGTTACCCTGCTCAATGAAGGCGAACATCCTCGGGGCAACCCTCTTCTGATCGGTAACCGTCTTTGGACAATTATGGGCGTAGTGGCCCACCTCGCAACATCTAAAACATTGGTCCGTCCCCAATCTACAATGCCAAAATGGGCCTTCTGGCACATCCTGCATACGGGCCTCTCAGTAGATCCCTGAATTTGCTTTCCTCTTCCTTGGTCGCCCTTTTCGTTATAAGGCCTCTTAACGCCTCTATGTTGCTGTTGTTGTTGCCCTCTTAGTTGCCGAACCTCGTTCTGAGGCCGAGGCCGGATCCCTAGAAAGAACCCTCTTGCTGGCTCTTTCTGTTTGACGTAAGTTGGTTCAGCGGCCTCAATCTCTAGAGCTCTTGCCACAATCTCTGTATAGGGCACATTCTGCACTCCTGATATGATGACACTTTTTCGGATTTCCTGACCTAGCCCTTGCATAAACCGACGCACCTTGTCCTTATTAACACTAACCTTGTATGGTGCGAACCGGGATAGGGCCTCAAACCTCCTGACGTATTCGGCAACTGAGCCAGTATGTCTCAATTGAATGAACTCCATCATTTTTGCCTCCCGTACCGTGTGGCTAAAATATTTGTCATAAAATATGGCTTTAAACCGCTCCCAAGTCATTACCGTCACATCGGTTGTTGCTTTGATGGAGTCCCACGAAAACCGAGCATTCAATGCCAAATGAAAGGTGACGTAGGTAACTTTATTCCCGTTCTCTATCCTCGCGTATTCCAGCATATCCTCCATAGTTTGGATCCACTCTTTGGCTAAAGTGGGGTCCGAAGACTGTCCGCTGAACATCGGAGGTTGCAATTTTTGGAATCTCTCCATGCCCTGATGGTTCGGAACAACTACCTCTCGAGCCCTGTGATCCTCACGATTTACCAGTCTCTTGATTTGCTGAGCCTGCCTGTCCATATGTTGAGCCTGACGATCAAGCAAGTTAGTCAACCTATCTATTGCTTTGTCCCTAGCATCCCTACCTCGTACCATTTTGTCACTCCTATAAAAGTTAAAACAAGTAATCCTAAGAAATTGAAATCAAAGAAAGCATTTAAACGTATTTACAGTTGAGGAAGCATGTCCGTGTAGTGGCTATGCAGTCGAGCAGTCTATAGAACCGATTTTAAAATCGGGGGCTCTGATACCATAATTGTAACGACCCTAATTTCTATTCCTCGAATTTTCAGTATAAATTTTTCTTTTCATAACAATCATAAATTTTGACTTTTAGAATTTTGAATATAATCTAAGTCTTTTGGAAAAATTGTTAAAGAAAGCAATTTGAAAACAATATTTATATATATAAAAAAAAAAGAAACCATCGACCAAAAGACATTCACTATTCTGGGGCATGAAGGGCATTTCGCCCAAAGAATTTCATGGCCGATCGATCGGCAATTTTAGCCGATTGATCGGCTATGCTATTTTGGTGCCAGGCGATCAATCGCCATGATCGATCGCCCTTGGAAATCACCAACAGCCGATTGATCGCCCATTCAGGCGATCGATCGGCAACTTTTCTGGAAAAACCAGAGAAGTTACCATTGAGACGCCGATCGATCGCCCCTCTCAGGCGATCGATCGGCACACTCCCTGGAATCTGAAATTCCAGGGAGCTGCCTCCTTCTCCCTTTCATTCTTTTCTCCCTGCATCCTTCACACGCATATCACAATTCTTCTCTCCTTTCCTTTTCTCACTTCAACTACACCTAAACACACCTAAACACTTCATCATAAATCACTCTTAAATTCATTCATTCTTTAATTCCTCAGCCACCAAACCTACTCAAACATAATAAAAACGTAGTGGAACTTCATAAAGATGAACTGCATGGATCCATTTGAAAACTGAATATTCCCTATGAATTTAAAATCACCAAGCAGTCCAGTATATCTTCAATAAAATACTTTTCAAAAGCAGTTTATAAAATGAGTTTCCAAACATCAAAACATATACATCTTCTAACAAGTCACCCTTCAACCCATCTAATTTTCCTTATACAATCATAGATCATTTCTAATTAACATATCCCCAAAAATACTTACATACATCCTCGCGGGTCAAAATCGCCTCGACTGCACAGCGCACTCCCACGGGCACCCTTCTTCAACCTGCGTGTTCATCAAGCGGAGGAATGCCTTCCTCACCTGATTCGAGTTCATCTACACCATAGAGACACCTATGAGAATAAATTTCAGTAAATTCTACGTAAGTGACAATGCATGAACATGTATATGCAATTTTCATAAACTTTCGTACATTCATTTCATTTATCAGTTCGTATTAGTTGTCACATTTCAGTCATCTCAGTCGTCTCATTTCAGTCGTCTTAGTCGTCTCATTTCAGTCGTCTTAGTCATCTCATTTTCATTCATCTATTTAAGTTATCACATTTCATTTTCTTTCGTGAAATCCATGCATAAATCCATTTTTCATGACATTTGTAAAACGATGATGCATGACAATAAAAGCGTAACATAAACATACAACGTGCGTACCATCAAAACAATACAAGCATAACCTACAAAACAATTAACCCTAAACTACCCAACCAAAGCATATAAACATAAATATCACCAAATAATCCTTAACATCAGAACTCGACTTATGGTGTAGGCCAATCGGCCACAGTAAGTCACGAGAACTTACCTGTCGTCCGTAGAAAGCCGAGCTCCATCCACGATCTTTGTTCATCTAGGCCAATTCACAATAATCATTTTTAAAATCGGTCCTAGGAGATCGAATTTTGAAGTCTAACGAAACTCCTAGTTAAAGGAAATTTTTCTAAAATCGTAATTAAACTCATTCAGACATTTCGTCGAGCAATTCGCGCTCGCAAATTGCAAACCTCCATTAATGGAGTTTTCCAAGCTCCAATTATCTAAAAATTGCAACCCAAACATTTATACCATCTAACTACGTCTAATAATCGCAAATATGGCATTACCTAACAGTTTCTAACAAAATCCGACTATTTCTACGAAAATCCTACGAAACCCTAAACGTTCAAACCTCTAAAAATTGAGAACTAAAGTCGAGAAACGCTAGAATCTTACCTAGGAAGTGATTTTAGGAAGGAAACGTGAAGAATTGCCGTTGATCGGACGGGCGATCGACGTCGGTTTGAGAGAAACGGCGAGAGGGGAAGAGAACTTCAGTTCTCTGGAGCTTTCCCCTTTTCTTCGTGAGATGCAGAATGGAAGAAAGGGTGGGGCTCTTATGTTTTATTAAATTTTATAATGAAATTTACTATTTTGACCCTTTTTACTTAATATTGCTTATTTCATTATTTAACCTATCGATTTGGTTTCTCCGAAACTCTCTTATTCCTCCAAACATTTCAACTTATCCCTAGGGTTCTAACAAAACTTTCCGTTCGCAAAACGGACTAAATTTACTATTTTTACGTATTAAAATGCTATAGGGTTATAAGCGGAACTTTGGCGTTATACCATCGATTTGAATTCCCAAAATTCCCTTATTTTTCTTAAAATCCCTATAAATCATAAAGATCCTAATAAAGCTCTCTGTTCATAAAACGGGGTTAGTTTGCTATATTTACTAAAATACCCCTATATTACGAGAAATACCAAAATCTCGTAAAATCGGCATTACATCTTCAAAATTCTCTCATCTCTCCAGATATTCCAATTTATTTATAGGGTTCCAATAAAACTTCTCATTTGCAAAACGGGCTTAATTTGGCATATTTATGAAAATGTCATTGCATAGCTAAAAATCTAAAACCCGAAAAAGAACCGGGCGTTACACCTTCTCCTTTAGATAAAACTTTTTATAGCTAGCATTGATCTAACATCACGGTTACCACCTCTTGGCTTCTGAACTATGTTTCACACGAAATAGCTGATAGTTTGTTGTATTTATAGTCTGCCAACTCATATCTAGAATAATTTATTTATAGATTTCATCAAAGTATGGTCCTCGACTTTATCAAATCCCAAAAATTACTATAAATCTATCTCAAAGAGACATGGATTGTAGCACTTATTATACTAAATTGAAGATCATATGGACTGAGCTTCAAGATCTTTTCGACCAAGTCCAAATTGCAGTTGTGGTGAATTACAATCCATTTTTCATATTAGTCAGCACGAGCAAGTTTTATAATTTTTAATGGGATTAACTGAGTCTTATACCTAAACTTGAATCAATCATAATGATTGAACCTCTTCTCGCATCAACAGGTTTTTTCTCTGGTTAATTCAGCTGCGGCAACAAAAATAGTTGCTTCTACTCCAACCTATGGCTACATGATCAGGAATTTCCTTAGTCGAAACAAGATGAGGAAAGAGTGTTTTGTACTCAATAAAATCCGAGGACATGCAATTGAGAAAATGTGTACATTTGATGGTCCTCAAGGATACAATTCAAGAATACTGCATGAACGCCCCCGAAACCCAATCTGGCCGGGAGCGCTACTTGGCTCACTTTAACCCCAATAATTTAAATAAAATTGAACACAGCAGAATTTAAAAACTACATCTCCCGAAGCTCTCTTATGTTATACTTAGTTTGCTAGACTTAGTAAATTCTCTTAATCCTAACGTAAGCAACACGGCATCTTTCCCGAAAATTTTCCGAAGTAACACTGAAAATGGACCACCAAAATGCTAGGTACCTGCAAAGGAATAAATCACCAAACCAATCCAGATACTCCTATCAATTATCCAGCATAAGAAATCAACAATTAGTAGTAAAGAGGGCAACTAAAGTGCCTTAGTTGCTTGCACCGAAGTGCCTTAGTTGCTTGCACCGAAGTGCCTTAGTTGCCCGCACCCAAGGTGCCTTACTCTTTAACAAACTACCATGCCAAACAATGCACACAACACCACAATGCAACTCAACAACCCGACTCATAGTTGCCCGCACCCAAGGTGCCTTACTCTTTAACAAACTACCATGCCAAACAATGCAACACAACACCACAATGCAACTCAACAACCCGACTCATAGTTGCCCGCACCCAAGGTGCCTTACTCTTTAACCGACTACCATGCCAAACAATGCAACACAACACCACAATGCAACTCAACAACCCGACTCATAGTTGCCCGCACCCAAGGTGCCTTACTCTTTAACCGACTACCATGCCAAATAATGCAACACAACACAAAATACAACAAAACAACACAAAACGACAAACAATGCAACTATACGTATCTAGCGTGCTATCATGATCATGTTTCAAACGATAGCAACACCACACCACACCCAACTCAACAAACCGGAAGCCAAAAACAAAATCAAGGGCAAAAAGAAGTAAAGAATAACAAATGCAAACCTACCGTCATGTTGTAGGCCCGAATGCAGAAGAATTCACCCACTCCTTTCCTGGCGTCCTAGCTTGCTAGGTTTACTTGGTTCCTGTCCACCTACGGCTCGACTAAGACAAATATTAAACTTCATAAAATCAAAACTATATCACCAATTCCTGTCAAACTCGTATTTAAGCCTAATCCAACTAAAACCTAACTAAACGGGCCACTAATTGGGGTTTCGGTTTAAATTAAAAAAACCGACCCAAAATTCAAAACATGCAGAACTTTAGCGTCGAATATTGGAATCGAACGATTTCCAGCGGCTACGTACTCCTCTAATAACCCTGATTTAAACCAGCCAAAAGGGATGTTAAAACAAACAACCGTAGCTAGGTCAAATACAGGAAAACCGAATCAGCCCCTTAACCAGAAATTCCCTTTTCTGGTTTTCTTTTTTTTTTTTTTTATCAAAACTCACTCATTTCCTCACCAATCACCCCCACACCCTCAATTAGCATAAACTAACCAAATTTCGAGGCTACACACCACAAAATTCGAATTTCCTGAATTTTGCTTGGGCTTCGAATCTCTAAATCTATTATTTTCTTCTTATCGAGTTCAAAGTCACGCGAACACCGTTGATTGTAAATTGACAAAGGGATCATTGAGACTTCAGACGACCATAAATTTACTACCGGTGTAGAATGTATTATAAATATTCAAACGAAGCTAAATCAAAGGGACTCACGACTTGGCATAGGAAGGGTTATGATCTACCACTTTCAGGCAAAAAACAATCATTTCGGGCCTCAATTTCACAGTAGAAGTTGTATTCTATAATTATCTTTTAGTTAGATTTTATTTTCGAAATATAATTTTTATTCATTTTCCTAAATTATAGGAGATCTGGATTGTTATTAATTACTTTTTTGTTCATAATTTGGATTATTCAATTATCAAAAGACTTTCGAAATAGGATTGTTCAAATCGGTGAGTGTTTTGCTTCTGCCTCCCACTGCCATCCAAACGCTCAATCCGATAGTAGCTTCCTTAACTTTTCGAAC